>CM062813.1:351426050-351896050 GCA_031772625.1 Pinus tabuliformis | reverse complement strand
ACTATTTAACATGCTAAGTTGGATCTGTTTCTTCAACTCGTCCTGACGATGAACCACACTTGTTGGTTCGAAACGCGTCGAAAAATGATTTATCCTGTGATTTACGCCGAAGAATTTCTCATAAACCTGATATGGATCACAGAAGCCTCAATTCAACAATTGATTTCCATGGTTTCTTTAAATATGTAGGGTGAATCCATTTGCCTTTGCGTACCAATTGTTCATCTAGGTCTTGGAATGCCGCAACTACGTCCTGTAGGAGAACATGCTTATTAGTCTATCTTGTGCCTTCCGCTGAAAGTCCGGAGACTTTAGCTATAACTTCTTCAGAAACTGTTATATTTCAACCCTTCACTTTCATGCATCCATCCTATATATTTTACAAGAATTCAAGTGTTATTTCATTCTGGAATCCCTGTAATTTGGCCAGGTATTGAAGCTAGCCAGCACACACAAGAATTTCGCGAGCTTGTTCTGTGACTCGGAGTACTGTAGGTTCACCGCGATAGATTTTCCTACCATGGTTTTTACTTCTTAGTAGCTAGTTCACTTCGCGCTTTTGCATGCGCTTTCTCACAAATTCTCAATTTGAAACAACACAATAAACTGTATACAAACTTTAAAGTTATTAAAAGAGCAATGGCGTTGATTTAAAGTCGTTATTGATAGGCAACAATGTTGTTTTTCATATCAGTAGTATTTGGTGTAGCTTAATAGTTAATTCTCATGCTATCCATAATGTTTACCTTCCCCCCTCCAATCAGAAAACAGTTTGATAATTATCACGCACATTATTCATAATGGAGACCTTACCCCCTCCAACCAGAAGAGGGCGTCCATGACCATAAAGCATGGGAAAAAGGGAAAGGGCATTGGGGATTCATAAATACGGCCGACAACAATCAGAGTGGTGTAAATACGACAAAAAATAGTCAGAGAAGTACAAGTCACAAATATTTGAAATGACCACAAAAGGAATAAAACAGAGAATGGATCATTATGCGAAGAGATATTTGCCTTAGGTGGAAAAAATGTGATGAAATCATGGCTGACGGTAAATGATAATGACTACTGATATCGATTAATCAGACAATATTGATATAATTCATATAAAAGTATAGTTTACCATGCATGTTGGTTAATTTAGTTATAAACGATGTTCAAATGGTAAATTCACCTTTAGAAATGAATCAGTAGGAAATAATGGGATAAAGAATAATTGGCAATGTAACATAGAACTTCAATACAAAAAGTAGAGCCACTGCTACCAGTAGGCATTCATAGCCTCGACAGGGTTGCTTTTTAACCCAAAAATGAGCCAGAGTCCTCCACTTAGTATTTAAATGGTTTTATTTTTTTATTGTTATAAAGAGACCACTATGTTGGTATGGTAACCAGATAATCATAATGCCATTCACTAGGATATAACAAAGTGATCATGTCGGTTCGTGATGAGACCTCCTTTGAAGGTCATTACCCTGGTGTGGTGGCCATAATGGAATGTCACTTGTTACATCCTTATGATCATGGTAGGTTGGTTCGTAATGAGACAACCTATCCTCTTTAAGAATATTTGTATTGTATTTTCATATTTCCATATTTCCTTATTTGTATTGTAAAAGGAGGTAGGCTCATTTACTCCTTAAGAGTTAGGGATGGTGTGAAGTAAAAAAATGCCAATGAAAGTTCTGCTCTTATCCTTATCTCATCATACCAAAGGGAATTATCAATTGAAAGTGTGAAAGGAAAACCAACATGGTATTAAGATAGTGAATCATTTTATGATATGTCCAAAGAGAAGATATTCAGCTAGTCATTATATAGATGAACCAGGTCAGTTTTAGAATACAGGTAACCATCAAAGGTTTTACAAGTAATAATGAAATTAATACTACTATTTTTCCTTTACCTTAGGTACAAATTGCAAATCCAAAAAGATAGTTTTGATAAGAAAACATGGGAGAGAGAAATGGTTGTTTGATTAAAAATGAACAGCGATGGAACAACAATTATCGGTCCTAAGAAAAATAAATCATAGCTATCTGTTCTACCAAACAACAGTTGTTGAATTAACTCAACAAAAACTGTTCAATTAATTGAACAACAAACACAGAAAAAATAAATCAGAGCTGTTCAATTGTATGAACAATAGTTGTTCAATTGATTGAACAACAAACACACAAAAATAAATTAGAGATGTTCAATTGATTGAACACCAAACATACCAAAATAAATCGGAGTGTTCAATTGACTATACAATAGCTGTTCAATTGATTGAACAATAGTTGTTCAATTGATTTAACAACAAACATATCAAAAGAAATCAGAGTTGTTCGTTCTACCGAACATCAGCTATTTAATTGTCTGAATAGTAGCTGTTTAATTGATTGAACAAGAAGCATGCCAAAAAAATAGGAGATTTTCATTCTACCAAACAATAGTTGTTCAATTAACTAAATAATAGTTGTTCAATTGATTGAACAACAATTATTAAACACACCAAAAAACAAGAGAAATCCCCATATTTAAACAAA
Organism: Pinus tabuliformis; assembly: GCA_031772625.1. Lineage (NCBI taxonomy): Eukaryota > Viridiplantae > Streptophyta > Pinopsida > Pinales > Pinaceae > Pinus > Pinus tabuliformis. The sequence continues at coordinate 351,893,516 of CM062813.1, read as the reverse complement.
GATTCCTATCTTAAATAAATTACAACAAAATGTAAGAAAAAAGTATATGCATTATTTACATCTAAAGAGAGATAAGTTTTCATGAAAGTAAAGTTGTCGAGTCATTACCCCCTGCATCTAAAATTTTCATAGTGGGATCATCACATACCTATTGCCAAAAAAACTCTTTGGTGAGTGGTTTATGATACATACGTACCTGATGTCCATTCACTCAGAAAGAATGACCAGACCCATCAATGGTGGTTAGAGTGAGAGTGCCATTGTTGTGCACCTCTTGAATTTCATATGGGCCAAGCCACCTTGTCTGTAACTTACCCGAAAAGTCTTGAAATATAGAATCATAGAGGAGTGCCCAACCTCCTTTCTGAAAGATATTCTTTTTAATAAGATTTTCGTGCCACTTAGCCCTTTGCTGCTGAATAATTCCAGTTTGTTGTAGAGAAAGTAGTCAAGCCTCGTCCAATTCATTTATTTGTTGAAGTCGTTTAGTTTGGGCCTCCGTCGGATCCAGTGCCACTTCTTAGGTTCTTTTGATAGTCTTTATTTCAAATTCGATAGGAAATATAGGTTCTTTGCCAACTACAAGTTGGTACAAACAATATCAAGTAGTATTTCACCAAGTTATGTAATAGGCCCACAAAGCCTCTGGCAATCTAGAATCCTAGTCCCACTGATGTGTCGAAATTGTCTTGGTCAGTGTTGTACCTTAAGAAACCAATTTCCTAGTTGTAAAGAAATTGTGCTTAAGATATTAATGATTACAAATATTGTCACTTGTTTGTCACTCAATTATATATTGTGTTCTCAAATGAAGGACCTGGGAAATCTAGTTTTTTATCCTCAATACTTAGGTGACATGATAATATCATAATGCCATTTGATTGTTGAATACAAATGATGAATTAAGAAAGATTGAATAAGTCATAGACAATATATTATTTAACACAGGATATAATATCTGTGACACTAGGATAAGTTATAGATAATATGTTGTTTTATACATAAACTACTATCTGTAACTTAGAAGAATTGCAGAGATGGGAATTTCAAGTATAGGAGCGCTATTTAAGGAATTTAACTTTATTTACATAGGCAAATAAAGACCTGCATCTTCAATTACTATACTCAAAGGAAGAAAACATAAGATGACACATAACAGAGAAGACACAAAATCATACCCAACAACATATGGAAAACTTATGATTCTTCATTAATCAATAGTTGTATCAGGAATTCAGTAGCTTAGTCTCCAGGTTCTCCAAAATTCAAACCTCTTCTTTCTAAATTTACCTCTTTTTATACATTACAAGACAGTTGGTGATCACCAAAACTATCGAACTGCTTAATTATTTTCCTAACTGTCTAGAGTAAAAATTATTACAAAACGCTACCCAAAGGGTAAAAGACACCTCCTTCTAAAGAATATAGAATAACCGGAAGTAACGGAAGTTAGACAATAATGATAACTGCTACCTTTTCAGCTCTATTGTTCGGCTGCTGAGTTTCTCTGTAGAAGCTTTAATAATTATTAAACCATTTTAATTATAATAAAATTTGATAAAACATCGTGCGTGAACCTGGGCTTACGTATGTATCAGGCGCGTTTTAATTGGCTAAAACAATAGAAAACCCGACCAATCACCTTCCTTTGAATTTTTAGTCATTCACTGCTAATTCTAATTGTCTCACTTAAACAACGTAATCAGATATTTTACACGAAACATTAGTTTTCCACGGAACAAAAAATATTAACATTTTGATTCATAGACTCATCAAGTCCGCCTTTGTTGTACGTGAGTCGTCCGATCATTCGTTCAATCAACTGTCTAATCCTCTAGACCTCACGAGATTTTAAACTTGTTTGAAATAAATCCTATCGAGTCCGCCTATTCAACGCTCCGTTGGCTCCCATATGGACCTGATGGGAAATATATATCACCAGTTAATATTCTATTGGGTCCGACTTTAGCGCTAAAACCCGATCATTTCTTCACCCGATATCCGTTGGATCCCATCTTTTTTGATGAACGGATAACATTAACCTAGACTTTAGCAAGCTTGAACTACATTTGATATACTGTCTCATCCAATAAGTTTTCACCCAATTGTTGTTGGATCAGTGGCTTGTCGATCAACAACCCAGATCTTATCGCAAGTATACCATCACATCGGATTTCTGAAACAAACCCATTCAATCTAACTTGTGTGATTACCGTTGGATCTGTGGCTTGTTGATCAATGGCCCATATCTTCTCACAGGTTTACATTCAATGCCAACCTGTCAATCAAATAAAATACTTTATTTAGGTTATTTCTTTTATATTTTGTGAGGGTAAAGCAGATAAGGGAAGTACATTGAGAACAAACCCCCGCAATGATTCTAGGCCACACGTTGTGGTCAACCATGCTCACATCGTGGTCAAATGTGGGGGTTGAGGCTTAATTAACCTTAGGGCTTATTTTTTTCCCACAGCACACCTTGTCATACTCATCAAGCTATCGCTTGACCACGCCCCTTAAACCTACATGGCCTTTAAACAAAGGATTGATTTTTCATTTCTTTTGATTTTTCTTTCATTTCGTGATAAAACTGAAAATAAGGCTTAAATCACGATATATTCTACAACATCTGGTTCCACCTGGGGATAGTTCTTTTGCCACAGAAGTGCTAAGAACCGTAGAACAGTGCCTTCACCTCAAGCATGGAGTCATATATCGCTTAATCAATTTAAATATTATGGCATTTGCACACTGATTCCACTCCGATATCTATAATAACTGGATGCTTGTACTTTGATAGAAATGTGCTAAGAATCGTAGATCAGTAGCCTTAATTGGGCATGGAGTCAAAAACTCTGAAAGCCCCGAAATTTGAAAAATTGAAACCCAACATTCTTGAAGTCTGAAACCTCTACAAACCAGTTTCCAACTGAGACAGTCACCCTTATTTATCCGCTAAAATTAAACTTAAAGAACTGCAATTGGAAACAAAATACTCAACACCTAAGCTTATTTATGTACAGTTTTCCTACCTATGTGCATGACTAATCTTCATCAGGTGAAGTCAATCTTCCAATGGTACCAGGTTAGCATTTGAGTGCTTGATCTAGAACCATCCTGCCAGTGAATTTTAAAAATACAATTCATACTGAACAAAAAATAAACTATGCATAAGGGAAGCTCACAACAAAAATTAGGGATATATCCACAAGATGGTATGTGTAGGCTATTAATAATTTTCTCCATGTAATCTGCCACAGGATCCTCAAAAGTATAAGAAAAAATATGGTCTTGATCAGCTCCAAGAAAGAAAGTCTCTATGTATGAAGGTTCTTGCTCGAATAGATCTTCTATTGGGATAATATTTTCAATAGAACAATAAGCAACATCTTTAAGAAAATAATCTATGTCACTTTTATGTCTCCACTTTTCATCTCTGGGCTTTGATTGAAAATAATTTGTAATTGTGACCTCAGGAAGAAAAATAAAAATTTTCACATCACTATATGACATATGGCCAACTTCAAATAGATTGATTACCTCTGATCCATGGGCATCATTGTGTTCTTCAATGCAATGATATAAACTCTCTTTATCGGCTTTCTTTTTACATAAGACAGCCTCTTTTTCTATGATAGATGGCTCAATATATTGTTGTCCAACATTTCCCACTTGTTGGTTTTCTTCTCTATCTTTAACACCCAACTAATGAACTTGAAGACCTTCTTCTTGTTCCTCATTTATTTCTCCCTCTTCTTGACTGTTGGGTAGAAATTCTTGATGCATGTTTGAACTTTCCTCCATTTTAATACTCTCTTGATTTGCTTGGAATAGAGTGAACCAATTCTCCGCTTGTGAGGTTATTGAAGAAAAGTCATTTATAAGCTTTCCACATCACTTTGAGAAAATGATAGTTCCTTGCTTCGAGAGACTTGCTCATAATTAGTTTGGCTATAACCTCTCTGAATGCTTGATATATTATCAACATGATCATTAGTTTCTTCAGCAGGATTATCATGAGCTTTTAAAATTTCTTTAGAATCATAATATTCACAACAACCTTCAAAAAGAAACTTGTGTGCATAAGAAGTTCTACAAAAAAAATTGAATACCAAATGGAAATCTTTCAAAGATGAAATTCTTGAACGAGGTAGAGAATTGTACCAAAACCTAGCTTCTTGTTCCAAAGAAAACATAAACAACTTCATCTTCACATCTTCATGAATGATGCTCTACTACTCCATGCATTCATGAAACTCTTGGAGGTGCTGAACTGGATCTTCATATTCATTTCCACTAAATCTTGGAAGATACTCATTCCACTCATGAAATGTAGGCATATGATGAGGATAGCCAGTGATCCCAGTAAAATCTAGTGGGCCAAATTTATTGACTAAGAATGCAGGGATAGCCATTAAATCCTAGAAAAGAAAACTTCAAATTGAAGATCACAAGTATGAATGTACAACCAACTGCTGAAACTTGTCACCCTCAAGAATCAACTTCTAACTTAATAAACCCCAGGGAAAAGTGTTCTTATTCAATTGTTTTGCAGGTTGTGGTTCTTGTTCTTGTGGAGTCACCTTTTATTGCTTTTATTCAAAACAACCAAATGTTTTCCTCTTCACTGAACAACCAGAGGAAAATACTGAAAACCCAGCGAAAAGTATTCTTGTCTTCTCTCCCTGGAAACGACGCCAATAAATGTTGTACCTTAAGAAACCAATTTCCTGGCTATATATAAATTGTGCTTAAGGAATTAATGATTACAAAGATTGTCACTTGTTTGTCACTTGTTGTCACTCAATTATATATTGTGTTCTCAAATGAAGGACCTGGGAAATCTGGTTTTTGATCCTCCATACTTAGGTGACATGATAACATCAGAATTCCATTTGATTGTTGAATAAAAATGATGAATTAAGAAAGATTGAATTAGTCATATACAATATGTTGTTTAACACAGGATCTACTATCTTTGACAGTAGGAGAAGTTATCGATAATATGTTGTTTTACACATAAACTACTATCTGTAACTTAGAAGAATTGCAGAGATGGGAACTTCAAGTATAGGAGGGCTCTTTAAGGAATTTAACTTTATTTACATACGAAAATGAATACCCGTAGCTTCAATTACTATACTTAAAGGAAGAAAACATAAGATGACACATAACGGAGAAGACACAAAATCATACCCAACAATGTATGGAAAACTTCTAATTCTTCATTAATCAATAGTTGTATAAGGAATTCAGTATCTTAGTCTCCAGGTTTTCCAAAATTCAAACCTCTTCTTTCTAAATTTACCTCTTTTTATACATTACAAGATAGTTGGTGATCACCAAAACTATCGAACTACTTAATTATTTTCCGAACTATCTAGAGTAAAAATTATTACAAAACACTACGTAGAGGGTAAAAGACACCTCCTTCTAAAGAATATAGAATAACCGGAAGTAACGAAAGTTAGACAATAATGATAACTGCTAGATTTTTGGCTCTGTTGTTCGACTGCTAAGCTTCTCTGTAGAAACTTTAATAATGATTAAACCATTTTAATTATAATAAACTTTGATAAAACCCTGTGCATGAACTTGGGCATATGTATGTATTGGCCGCGTTTTGATTGGCTAAAACACTAGAAAACCCGACCAATCACCTTCCTTTGAAGTTTTAGTCATTCACCACTAATTCTGATTGTCTCACTTAAACAACGGAATTTACTATTTTATGCGAAACATTAGTTTTCCACAGAACTAAAAATATTAACATTTTGATTCATAAACTCATTGGGTCTACCTTTGCTATACGTGAGTCGTCCAATAATTCGCTCAATCAACAGTCTGATCCTCCAGACCTCACGAGATTTTAAACTCGTTTGAAATAAATCCTATCGAGTCCGCCTGTTCAACGCTCCATTGACTTCCATACGAACCTGATGGGAAATATATATCACTAGTTAATAGTCTATCAGGTCCGACTTTAACGCTAAAACCCAATCATTTATTTTCCCGATATCCATTGGATCCCGTCTTTTTGGATGAACGGCTGAGATTAACCTAGACTTCAGCAAGCTTGAACTACATTTGATATATTGTCGCATCCGATAAGTTGTCACCCGATTGCCGTTGGATCAGTGGCTTGTCGATCAACGGCCCAGATCTTATTGCAAGTATACCATCGCATCGGATTTCTGAAACAAACCCATTCAAGCTAACTTGTGTGATTACCGTTAGATCTGTGACTTGTTGATCAATGACTTAGATCTTCTCGCGGGTTTACATTCAACTCCAACCCATCAATCAAATAAAATACTTAATTTAGGTTATTTCTTTTAGATTTTGCGAGGGTAAAGAATATAAGGGAACTTCATTGAGGACAAACCCTTGCAATGATTCTAGGCCACACATTGTGGTCAACCATGCTCACATTGCAATCAACTATGGGGGTTGAGGCTTAATTAACCTTAGGGCTTATTTTTTCTCGTAGCACACCACGTCATACTCATCAAGCTATCGCTTGACCATGCCCCTTAAACCTGCATGGCCTTTAAACAAAGGGTTGATTTTTCATTTCTTTTGATTTTTCTTTCATTTCGTGATAAAACTAAAAATAAGGCTTAAATCACAATATAAGCTACAATAATTAGAATTTCTTCAATGACCTTATTGGTGCTTTCAACCTACCCATTCACCTACCGGTGATATATGGAAGTGACTCTATGCGTGATATGGTGGTTTTGTGGAGTGGATGTAATATTATATCCTACAAATTGCCACTCCAACTATTATCACTTCCCTGGGTAAACCATACCGCACAAATAACTCAAAAAGGAAATTAATCACTAATTCTTTCATAGCTCTTGGGAAAGCTACTATTTATAACCACTTTTCTACATAGTCTGTAGCAACCAGTATGTAGTTCTTTTTGTTTGATGGCGGATGAAATGGGCCAACAAAATCGAATGCCCATCGTTCGAAAGGTTCTATTACCAGTTGGGGTTGCAGCGACATTTCGTCAAATTGACTAGGATGGCCCATCCTTTGGTAGATATCACTAGCTCAGACATATTTCTTAGTGTATTTAAAAATGGTGGGCCAATAATAACCCATTTGTAGTTCCTTGTGCCCAATTATGCAATCTGCATAGTGTCCTTGACAGGGATCATCATGGTAGGCCTTCAAGATGTCGCAGATTTCATCTTCACGAATGCATCTGCGAATGCTGATATCAGACCCTATATGAAAAAGGTATCCACCAATCCAAGAAAATTGGGCACTGCACTAGAAAATCTGTTTCCTTTCCCTTGCTGTCAAGTGTCTGGGTAGCTTTCCTACTGCCAGATAGTTTTCTACATTTGCGTATCGTGGTGTTTTAACTACTATGGCAAACAAATGTTTGTCTAGAAATTGGTCATCCACTGTCAGCGGATCATTTACCTTTGGAACACGAGACAGAAAATATGCGACTCGGTTTTCCTTCCCTGGATAGTCTTTAATGGTGATATCAAACTCCTGCAAAAGTAACAACCAACGAGTTACTTGACCTTTTGTAATTGGTTTGTTAGCTAAGTATCTAATGGTTGAATGATCAATATATAGAAAAACTTGATAGCTAGTTATATAATGTCTAAATGTATTTATGGCATAAACGACAACTAAAAATTCCTTTTTTGTTACTGTATAATTAAGTTCAGCAGTAGTAATATTTTTGTTGATATAGTAAATAACGTAAGGCTTTTTGTCCTCCTCTTGGCCGAGTACAGCGCCTATTGCTGCATCTGACGCATTCATGGAGATATGAAAGGGTAGCTCCCAGTTGGGTCCATGCAGTATTGGTGTCATCGAAACTAATTTCTTCAAATCTATAAAAGCTATGTCACATTTATCAAACCATTTAAATTCAACATTTCATGTTAAAGCATACAAAAGTGCAACAATTTGTAATTTTTTTTTATAAACTTGCGATAGTAACCTGCATATCCAAGGAAGCTACTTACCTCCGTCTGAGTATAGGGTGTAGGTAGTAGGAGGATTAACTCTATCTTTGTCAGATCTACCTGTATCCCAGCTGCATAAATGTGGTGTTCTAGGATTATTCCTTCTGTCATCATCATGTGACATTTGAAATTACTTAAACACAACCTAGTGGTGATGCATCATTCCAACACCTTCTCTAATGTCTGTAGTGCTTGGTCAAAGTCATCCCCATATGGGGTAAAGTCATCCATATAAACTTCAAGTCTTTCATTTATCAGATCAACAAAAATATAGAGTATGTACCTATGAAATGCAGTGGGGGCATTGCATAAGCCAAACAGTAACACTATGTAAGCGAACATACCCCATGAGCAGGTAAAGGTGGTTTTGTCTTGGTCTTTAGAGGTGATTTGGATCTGATTACAACCACTGAAGCCATCTAGAAAGGAAAAGAATTGTTTTCCTACCAGTGTATCAAGGACTTGACTAATAAATGGAATAGGGAAATGATCTTTCTACGTGGCTTTGTTCAATTCCTGATAATCCACATAGATGCGCCACTTCCCGTTTTTCTTGGGAACAACTACCAGCGGAGAGACTCACTTACTATCTGAAATAGGATAAATAAAATTCACGTCCAACAACTTCTATAGTTCTTCTTTTACAATATCTTTGAGATGTTGATTTAATCTCCATTGAGGTTGTTGAATAGGGCAAGCATCCTTTTTGGTGTAGATATGATGTGTACATAATTGTGGGTCTATGCCCTTCATGTATGGATAGTCCCAAGCAAAAGCCCCTTTATATTTTTGAAAAACTTGAATGATATTTTTCTGTTGGTCACTATCCAAACTATCATTGATATTTAAAATCTTGCCCAGTTCAATTTCAATAGGCTTGCTGTTATGAACGGCAGTTTTCGGGATAAGATGATCACTAGTATCTTTCAAAGGGTCTTCCAAGGCTTCATTGTCAACAATTTCTTTTATCATTTGACATTTGACATTATTCACATTGGTTGGTTGATTAATAAAGTTATTGATTACATCATCTTTAGTCTGATTCTTGAACTCAAGCGCCTCTGCTATTGTAATTGGTGAACAAATACTTTCTTCTAGGTATGTGGGTGGTTGTTTATGTATTTTCACAATCGGTGGACTTGGTTTTTCAAGAGGGTATAAAACAAGATTATTTACAGCGTCTCCCTTAGAAATTGTCATGTTTCCCACATGAAAACCTATGTAAGCATTGACTGTTGCCAACCAAGGTCGGCCCAAAATGAAAGGGTGCCCATCTAATCAAATTTTTGGGTTGATAAATAGAAAATCCACTAGCTACTCCCATGAATCAATGGAAACCATAATGTCCTATAAAGTTCCCTCTGGTCTTACCACCAAACTATCAGTGAGTTCTAGCAGGGTAGTGGTTGGTTCCAGAGCTGTGATACCAAGTGTCTCACAAGTTTTCGCAGTTAAGATGTTAATGGTTGTGCCCAAGTCAACTAGTGTGTTGGGAAAGGAGAGACCATATATTTGGACTGTAACTATGGGATTCCCTGGATCTTCATATTTTATCGATGTCTCCCCACCCAAAAGTAAACCAGACAGGGTCCCTACAACATGGATAGTTGGTGAAGCTTTTATTTTCCTCACATGCTTTTTCACACATAGTTCTTTAATCATTTTAGCATAAATAGGAATATCTTGGATGGCTTGGAGGAGAGGAATTTTAATGAAAAGATTTTAAAGTTCCCCTAAGAGATCAAAGTCTAGATAAACTATTGGTTTAGGTATTGCTAATCTTTCAGGAAACGGGGGAGAAGTAATTATGAGTTTTTCACGATCTTTCTGTTCGACTGTGTCTTCTCCATGTTTTTTTTCTTTGTTAGTCATAGTTAAAGGTGTATTTATAGGTGATGTTTGTAACTCATTTGGTGGTTGGTCTCTGTCTTCCTCAAGAGTGATAATGCATCTTGACCTCAACCTAAGTTCATTGCATTCTTTTTGTTCAGCCTCGAGGTCTAAGTTTTCAACAATTTGTATCAGCTAAATTGGTTTGTTATTGGGGTTTGGATTTGGTTGAGTTGGTAGTTGGGGATGCAGAAGGGGCTAAGGATTTTTCTGTAATGGATATGGAGCTGATACTGTAGGTTGAGGTTGAGGATCTGTCCCCATAGGATAATTGGTTATCCTAGCAGTCGTTGCCAATTCAGAGACCAATTCGAATTTTTTGAAGTAAAGGCAAACCACTAGGATGGGTATGTATTATTTTTCCAAAAAGGATTAAAAGGAGAATTCAACCAACCATTACCTAGAAAGGATTGAGCTGGCCAAGGTGACATAGAAATTAGGTGGGACTTCCAAGTTGAGAAAGGTGATTGACCTTGCCACGTTGTTCCAAAATTATGCTGTTGATTAAATAACGAAGAAGGAAAGAACTAAGATGGGTCTTGTGACACACCTCTAGGTCATCCTTTCCACTGTCGATGTTGGTTCATTAAGTATACTAGTTTTGTTTCTTTTTATGCTTCTTTAAAAACTGCTTTTAACCCTGGAAGTGATGGACACTAATTGGTGTCATGGTCCTTGGTGCAGATAACGCATGTCTGGGCCATGCCAAATGGACACTCCCATTCACTATGCTTCTTCCGACATCGTGGATAAAAAACAGCCAAATCCTTTTATGCTAAGGCTTGTTTCTATTTGGCTTGCAGGACATCCAACTACGTTGTAAGGGTGCCTAGGATTTCTATCTTGAAGTGCTCCATAAGGTTATGGATTTCCACTCTTGTCATAGCTCCACTGGACGGTTTGCTTCCTCTAGTCATGGAATTTCTGCTTCCTGACCCGGTGAGTGTGCTACCTTGTGAACACCTGATACACAAGTGAACAATTTCAACATAATCCTCTTAATAAATGTCTCCCTTCCCCATCAAATTTAAAGTTTCTATCCATTCTTCTTTTATTCCTTTAATTAATATGGCTTTTAGAACTTCTTTTGGTAATGTGGAGTGAGGGGATCTCTGCAAATTGTACTGAAACCACTTGACATATTCCTCTAGAGTTCCATTATTCTTCGCAGACATTTTAAATATTTCATCTTTTAATTCACTAGTCCTACAATAGTCCTAATATTTTGTGATAAAATATTTTTTCATGTCATCCCAAGAGTTAATAGTGTGCTCACCTAAACCCATGAACCACCTCAAAGCTTCTCCTTTAAGGGTAGAAGGGAACAACTTCAATTTTTTAGGATTAATGGTGTAATCATGTCCCATACATAGGACGTCAAACTCGAATAAGAAGGCATCCAGACCCTCTGTGGTCATGCCATGAAAGTTTGGGATGTTTTACAAGGGAATAACTTTCATCAAGGTGTTGGCTACTAGGTCGACTATGGGATATTCCAACGTCAAGGTCTGACCTTGAGGTGCTTGATTTTCCATTTGGTCGAAAATGTGCCAATATCCTTCAGGGACTTCAGGCGTGTTAACTAAGTAAGTGGATTATTTTCAATCTAAAGTGGTTTTGCGACATTACCCAGATCTAGGATCATAGGAGATCTTAGTTCAAACAACTATGTATATGCCTTAGCAGTTCCACTGGTTTCTCCCTCTCCTTCTCTTGAATTGCACGATATTTTCTCTTGTGAAGGATCATAATGTAAATTATTAGTGACCTGAAAGCTCTGTTCAGATCCTTCGGTTTCGCTATGAATCTCAGAGTATGCTAGAGATGGTGAGCCTACTTCCTCAGGGATTATGGTAGGGCTTCTTCCAGATATAGTCTGGTGTCCTACCGATGCCCGAGATCCTGCTTTTCTTGTGATTTTGTCTATAAACAGGTTCACCAATCCCTTGGGTTTTTTGGATTTGGGTGGGGGGTTCTGATATTTTTCTACCTTATTATTCTTAGTCATTCATAAAAACCCCTACTCCTATCTAACCTATATGCATTTGCTGAAAAGCGGGTTGCTGAGCAAGCACTTTACTTACTGGTTACGCAGGTTCTTACATCCCGTTTTTAATACCCAATTATTTTATAGCAAGAAAAATAAAAAGAAATCACTTTGAAACACTCTCCCTGGCAACGACGCCAAAATGTTGGTGCACTAAGATTACTATTAAAAGCAACCATAATACCTACATTAATTATCAAACTAGGGTAAATCTATTTATTTCAAGAGTGTTCAACATTATCTATGCAAGTGAATTCAGAGGTTAATTCATAATGAAATTATTTAGAATCATTGCAATAATTAATATCTAATTCTCAAATTTCAATCCAAAACAAACCTAAATGAAAAACTTAAATCATTTGCAAATATATTTTAATCTATTGCCAAGAAAATTGAATCTGAATGCAAGTAAAAGGAATCACTCTTAGTAGATCTAACTAGTATCAACAATAATTCATTCATCAAGAAAGAAATCTACAACAAATGAACAACAAGCAAATATTCAAGATTTTAACTAAAAGCAATCAACTGTGAACTCAAATAAAACTACGCAGAAGGAAAAACAATCAAATACTTAAACTAATCTAATAAATTCATCAAATATTAACACGCAACTGTAAACATAGAAATATCTAGAATCTAGTTTGAGTGACAAAGGTAAATCATAACAATCAATACTTACAATAATCAAAATAATTTTAATTTCATAAAATAACAAGAATAAACAATTGCAAGAGTAAACAAAAATAATTATGACACAAGCAAAGTAGTAAATATCCTATCGACGGGGCCCAGAGTCTCCAAAAATCACTGTTGAAAGACACTCAAAATGTGATTACAGGTAAAACACAGTCTTCTTCATTAAACTCGATAATAAAGATACAACATCATCATAGTGAGAGTAATCTTTGTCAAAAGTGAATAATTACAATCTCCTAATTTCTAGCTAGATGTTGTATTTCATCTGTCGACTTTATATAACCTATGAGATACAAATGGATAGAAGCGAATCCTTAGGATCAGGAGATCCTGAGGATTTCGCAACCATCAATCAAATTTTATTACAAAATAAACTTGATTCTCCTAGTCTTCCGCTAGCCTTCATGATAAAAACATTGTCATTTTTCTTTTCTTGGTCGTTGTTGTTCCATTGTTTGAAAAACAATCATTCAATTCATATTCTTGCATATAAAAATAGTGAAAGTTAGCTTTTATGCCCAACATTACCCAATTCATCAATCATTGCTTTTATTCGGCTTCTACACTTGTTTCTTCTAAATTATTTTCTAAATTGAAGATAACATAAAAAGATGAATGATTAATTAAGCTAATATGAGGATAAAGCATACCTTTTCTATGGCCAATAGTCAGTGCAGACAAAAATGTAGGATTTCTATCTGGATGAAGGATTAATTGTCCCACAAAATCCAAGGCCCATTTCTTGAAAGGTTCTAGGACGATTTGAGGCTGTAATGACATCTCATCTGATTGCAGTGATTGGCCCATTCTTTGGCAACTATCACATCCTTTCATGAACTTCTTGGCATCCTGAAATATTGTTGGCCAATAATATCCTGTCGAAATGACTTTGTATCCTGTTTTCTTGTATGTGAAGTGCTCTCCACAAGGTTCCTCTTGACAAGACTTAAGGATGTCAAAGATCTCATCTTCCCTAACACAACGTTTGATCTAGAAATCTGGTCCAGTGTGATAGAGATTCACATCTATCCAGGTATATGTAGCACTTTGCTTTATGATCTTTCTACTTTCCTTGTAGGACAAATATTGCGGAAACTTCCCTGCATCAAGATTATTGGCTATATCTGCACACCATGGTAAGTAGAAATAGAAAAGAGATACTCATTAGGGAAACAATCCTCGGTAGGAATGCAATTGTCCTCAATAGTTAACCTAGAATGGAAATCAGCTACTACATTATCTTTTCCAGGTTTATCGACAATTGTGATATCAAATTCCTGTAATAGCAATAACTAGCGTGTAATTCTACATTGCTAATTGTCTTATTCATTAAAAAATGAACGGAAAAGTGGCCAGTGTGTACAAATACTTGATACCCAATGATATAATGTCAAAATTTATTGATGACATGCACTATTGTTAAGAATTCCTTCTCAGTCACTGTGTAATTGAGCTCATCTGGAGTCAAATTGTTGCTTATGTAATAAATAGCATAAGGTTTCTTGTCCTCCAGTTGGCCCAAAACAACACCTACAGCAATATCAGATGCATCTGTAGCTATGTGAAACGCAGTTCCCAATTAGGTCCATGTAAAATCGAGGCTGCTGATACACAACATTTCAACTTCAAAAATTCATGTTCACACTTTCATGTCCACAAAAAGTATACATATTTCATGAGTAAAGAAAACAATGGCGATTGAATTTTTGAAAAATCCTCTATAAACCTTCTGTAATACCCTGCATGTACCAAGAAACTACGCACCTCTTTTTGCGTTTTGGGAGTTTGAATTTTTAGAATTACCTCTATTTTAGTATGGTATACCTTAATCCCGTTAGCAGAAATGTAGTGTCCTAGCAAGATCTCTTTAGTCATCATCATGTGAAATTTTTCAGTGCTCAAAACAACATTAGTTTGTACACAACTTTTCAGCACTTGTTCTAAATTCGCTAATGTTGTTTCAAAAGCATAACCATAAGGTGTAAAATTGTCCATGAATATTTCAAGGCAGTGATTCAAAAACTAAATAAAAATTCCCAGTATTTCCCTATGAAAAGTTGCTGGCGCATTGCAGAGTCCAAAAGGAAGTACTTTGTATACGAAAGTTTCCCAAGGGAAAGTAAAGATCGTTTTATCCTGATCCTCTGGGGAAATTTGTATCTGGTTGTACCCACTAAGCCCTTCTAAAAATGAAAACAATTTTTTCCCAGAAAGGGTGTCAAGGACCTGATTTATGAATGGTAAAGGAAAAAGATCCTTTTGAGTGGCCTTATTGAGTTCTCTATAATCCACATAGACTCTCCACTTGTAATTCTTCTTAGGGACAATGACAAGTGGAGACACCCACTGACTGTTATATATCGAATAAATAAGGTTAGCACTCATGAGTTTTTGTAATTCTTCCTTCATTACCTCCTTCAACACAGGGTTCATGTAGCGCTACGATTGTCTAATTGGTTTGCAACTATATTTCAATAAATGTGGTGAGGGCACATGTTGGGATGAATCCCTTTCATATCTGTATAGTCCCATGAAAATCCTTCTTGTATTTCTATAACAGTTGTAACAATAGTTTGTTTTGCTTAGCAACCAGGTTGGGGTTAATGTTCAGATACTTTCCTGGTTCTATTTCAACTAAACTGCTGTTAGTATGTAGAGTGGTTCTCATTTATTTAAAGTTTTACCTTCTTCCTCCTCTTCCTCCTTTGAATTTTCAATAGAAGTGATAGAAAATGAGTTACTAATAAAGCCATTAATGATATCATCTTCTATCTCATCCTTGAAATATTGGTCTTTTCCCAGAGTGAAGAGCGATAGGGAAAGATCTGATTCGGGTTCAAATTCATCCCACCGGGGATTTTTCAAATCCATACTTTGTTTTGGGAGGTAAATATTAAGGTTCTTTGTAGCCTGTCCATTTGAGATCATCATAGATCTAGATCTTCATCCTATGAATGCATCTATAGTGGCCAGCCAAGGTCTCCCTAGGATCAAAGGATGTCCCCCCAAGTTGGATTTGGTCTGTAAGATAAGAAATTCAGACGGATACCTCCAGGAAGCTATTTTGATTACTATGCCTTCTAATACCCCCTCAGGTTTAACATGGGACTTATCTGCTAATTCAACTACACTAGGCATATGTCTAAGCCCATGTAGCCCCAGGGTGGTAAAGAGGTCCTTTGTCATCACATTAATGGCAGCCCCAAGATGAATCAATGTATTAGTTATGGGATGGTCATTAATATAGACAATAACCATATGGTTTTCCAAATCATTATACTTGGTTAGAAGAGGCTAAGAAAATTCATTAAATCAGAAAAGTTTCCCATCACGTGTATGGTAGTAGGGTCCTTAGCCTTCCTTCCAAGTTTCTTAATGCATGGATCTCGTACTGTTTTGGCATAAATAGACTTCTTTAAGAGCTTGCAGCAGATGAATTTGTATGCTCAGGTTTTAAAACTCCCTAAGGAAATTAGATTCGGGTTGTGAGGTCATTCTAGTCTCAGTTAATGTCCAAGGATACGGAGGATTCTCAGTCATAACAGTCAAATCAGCCACTACAGGTGTATCGTCCTTACACAAGTTGGTTGCTACAGGAGTAACAATTCTTCTCGGGTTGGTTGTTACAGACGTAACATTTTGTTTTGTATCGGTTGTTATAGGTGTAACAACTGCCTCAAGATCTATTGTACCTCCTTTGGAAGGTTCACATTCCTCCTCGGTAATGATAGGGGAGTGATTTGTTTTAATTACCTTACCCGACCATATTTTAATTTCATAAGTTCAATGGGAGCAATAAAGTAAGTCTGGAACGTAGTTAGAGCCTCTATGCTCTGGGCTACTTTATTATTCATTTTAGGGTTAGGTTAGACAGGTAGTTGGGGTCGCACAGGTGGTGTAGGAACATGAGTTTGGAAAGGGGGAAATTGTAGTTTTTGCTGCATTGGTAATCTAGGTGGGGTTGTACTCTGGGCATTCCCCCAACAGTTTTGATTCCAAGGGTATGGTTGAGATGGAGGATATTAAATAGAGGGAGAGGGGAACCACTAGTTCCAGGGTGAAGGAAATTGTTCTAGATAAGGAGAAGAGTATTTCCATGGATATTGCTTAGCATTATATGCATTATTGCACGAATTAAAAGAAGAAAAAACTTTGGACATACCTAGAGGTCGTGGCTTCCATGGTCTCCTTGGTGTGATGAAATAAGAGGACTGAAGTTCTTCACTCGACTCTCTAAGTATTTCTTTCAGTATGGAAAGCTTCAAACATTGACTTGTAGAATGTTATAGCTCACAAATATTGCACAAGATGATGTTGTTCATTTCACACTCCCTAAAGGGATGTTTCTTTTGGAAATTCGAACAGAACACAGCCAGAGGTGTATCAAATTCTCCTTATGTGTTCTTGATCTGTGTTGTTGTTATCTGGGTAGATAGAGTACTAAGGATGTCGGTTTTGAAATTTTCAAATAAATTCTCGATATCTACTCTGGTTACTCCTCCACTTGCAGATTTTTGTATTCAGGCAGAGGCATCTCAGATTATGCTTCTTCCCTTCGATGATCCTCTAGAGCATCTTAGACAGAGCTTTACAATTTCGGTGAATGGTTCCTGAGATATGTCCCCTTTTCCTACTAGATTCAGGGTATCAATGAAGTCATCCATCATTCCTCTTATAAATATGGTCTTCAAGATATCGTGATCTAAATCACTGTGTTTAGACCACTGCAAATTATAGTGAAACTACTCTACGTAGTCCTCCAAGCTCTGATCCTCCTTCTGTGCCATCCTGAACTTCCTTTCGTAAGTCCCTGGTTCTACAATAGTCATGATACTTTGGTAAGAATGTCTCCTTCATATCACTCCATGTTCAAATAGAAGCAGAGCCTAATCCCATGAACCATCTCAAAGCTGCTCCATTTAGAGTAGCAGGAAATAATTTTAATTTTTGAGAATATGAAACATAGTCATAACTCATGCATAAGACATCAAATTTGAATAAGAAGGTGCCAGCGTATTCTATAGTCATTCCTTGAAAGGATGGTAACGATGATAAAGGAATATTTTTCATGGGAGCCTCACCTTTGATATGCCCAATTGGGAACTCAAAGATGGTGATAGTAGCATCTCTTTTAGTGTTTTTATTATTGTTGTACACCATTGCTAACCCTTCTAATCCTTGTTATAATAGATGTTCTTCAAATTGTTCTTGTGGCTAGCTTGCAGGTGAAATTGATGGCTCGAGCGACTTCAGGGCTAGCTATTTCACTGTGTTGCCCGAATCTGGATATTGATAAACCAATAGGTGCTCTCCTATTTTAGGTTTTTGATGGCCCCCTTCAGTTTCCCTTTGTCCCTCAATCCTAAGGTTTTGATTACTATCTTCCACCTTTTGTTCCTGAATTGGATGCTTAATATTGGGAGTATTTTCACTAGCTTTAGAATGGTATGGCCCCAAGACATAGGAATTAGAGGTTTTGTTCTTGTTATGGGAGTAACAGCTTTTTGTGTCCATATTTTCGTTGCATCCCTTTGAGAACTTGATTTTTCTTTCTCTTCCTTTGAGATCAGTTCATGGAAAAATGTTTTCCTTCCCAAATCTATACTCTTCCTTTCATTTTTACGACCCGTTTTTCCTATGACTAATTATAATGAGGAGTATTTTTGGTATTTCTATAATTCCTACAGTTTCACACATGGACCCTATGTGTATTAATGCACACCCTAAGTGTCTCAGTATTCGATAGTGGTGAGCCCACCCAGTTATGTTAGAGCGATGCACAAGTTCTTACCTCTCGTCTTACCACTCAACAATTGAAGATCTGAAGACACACTTTAAGAAAACACCAAACTTCCACACCCTAAGTTCCCTAGTGATCACAGCAGTGAGCCTGCCCAAGTATGTTAGGGCAATGCGCAGGTTCTTATCTCTCATCTTACCGACCAGTGATTGTGGACTAAGAACACTCTATCATCAAACAAACAACTTGGCTGATTGTATCGACAACTACCATATCCAGCAAAAACGCCAAAATGTAGTGTTATTTTAATCAATCCTAATTGACCAAGATTGCAACCATTTAATTGTCAACCCAGGGTAGGTCTTGTTGTTTCAATGGATTTTTCACTATCTGTGCTGATACACTACAACCAAGAATGAAAATAGAAAATAGTAAAGAATGTCATTGAATCAATTACAGAAATTAAATCATTCATGCAGAAATTAAAACACTCTACAGAAATGAAATCACACTTCACGATTACCAGAGCAAGGGCGCACCATACACTAAACTAATAACTACACCAGCTATTCAACTACCACATTGCTTAATTAAATTAGTGTAACAACATAACATAATTCTGGAACTAAAGCAGATATATTCTACAATTTATACAACAATAGCAAAAAACCATACAAACTATAAAAAGAAAGAATAATATACAACTACTTTTACCACTATAGTCCCTACTAAAGAGGAGGGCCCTTCCTCCCTAGCAGGGGTGCAAGAATGAACACAAGATTAGTTAAAGAATCAAATGAGAAACAGTAACAACATCACCGCAGTGTCTTCAACATTAAAAATAATGAAAAGTTACAAGATCAAAATAACAGTGCCCTCTATGCCCTCTCTGTACATTAGAGATTAAGTTTCTCTTATAGTTATTACATACCCAAAATCAGGAATAGATCAGTCATGTTGATCATAAAATATAAATCGTTATAAACTGTTCCTAAATACAAATGCTAATACACTGGTTAAGATCACAACCGCTTGGATTTTTTACTTTCTAGACAAACAATTCATAAATTCCGATAGTTGTTCCATGGAATAGTACCCATGACTTTGACAGCTACGGTGCAACAACATCCTACTGTCAAATGGTAGTTTGGGATGTAACAACAATCACTCGGTAAAAACATCCTTGTAACGGAAACCCAGGTGTAACAACGATCACCTTTAACAACATGTGGTGTAACAACAACACATGTAACAACAATCTGTAACAACATACAGAGTGTAATAGCAATATGTTCCATCCTGCTCTAAGACCGATCACCACAGCTTGTTCAGTCCATAACCTCATTCTTGCAAGCAACACCTGAAAAAGAGGAGGGGATCCAAAAGACTTCTCCAATTATTACCCCAGTTAGCCACAAAAGGAATATTCCATCGTTATATTAAGTGAAAATGGAAAAATAGCATGATGCGAAATACGTTGCTTATAATAAGAAGAAGGAAATTAACATCTGAAATTCCATTGGCCTGGAGAGAAAGAGGATCAAAATTGGGGAAAGAAAGTGTAATAAATAGGTAAAAGAACTACACCCAACAACTTTTATGCAAGATGGCTCATGCAATGCCATTCTATCATTAGCACCTTTGATTTCTACTTAGATATTTGCATGTAGTTTTTTTATATGGGTGGTGTATGCCATATGTGTCTCAGGCACAAGTTCTGTAAAACTAAACTTAATATATATATACATATACAGTGTTTTTGGGTTTCTATTGTACTTTCAATTTGATGTGATGTGAATTGAAAATTAATTATATTCATTGCAAATATCTATCTAAAACATGATTATCTAGGGCATCTGTCAATGTGCTTATATTTCTAGAAATATGTTCATATTGTATGAAATTCAAAAGTCTTTCTAGAAGGCAAACACTTAAAACCATGCATAAGATGGTGGAACTTCTAACTGAATAGACACTAGCAAGTTGTAGTACTATGAGTTGTGACTCAAGTATGAGGACTAAATTATGGATACCATGTGCAATAGCATCAAACAGTAGCTCGAGCACTGTGCTATACTCAACGATGTTGTTGGTGGAGCAACCAATACAAATCCCTTGCAGACTCACTAACTTTTCATTTGGAGCAAAGATAGCCCATGTTGCAGAAGATAAGTTCTGAGTACTACAACTGGAACCATCAGTGTAACTGATAAAATTTTCAATAGATACTAACATTTGAAAACCAAACGTAAAAGGGAATCAACAGAAACCATCCAAAACTCTGAAAAGGCACACTACAAACACACTCAACACATCTATAGACAGTATGTAAATAGTGAAACTACACTTGAGATCAAGCATAGTACTTTTTTAGGTACAACCCATTTCTAGTTTGATCTAGGGGAATTCCATCAAAATCTACTAACTCGTAGGCCCCTTTTGCAAGGACTCGCTTGATAATGTATGTACCTAACCACATGGGGGTTGAAACTTTCCTAAAACTAACTTATCAAACACCTAATTAGATAAAAGAATACGATCTCCCTCCGAGAAGAAATAAGGCTTAAAACTTTCATCATACTATGCCTTGATACATCTTTTATGAGCTTCGTTAGCTATATCAACATTGCATTGGGTTTCATCCAAATGAGTCAAATGTAAAAGACACTCCTCCTCTATGGAAGTGGCAAGAAGAAGTTCGATAGATAGTTTCAATGATGGAATTTTGCATTCAATTGGGAGGATAGATTCCAGACCATATACCAATTGAAAGGATTTAAATATGGTAGTAGTCCTGACTGAGGTTCGGTATGCCCATAAAGCAGCGTAAAGGAGAAAATGCCAATCTAATTTGTGGACCCCTACCATGCGTTGAAGCATCTTTTTAATAACTTTGTTTATGGACTCAACCTGTCCATTAGCCTGAGGATAGTAGGGAGTGGAACGTTCATGGGTAAGTCCCAACTTAGTATTTATTTCGGTCATCATACGATTCCAGAAATTCTTTTCATGATCCGTAACTGTTGTTTGTGGAACACCAAACCGTGGGATGATGTAGCTGAAAAAGAAGTATGTAGTCATTTCACCAGTGTTGTTAAATGTAGGCATCACCTCGACCCATTTAGTAAAGTAATCAACAGCAACAATAACATAACCATTCCCACCTACCAAGTGAGGGTTACATTTCATAAAGTCAATACCCCATTTCACAAAAGGACCAACAACGATAACGGGATGCAACAGAGTGGGTGGATCATGGGTCTCATGATCATATATCTGACACACATGACACTTCTAGACAGTGAAGATATTTTCGTGAAAGATGGTAGGCTAGGAGTAACCACCATAAAAAAATCTAGGTGGTAACATAACCCGATAAATGTCCACCACATGCCCCTGAGTGGCATTCATTGAGGACTTTCTCAGCCTCCTCAAGTGTGAGGCACCTCCATAAAATCGTGTCGATACCACGACAGTAAAGGGTGTCACTAATGATGATGCAATTTCGAGCTTGGTAACGAATATGTCATTGCTCAGAGCGAGAGGTATTTGACTAGAAAGTCTAGGTTTGGAGATAAATTAGGAAATGTCCATACCACGAGTTAGATGAAGATATCATAAACAGCAACTCATTGATGATAAAATATTCATATGTAGATTCTAAATCAGGGAAAGGAAGATCACACATCAGTTCTACTGAAACCAGTGATTTCTTTGACTTGGATTTGATGAACTCTAGGTCAAATTATTGTAGAATGACAATCCATTTTGAGTTCTTGCCCCCCAACAATTGACATGACAAAATTTATGTCATAAGGTTGCAATACGAAATGACCATAGTTTTCTGAAGCAAGATGTAATGGAAAATCCTTTGGATGGCTTGAACGACCGCCAAAGCCAACTTTTTTATGTGGGAATATCTGATCTCGGTATTGTTAAGATTATGACTTAGATAATAAATGTGATGTTTATTCCCTAAACCACCTTCTTGGACCAATACCATTTCTATAGTAGAAATGGCAACAGCAAGATACGGAAGGTAGTCACATTGATAATCAGGGGATATATAAGAGATGCCCGAACCAGTACATCTTTCAGGGCATCAAACACTTTTTGAGCCACGTCATCGCAATGGAAGGGGATCCTCTTTTTAAGTAAGTGAGTGAACCCTTTGGTCAATTAAGTGTAATTAGGGATGAATCTTTATAGGAAGTTAGATTTCCCTTGGATTCTTTGAAGTTGAACGAGTGAAGAAGGTGCACAAAAATCAACGATCACTTGTACTTCCAATGGATTGATACGAATTCCTTATTTTGATATAGAAAAACCTACAATTCGACCAAAAATTACACAAAACACACATTTGTGTGGGTTAAGTCAAATATTATAATGTTTACAATGAAGGAAAACAACCTGAAGATGCATCGGGTGATTAACCTGATGTTTGGAGTGTGCAGGGAGGTCATCAAAATATGGTTGAACGATGTGTTTGATATCATGAATAGCGTAATCCATGGCACGTTGAAACATGGCCCCAACATTCTATAAACTGAATAGGAGTTTCCTATAGGCGAAAGTGCCCTAGGGACAGATAAAATAAGTTTTAGGTTTGTCTGTCAAGAGAATGTTGATTTGATTATAGCCTGAAAATCCATCCATAAATGAATAAATTTCATAGCCAATGTAGTC
This sequence comes from Pinus tabuliformis, assembly GCA_031772625.1. Classification (NCBI taxonomy): domain Eukaryota; kingdom Viridiplantae; phylum Streptophyta; class Pinopsida; order Pinales; family Pinaceae; genus Pinus; species Pinus tabuliformis. The sequence continues at coordinate 351,870,451 of CM062813.1, read as the reverse complement.
ATCAACAATATTTTCAATAAATGACGTGGGATAATTATCCTTTGGACATGCATGATTTACATCCTGATAATCAACGCACACTATAATGGTTCCCTATTTCCTCAAGACAAGAACTACATTCAACACCCAATCAGTTAAGGAATGGGGTATATGAAACTAGCTCGAAGAAGATTTTCAACTTCAACCTTAATTCCAACAAACTTCTTGGGATGGACCGGACGAAGGTGTTTTCGGACTGGTTTGGCATCAATATACATCTTAATTTTATGTATAACTATATTTGAGTCGATACCTGGCATCTCCTAGTAGGTCCAGGAAAATACATCTCGAAACGCATGGAAAAGGGCTTGACAAGCTCGATCTTGTATGGAGAACAAGATGCTCTAATGTGTGGATTTTCGACAACACCTTCCATAATGGAAATATTAAGAGGTATCATCTCTTCAATATTCTAGAGGTTATTTTCTGAATCGAGCTCATGAATAGACACATAATTCATAAATAGTTCACATAATTGGGTGAGTATACATCATTGAGACTATCCTCAATGGAATCAGGTAAGGAGTAACGATGGTGATGTTTCGATCCACGGTGCATCATACGACATCATGATCTCCATGATGCTTTCATCGGTATGGAATTCACATGACAAAGGATGGAAGATGTACCATAATCCAATGATCTGTATACCCAATTAATCAAATCAAAGGAATAAACCACACAAGATGAATAAATTGATTCATAATATAGATCAATGGGGCTTAGCGACATTCAATTGCCAAAAATTTGGATGTCAGTTTCATCTGGTACAATCCATGGATCGGCCAAGATATTAGAAGATGATATCATGTTGATATAGGCTACTGAAGATTATTTTTTAGGAAGGAGAGGAGGAGGGAGTGAAAAGGTCCCCATAAGTGAAGAATCATTCAACAATTCAACTTTGATTGGCTAATATAACTATAGAGTTTCCCCTGAAAGAGGGACACTTCCAATAGCATGTCAATTAGAGGCGAAAAAGGTGAGTTGGTTTAGGGTTACAATCTCACCTTTATGACGATAGGTGATCATATGAAAGTAAGTTGAGACAACAATAGCCATGGAATAAACCCATGCACGTCCCAATAGAATATTATAATTGATATCTTTGTTAATAACTTTGACTTCTATGGACACAATTTCCCCCCCCAATTCAACTTGTAGGGAGTTCAAAATCCCACAAGGTTTGTATGTTCTCCCTTAAAAGGCTTTCAATGTGGTAGGTGAATGACTCAGCTGAGGAGAATCAATTTCCTTCCCACAAGACATGGACATAATGCATGTCGAGGCTCCCTCATCCTCGATAGAATGATGAATCTTCTTCCCATGGATGACGACTTGTATTATAAAAGATAATTGATCTCGAAGTCGAGGGGTATAATTTTCATGAAAGAAAACGACAAGGTTGGAATCTGAAGGATCCACACATCCGATAGCTGAAAGTAAAGCCTTCTTTTGGGCAAGGCAACTTTCAACACCTCAAGAGTTGACATAACTGATGGAGATTGGGCCAAATCTTCAACTACATTATAATTCCAAGCGGCTCTTGCATGAAGGTTGAAATAAGACTTATGTATAATGCCAGCGGAAGTTTAATAGTCAATTCGGTAGGAATCAATGGCAGAGCAGGATCTGACGAGGATGGTGTCGAAATAGCAAGTTCATCAGTATCTTGACTGTTCAATGGAATCACATTACCATAATCCTTATTCTAAGTAGCTATCAAAACATCAGATATTAGATTTGAGGAGGAAAGCATCAAAACCATGTTAAAGGAAGATGGGCCTTGGGTAACCATATGAGTCTCTTGATTAGGAAACGGGTCGGTCAACATTATGGGAGAAGTGGAGGACTTAAGAAATTGATTCACTTTGGCATGGTGAGGACAGTCACGTGTAAAGTGTTCCTTGTTGCAAATCAAGAAAGGATATCGAAGCTTTTGTTTATCATCAAAAGACTAATTTGTTTATTTATCCTACGGAGAGGGATCTTTCTTTTTCTTACCTTTTCCTTTCTTCTTGCTTCTAAGTTGCTGTTGAGACTTTCCTTTATCATATGAAATGACATTTATCTCAGAAGCAGAAGCCACAGGAGAATGGGATTGAGGGTTTTAAGAATACGCGGTTGGAGAAATATCAGATTGTTTACTCATCATCTACGAGCTGGTAGATATAATAATGCCATCAGCAGTATGATATTCTTTACCAGGTGGAGGAGGAACATTATTTGAAGGTCTCAGTACGTTTGATATCTTATAATAGAGTGTATATGATTTGGTATAAATCAGATCCAAATATTTCACACGAGAAATTACTTTCTCGTCAATCACGACTCCACCTTTGGCAACATCTTCTGTTATGGGTGCCAATAGAGATTTGGTAAACCATTCGGCCAACAATTGATCGGGAACATAAGTTTTGACCAACCGGTGACAACGCCTCCACTCATGAATGTGAACTGAAATGTGAGTGGAATTAGATTGTTTGAATTTGGTTAATAGTTTTGTTCCAATTCGTATCTAATGGGAAATTAGAAGTGCATGAGGAAGGTTATGGCTAGGGAGATGAAATCATTGAATAAAGCTCTAAGTAACTCAGTATACCATTTAGCAACTGTACTCGTAAGCATTCTTTGGAAAATACAAAGTCAAATTGAATCATCGTTAAGGGATTTTGATGAACACCATAGATGATACATCATGACATGCGTCAACGGGTCTTCTCCTAGATTCCCATTGAATTTAGGGATATCAGAAGGAAATTTGGTAGGAATAATCGACCGCCAAGGTGAATGAGCAATGGGGTCATTAGTGAGCCGAGTCAAATCTTGCAACTCAGGAGTGGGCACGCAAGGAAACTACCAATTAAAGTTCGGAAGAGGATGACGTATATATGAAGGAATAGCTTGGACAATAGGCACTTTCATTCCTGGATAAGGAGGGTTACGATAATAAGGAACATGGGTACTAGAATAAGAAGGATTCTGATAACCAGAATACAAGTGACCTTGTTAACTAACCCTAGTGTAACCATGAATTTGCTGGCCTTGAAAATTCACCTGAGGAATATTTTGATAAGGTCTAGATTGTTTCTCGATGGGAGTTTTCATTGTCCCATGATAAAAAGGATTTGATTAAGCTTGTGCCATGGCATACATAATCTGTCCTACTGAAATTTGAGGAATACCTTGTGCAAGCATTTGAGATTGCAAAGGAACTTGTAAAGGCTAAGTAAGTGGGACCTGAGAGGTACCAAATACCTAAGGAATGGGTTGAGATGTGACTGAAGCCTCTACATGTTGAGTCACATGAATTTGAGCTTTTTGAGGTATAGATTGAGGAATAGGTTAGGAAACAAATAATGGACCCAACATTGAACTAGGTTGAATAGGAAAAGTAAGTTGCAAAACACTAGAAACCATCCCAAGATAAGGAGGACTATAATAAGGCTAGTTACTGATTCACGTTATACCAACAACATGTTTCCCCCCTGCCAAAGGGGGATGGGATGATAGAGGCAATTTCCCCCCATGTGGAGGGTACCCAACATAAGGATAATTAATCTGTTGAAGAGGACCTTGCCCACTAACATAATGGCCAACTTTTTGTTCGATTGTCGTTGTAGTAGGAGGAGATGGAGCACGTTGAGCAGCACTCATAATAGGAGCGCCAGATGGAATTCCCAAAGTGGAAGACATGGGGGATGTCCATAAACTGGAAGATGCACTAGAGAAGGTATCAGATAATATTTGATAACCTAATGGGACATATGTGCCACCATATAGATGTACCTATGCTAATGTCAAAAACATATATGTGGAAACAACATTTGGTGTTTCAACCATAGCGATAGAAATAGGCTGGGAAGCCATATTGATTCTGGTCATGGTCAATAATCTCGATGTAGATTGTTGTGTGAAATTTTCTGGTGAGTCAAAACAACCAAGAAAAGGAGTTTTTACAGGAGGTGGAGGAGGAAGAAAATGATGGTTTGGATAAAGAAAATTCCCTCCAAATGAGTAGAAGGACAAGGCTCTTGTTGTGGCATCTCTTTGATACTCACAAGTCTAGGTGGAAGCAGTTCACCGTTGGAGTTGAGATATATGGTAAGTGGATCTATCTGAGACAAAGGAAGAGAAGATAGAATACCTAAAGTAACATTTAAATATTACTAAGGCTCATCAGGTTCGATGACCTCACGAAGTAAAGTTTCCAACTTAGGAATCCCAGGTTCTATAACCTGAGGCAACAAAGTTTGAGGTAATTTAGTATCAATTGTGTCAATTTCACCGACAAGAGTAGATGTAAACTCAAGTGTAGTACTCAAGGGGACAGATGATTTTGGTTGATTAGATTCACGAGGAGGACCATAAATAGTTTCAGAGTTTCCCGATTTGGTAGTTTTCATTCTTTTATGCTTCAGATGATGACCAAGAGTAGATTTTGGTTGAAGAGGTGGCTTATTTTGAATTATACATGAATGAAAGAGTGGGGGATCTTCTTGTTCCATGTTGGATAGTAAATTTTATTAACAAAAAAATAAATAAATAAAAAAGAGGGTAATCTACGCATAAAGGATTATCAAGCAACTATGAACTACAATATGCACCTTGGAAACCCAAGGGCTTATCAAATGACAGCCAATCTCCCTGAATTCTATGTTTGGTGTATCACATTATACAAGGCAGAAAACTCGGTTACCTATGGATGGATAGCAACCTAGTGGGGACTCCTATAATATGCTCGACGGTATGTGGGAGTGAAGTCCATAGTATTTTTGTCTAATGTGTAATAGTTCAATGAGAGTGTCTCCATATACTTTACGTGTGTGGAGCACCACCAATATACCCAAAGGTACATGGAGAACGATCCTATACACTCAAATACGTGGAATGAGATTTCACCCCTGGAATCCAATGTTGGAAAACAATGACAACTCCTATGTTTAACAATGCGGGAACATGTCTTTAGCATAAACCTCCATGTGTTTGTGTTAATATTACAAATTATCGTTAGGTTCATTCCGTAAATTTTAAGTTTATCTTGAATTAAGTTTCAGTTTTATGTCTCACCATGAATTCACCTAAATTCCCTAAAATGAAAATCTAGCATGAGGAAATGGAATATTTCTTTTCAATGATAATATAGCTAAGGAAGGAAAGAGACAAACAATATGCAACATAGAAAATGTAGCAAACAAGATGCGCAATGCAATTCCCTTTTCATGCAATTATTTGTAAATCAATGTAAATGCAAAAACCATAAATTCTAGGGAAAGGTTTTTTCTTTTCGCCACACTTAATTTTATAAAATGAGGAAAACTAAGATGTAAAGTCTAATCATTAATTTAAATACACTTTTTAGAGTGAGGACTAGAACAACAATTCATCCAAGTGATCAATGATCAAAAGAAACAAGTTTGGAAGTGACCTAATGATAAGGACAAAAAAAAATCTAAACCAATTCTTACCAAAGGAAATCACACACAAATGAAAACAAAATGGAGGCTTTAGAGAGACCACAAGATACTCAAGACTTAGGGAAGGTCAGCTGGAAGTAGGCTCATCAAAGCAACACTGAGCAAACAAGGAAACTTTTGTGCAAAAATAGGGATCAATACAAGTGCAAAAGATGCACCAGTGCTTTGCAATGCAATCACAGAGAGGGCCTAGGTGGGGTGCAATGCTCTATCAATAGACTAGAGGGTGCGTTGGTCTAGGGAAAGAGGATTTTAGTAAAAAGTACAAATAATACTCAATGAAATCACTTCCTAGGTATATTCTTGGTTGGTTAAAGCAGAAAAGGCCTATGAAAGAGGTAAAGAAAACACAATGTACAAAGAAACTACCAAGGGAATACATTGTTGCCTTGTGGAGTCACCAATTTTCTATGCGGGATTTATGACTAAGGAAAACAATATCTCCCCTAGGTCTGGTGGACTAACAATCTAGAACAATAGAAAGACAAAGGAACCAACCTTTTTCTTAAAGTAAGTAGATGAAGGGATGAAACCTACTTGGAATTTGTTGTATGTTTCGCTCCTTATTTGACTTGAATGCTCCAATCCTAGCTCCAGCTGCCAAAATTAGAACATGCACAACTAGAAAACACAAGCCAATAAACTACGAGATCTATGTAGCATCATCTATCTACTTTATTCAACAGATCAACATGGTATTGAAATATATGAAATAATGACATCACATATATGAAAAAAAAGAACTCTTTGTATTGATATAAATGGAGTGAGTTAGAACCATGAATAGTGTTGATATTGTAGAATAGCTCATCCAAGTTGTTGACTTGTCCTTCCTTTGTCACAAAGTGCACCTCCAATCACCCCAAATGCAGGAAAAGATAACTCTCACAATAACATAAGGGTAAAATCACTCTCCAAAAGCCAACCCCTTGCATATGGAAGGTTGCAAATATATAAGGTGTGAGGTAAGTTGGGAGTTCTTATCCTTTTACCAATATTGGGATTAAGATCCACTCTTGATGGGAGGATGAGAGATAAGGATAAGGGATGGAAACTCCAAGGTAGGATAGGATACGATTCGAAATTTTTATCTGAGGTAAATGGTTACAATAGATCCTAGAAGATTCTGGATATGGAGACTTCGATAGTTTCTCTCTTTTTCCCAAATTTCTAGAATCAATGCAAGTGCAAAGGGGAGAAACCTATATGTGATCAATGTAGACCACAATGGAGCAACCTGTAGGTGGATGCAGTCAAACAAGAGGCCAGGGAGTGTTGGTCCTAAAACTGGCTCAGGTAATTTAGTTTTGGGCAAAAACTTTGGGGAATGAGAGAGTCATGTATAAGGATTTGTGCAATGATTATGTAAAGGGGAAAAAGGATGTTTTATTGATCCCATTAGGAGGCCTATTGACTCGATGTGACAAAATAGCCTATAACACTAGTATTCTACGGTGGCATCAAGATATAGATGAGAATGTTTGTATGTTTGAGATGAAATTATCAACGAGTTTGATGGACTTGCAAGTTCATCTTATAATTCACCTAGTAGAAGAGGTTGAATTAGTTGGGGTGGTTTCTTGTCGTTGGATGTTCGTATTAGAGAGGTACATGAAGAAATTGAAAGGTTTTGTTTGAAAAATGGAAAAACATGAGGGGTATATATCGTGTGTGAGTACATCAAGCAGATCAACAATACACTAGGTGCAACGATTTGGGACAACGAAAGGGATGAAGACAAAAGAGAAGGATAGCTTCTCAAAACAAATGGAAAAAGGCGCATGATAAAGAGTAAGTAGCTTATGATTTGTCAAATTTCTACACAATAAATATTCATAGTGAACTTCATATTAATGAATATTTTGATCTCATATGTATTATACATGTTGATTTAATCATCAGAAAATTCATAAATTGAAGCCATCAACAAATTCATTCTTTACAATATGGACGTGACACAACCATGGATTACATTGTACAAGCAAAAGAGGAGGAAATGGAATAGTGATAGGAAAACATTCAAATGGTTGAATGGTATAATCACGCCTTATCCTAATCATTTAAAAGGAAATATGCCAATGAAATGCCCTAATATTTGGGTTGTTGATGAAGTTAGAGAGAAATATGGTGCATATAGTTGTTACCAGTGTGCTGAAGAGGATGTGCTAAACATAGGGATTGGGTGGAACAACTCGGTAATCATAATCTCTTTCTGTCCATTTTAAAATTCATACATCACCTTTGAATTATAAAATCTATATATATTTTATATTTTTAATTATGTTCAAGTTATCAGACACGACACTGTGAATTTTTCACTTTTTTATAGGTGCATTTTTTCACATCTATGTGGGCATATGGAAATCTTTTTTGCACGGAGGATGTTGATCATTAATGCATGACACTATATTGTGGAGTGGAAGTTGACTTTGACCAATATAGTCATGCTAGCCACCACGATTAAAACCTAATATAGGGGACGTTAGGTTACATTGGAAATGTTAGGATCCTATAATAATAGGATTCATAATTTTGAATTAGCTATGGTTTGTCTTGTAATATTGTATATACTTTTGCTTTCTGCAAAATGTTTTCCATATTAAAAAATTAAAAAATGTAGAGAGGTTATGTCCTAAAAGAATAATCAAAGGACAAAAAGAAAAGAAGAATATCAAAAAGGTGAAAAATATGAACCCCAAAAAAAAAAAACAGATCATGAAAGTGTGCAAATTCAAATGCCACTAATTTTTACTTTACTATGCAAAATAAGGTTGTGTGTAGCTTGTTAGAAATGCCACAATCCATGATGGTCAAACAGCTTAATCTTGACTCATTCATGTTTTAAATTTTATGTTGATAGATAGAGAATAAAGATCTAGCCAAATTGTTTAACCTTGGCAGATCAGTAGTTAGGTAGAGAATAAAGATGTGCTCATCAGCTTAATCTGAGCCACTCGAAGTTATAAGGTTAGAAATAGATAGTTTGCTTGTCAAAAGAAAAGGAAATAAAGGGTTCGCAAGCTCAAATGCACCCAATAAAGTGAAGAAAAAATGTTAAGATAAATAAAGGGTAGGTAGAAGAAAGATTGCAAATGTACAAAGTTGCTCAGTCAAAAGCACATTTATCATGCTTAATCCTATGTTTCATGTGTAGGAGCATTTATGAGAGTGAAAAGATATTCACAAGCTTGTTTGGTTAATTTCCCCTCATTTCATTTCACCCCCACATACTTACTTACTAATTTCCCCATTATCCCCTCATTCCTTATAAAATACCCTTTTACCCCTCATTCTGACTCTTACCCCATGGTTTCACACATTCCCCTAGGAATTACCCTGCAAAAATCATCCCCCTACCTAAAACCCCTTTTCCCTAGTGTGAAACCCATTCCCCATTGCAAATATTACCATCCCCCCTTATTAATTTCCCTATTTCCCTTCAAAACCCATAAACCCCCCCTTATCCTAAGTTTTTATCCCCCCGCATAAGTTAAATAATTGCCCGCTACATATTTCCCCAATAAACCCTTTTAACCCACCAACCCTTAGTGTAATTAAAAGACCCCGCCACAATAACCCTTGGTCCCACTTCAGTAAACACACAACTTATATTAAACCTCGGCTTTATTGTATTAATTAATTAAAATTGTTTGTAATTAAACCCCGAGCCCCACAAATCCTAGTCCCCATTCCCTCCGTGCAGCTCAACCAACGACAACCGTCCGATCTCCCACCCCCAGATCTAACAGTGCACATCCATATCATGCACATTCACCTTCCAACCGTTAGCAGCTCGAGAGCACGCGAGATTCACAGTTTTGCCTGGGCACTGTTCTGCTACATGGCAGCCCCAGGCTGGATGGCGTGCTCGTAAGCAAATACTGCCCGCCCTCCAAAAGCGGTGTGGTGGCCCAAAAAACCACCTCCCTACCAAGACCAAAAACTGTCCACTGTTCATCTCTAAATTTCATGCCAAAATGTATCTGTTTCAGATTAAAAGGCCGGAGAAGCCCCATTTCACCCTTTTAGCTCATTTTCACTATGAATGCCGCTCAAGCCATTCTGCGACACCCTGAACCTATGCAACCAAAATTCACCACCGTCTGTTGCCCGAAGAAGCTCCTGACACCCAATTCGAGCATCCAGTTCACAGCTGAAGCCATCGTACCCTCTACATTCACCATTGAAACCAGTTTGCAGCCCATACCACCAAATTCCAGGTATTCTTGGGAAAACTAGAACGACTATTTAATTTGAAAGCATACAGTCCAATTAAAAGATTAATTAATTAAAATTAATTAATATTTGTCTGAATTAAAGAGTAATTCACTTGAATATCCAAAGCCCTTATTTTGCAAACTATAATTACCCTCTCACTGAACTAGAGCTTCCAAACCTTACTTCTGCAACAACCACAAGCTAATCCATACCTCTAATCCTAAATATGGCTTCCTAAACCTCTCTGCACATGACACCCCTGTCAACCTCTCACCTGGACATCGACCATTTGGCATTAGCAGACAAGGATTTTGAAATAAAAGATATTGCTTCACGAGCTTATGATGACATCCACCTATGGGAATCCAATTTACCCAAGTATTTATTCCCAGAAGTGCAACCATTCCCTGATATCATACATTTCTGTCATGCCTGCTATATTCCTAGCCAAAGGGCTATTGTTGCCCCTAACCAGCAGTTGTTAGTCACCATCACTGTAGAATCCATCAACCAAATGCTACAGGTCCAATCCAGCCCAAATGAAACCCCATTGTTTATTGATGACTTTCTAGACCTATATGTAAAATTAGACCTAGCTAAAATAACACAAATTTTATAGACCTTCATCATAGAAGACCGCCATACTCCCATAGATAGTCCACCTTATGTTGCCACCATTTTTTCAGAGAGGCAGACAGATAATTACCATGCTCTCTTGCATCCTAGGATATACCTCAGATGGGCATGTGGATGAGGTTATCCTGGCCTTTCTCTCCATCTTCAGCCCAGGCAAGCCTCCTGCTATCATGTACAACTATGCTCAGTTCATTGCAGACAGGATGCATGAACAATTCACCAGACTACCAACTGAAAGAGTTTTCAAGTACTCTTCAGTGTTATTTCACATGTTTTTATATTATCAAGCAGATAAATTCCCTTTTAGCATCCAGAAGTTGGATACCAAGGGGAAAGAGAGGTCAGTTATTTATTGGACACCTTTAATACAGAAATACTCCACAACATTCACCTATAAGGACTTCATAGATTCATTTGTCCACCTAGTCATGAACATGCTGACCAGTAGCCCTCAGCCCAGAATTAGCCAAGAAATCAAAAGGGTGTTACAGTTGGCCAAGAACAACAAGGTGGGAGACTGGTATCTGTACTAGAACCACACATAAATTAGAGTTTATGGATGCCAACTTGCCCCTTATAAACTGCCCAAATAACTCCCTATGAGGATATTTTCACTGGAATATTCTAGGCAGATCATCAATTTAGATAAAGTAAACTTCCTAGCAGCTAGGAAGAAGACCCAATTTAAAATGAAAAACCAATTGGGCCCCTTCATATGTAATAACAGAGAAGTTGGACCTGAGGCTGACAAAATATTGTAGGACATGAAATTCAGGAATAGCTTTATGTGGCAGTATGACCCTCATGGGGTCATAAACAAATTGAGAATCAAGGTCGAATTGGGACCTTTCATCCACCATCCTAGACCTGATATTGAGAGATTTGTGAACCAATCAGAATGGTTGGAGAATACATTAATTGATATGGATAGCACAGTAGTGGATGTACAAAATACATTGTTTGATGTTGAGAAGCAAATTGATCAAAGTTATTTCCTGCCCAATGACATTAATGGTAGGGGCATCCCTTTTTCTTCTTCCTGGATGCTTAAATCACTTCTCCTTAATCAGTTTATTGTAAATAGGCACATTTTTTATTGCCTAGAGAAGGGGAGCCTTTACACATATGCTTTCCAATTCTCCCAGAAGTTCAATTTCTTCTGGGGTAGGTTGGTGTGGTTGGGATAATATTTCACGAAAGGGTGGATTTACTTTAAGGTTGCTTTCCTCTCTTTTTTCCTCAACCTCCTTATGTGGAGAGGGAGGTTGGTTATCTAGGAGAATTCTCCCAGATCTCAAGTTGATCTCCTGAATTTCAACAGCATAAGATGGTATGATGTCTCTCCATCGTATGTTTGTTGGGCCTGCCTGTTGTTTGGGTTTAGATTTGGCTGGGTAGGCATCTGAGGTTACCTAGGTGGAGCAGAGTGCAAGAGTTTTAGTTGGGTAGGTGATGGAGGAAATAGAGCTGGAACATTGTTGAATTGGTGCCTCCACCCCTGGGGTGGGGTATTCCATTGATGTTGTGGTTGATTGTAAGGTTGAAATGACTGGTTGGGTGGCTGGGAATGATATTGAGATGCATATGACCAAGGAGGGGGTGTAAACCAGGAAGGATGAGCAACGGGTCCCCAAGAAGGTGTAGTTGTGGTTTGGTTGGGTCTGTAATATGCATGGGATGATCCTTGCATACCCTGTTGGTATGGTCTAGGCCCAGGAGGTCTCCTTTTGTTAATGTAGCAAAACTACTCAGTGACCCCTTTAGCTCCTTGATATACAGCTTTGAGTCGAGGTAAGGAAGGGCACTTGTATGTGGACTGGTTTTCTTCATAGACTGAGAAAATCTCAATACATTTTAATGGGCATTCATTCTTAGGATGCCTCCTGGTGCACCTAGGACAAAAGATGGCCAAGGCTCTCTCTGCTTCCAATTGCTTCCTTCTGGTATTCATGGTATCCAATTGCAAGGCAAGGGTTTGCAACATCTCACTTTTGAAGTCCTCTAGCATATTTCCAATTTCTCCCTTGATGGATGAGTTGGAAGATGGGGTATTGGCCATAGGTTGACTACTTCTACCCTTGTTTCTAGTTGCCTTACAATGGTTTCTAAAGACATTCTTGATGTACTCATAGGGTAGTTGGCAGATATATCCTCCTGCTAACATATGTAAGGTGTCTTGGATATCCTCCCTTACTCCTTTAAGCAAGACCAACTTCAGTGACTCAAGGTTATGTGTGCATCTAGCCCTTTTGTAACTGAGCTAGAATCTCTCTTCATAGTCTTCTAGGGATTCATCCTGGCCTATGGTCATCTTGAAAATATCATATTTAGTGTCCTTTGACCTATTATAGTCCCTATATTTGTTGTTAAAGGCCTGCTACATCTAAGCCCAAGTTGTTATGCTATCTCCAGGTAAACCCATAAACCAGTGCAATGTTGCATCCTTGAGGGTAGATGGAAACAGTTTCAACTTTTTCTCATCATCTGTATAGTCATAGGTTCAGCAAACAATAGCAAACTCAAATAGGAAAGTGTCAGGGTCCTCTATGGTCAAGCCATGGAAATGAGGTAGAGCAGAGGGGCTTATATTCTTCATTTTAGTGTCCCCATTGGTTTCCCTAATGGGGAAGGCACTCACAATTCTCCCTCTATCTCCTCTATCATTTAAGTGTTCAGCCATTGGTTCAGTAGGAATGGGTTCTTCCTCTTCTTCTTCCCCTATAGGTTCCTCAAATATGTCAGGTTGCTCACCCAAAGGGGCTTCCAATTCACCGTCAGTGAAGAAGAAAGAAGGTTGACTGTTGGATGAGGTGGGGGTATTTGGCAAGAATTTTCTTGAATTATCCCTAATCCTACAAGGCATGAAAGGAAATGTTTTTGGGTTTTTTGTGAGATTTTCTTTAAATATGGAAAGTACTCTGCAGAAAGGAAATTGTTGATTAAATGAAAAACTACTAACAGAATGGAAACTATTTTGCATAATGAAATTGCTTAATTAAGTGAAAACCCTAACAAAAGGAAACTACTTGCTGAATTGAAATTTTTGAATGAAATACTACTAACAGAAATAAAACTGCTTGCTAAATTGAAATCCTACTTGCAGAATGGAAAGGAAACTAGATTAACTTGCAGAATGGAAAGGAAAGCAGATAAATGACAAAATGTAAGAAAGAAACTAGATTAATTTTGCAGAAATGAACTAATGGAAGAAAGTTGGACACTAGAAAATAGAAGAAAATAGCAGTAATCACTACTACTCTGACACCTCCTCGGAAACAGCACCAAAAAGTGATGAGTCTTGGTATTGCAGCAAGAATGTTGTAACTCCCGGGGCTACCAGCTTTACTTATCAACCCAAGGTTCATACAAACTTGGAGGTGACTGTGCTATATACACAAGTAGAAGTGAAGGTACTGCCTGTTGTCACTACTCATCTGGCAAGAGACCCCAGGGGTTCCAAGCCAAACTTCTATAGGGTCAAAAGAAGCTTGATTTTGATGGAAGGAGAGAAATCCTAGTCTAGGGGAGAGCTATTCTACTGTAGAAATGAAGAAAGCTATCATGTAATGCTAATTACCCAAGTTGCAGAAGTAAAAACATCAAAACTTAGACTAAGGGTTAAACAATGGAAACTAGGCTAGGTCTGTGTCTAAGCGAAAGAACGATCAGAAATCAAAATGGTGACAATAGGACATAATGAGCAACAATGCATGAGGACCGTTGGATCAGGCGAGTGGAAGGCAAATGAACGACTGAGATCAGGTCGCAGGAGGGTACATAGGTAGATGGGTCAACATGGTTAACTAATAGGCTGGACGGCTGAGATTATATCGCGAAGGCAATCGGCATATGGATAGCAAAGATCGGCCAAGCCAGTTGGCGATCAAGTGAAGTGACAGTCGTCAGATCAGGAGATAGATCGACGGCGGAGATGAAAGCGCTCAAAGGCACGTGTAGAAATGGGGGAGCGGGTTTAGAGGGTGGTAAGAAATATATCGTGTGCCCTCAAAGCTATAAGCATTTTTGTAGAATTTCATGCGATTAGCTTCCCCAGCCAACACGTAGCATGGGGAAACCGCCCATATCACGTGCCCTCAACCGGATAACGTTCGGACGGAAATCCACGTGATATCGCACGATGGTCATCGGATCTAGCAAGGCAGATCTACAATGGAGATTTGACCGAGCTGGTTGGTGAGTGGGTGCACGATAACTATCGAATCTGACAAGGCAGATCGATGGTGGGGATTTAAAGGGTGAAAAGTCAAACACAAAAAGGAATTTGAGCAGTGATTGGTTAGTTTTGTTGTGTAAAGCAATTTACCAACAAAAACCATTTAAACATGAATTTAACAGCTTCTGCTCAGGTGTTTCATGCTGAAGGAGAATGACATGGGAATGTGAGTGAGGTCTGATGACATAAAGAGAGTTAAGGGGAAGATGACCATTAAAGGGACAAAGCAATCTAAAATGAACCAAGTAACAATATGACGAACCACGTGACTGCATTAAATGACAAACTCCCTGTGAAAACCAAAACCTTATGTTTTTGGGGTTGTTGCAGGGTTTCTTCCTCACATCATGGTCCCAGAGGGAGGAGGTGAGGCTGAGACACCTGTGAGAAACATTGTGGATATTTTCTTTGCTACCAGGCTAATTGAAAGCATAAATAAAGAAAAATGGCACACAACTAATCTGTTTTGCACTACTATAATGAGACTGCAACTATTTAAGCAAATGAACAGAAAACAGGAAGCTGCTTAAGTACATGAATAGGAAAGCCGTAAATCTATGCTAAACCACTGCAATGAAAATGCATCTATTTAACAAAATGAGCAATCAAACCATGAATATATGCTACTGCTGTAATGGAAATGAATTGCTTCAGTAAATGAACAGAAAGCAGGAATCTATGCTAGAATACAATACAAGAAACGGGAGCTTTGGCTACTAGGGTCGGGCCCTAACCCAAGAGCTTCAGCCCTCTAAGTTAACTCAGTGCTGGCTCAAATCAAAACTCATCTTCATTATCAATCAAAAATTGTATTACATCTAAAATGTTACAAGTCTGCAACTAGACAAAAAGTTTGAATACTTGCTAACTGACTAACTGGTGACTGACTAGTTATTTACTGGATGGCTAAAAAAACCAAGGTCCTAAACCTCTCTATTTATACATCTGAAGTCTCAATGACTTCCCTCAAAATTAGGGAGGTAAAGCACCCAACTTAATGGTAACTTGTCCTTTCACTTTCACTAGCTCGACTACTTGTGTTCCACTTGCTTGGTTGTCTTTTAGTACCCCTGATTTGGTTGTGTGTACTTTTAGCTTATGAAGGGATTCGAATGGATGGGCAGTAAATGAGGAGGATTTACTTCCTGTAATTCCTCTCTCTTGTCCCATTTTAGTTTTTGCCAAGGTCTTTTACCATATTTCCTTGCTTTTACCTTTTATCCCTGCATTTCCCTTACTTTTATCCTTTATTCCTACATTACATGCACATTAGACCACAAAGCAAAATATCTAACTCTAACTCAACCCATAAGCAAAATATAATCAAAAGTATGCAATAAATTGTGAGAATAGTTGGTTTGACTAAGCTAGGAGGTGAATTAAGGCCAATTAAGGCCCATATAATTACTTAATGATGAGACTCATCAACTACATAAATAAATAATGATATTTAAAAAGAAACATAGACATTACTATAAATAAAGGTGTATACACAATTTAAATAAGACTATGGGTGATAGAAATACCTTTTACAATGGGGGCTTGAACTTGGAGGCCCGCTCCTAGCCATTCTCATTGGGCCACATGAAAAAAATACCATCAGACATAGTTTTCAGGAAGCTCATTGCACAAGCTTGAGGTGACCTCATAGCTCAAACTTCAGGTCGTTCGGATGTGGCCTTTGGGATTCGAGCACATGAGCCATCTGCCTTGAAATACCAACCATGATATGAGCATTGAAGCCATAAGTTCTCATTCAACCCCCCTTCTTACAATCAATAATAATAATTATGATTTAAATTACTCCAAGCCCATAACAACTAATCTCCGTGTTAACAAAAATAATAGCAATTTACTGAGAAATGAGCATCTGTTGGGGAACTTGTCCTCGAAGGCTTTCCAATTTCCCTCAGCATCCTACTAGAAAAAATATCATGACCCAAGAGTTGGAAAGGCATGGGAATATTAGGGTCCATGTCTTCAATTAAAGAAACCAAATACCAATGATCTCTCCTTATAAATTTCCCCACTCTCATCATCTGCTTCATGCCCTTTGTCAAATTTTTGACCAGGAGAAGAGCGAGGAAAGGTGGGAAAAGCTATAGTTATAGAAAACACATGTAAATCCCACCTCCTTGTGGAAAATTTATATATTCTCTTTTTATAGATTGTTCTTTAGATTTCAAGAATGAGAAATTGTAGTCTCCCTTGGATTTATTATTACGTTGGCTCACCATTTGGGACAAGAAAGTGGTGAATCTAAAACAAGTTCCATTGATTAATGTGTCCATTGTGCATTATAGAAATATGCAATGTACTGTGTGATGGCATGCAAATGGATTCAGAGTATTTAGTCATCTTCTTCAAGTTGTCGATCCCTCTCGATTGTGCATGGATTTTCCGACTGTGTTTTCTTCATGTTGGAAACAACAAAAAAGCATAAAATTAAATGGAAATTAAACAGAAAATGGAAAAGGAAACACTAGTAAATATTGTTGCAAAGAAGGGGAGGATGCATGGTTGTGTTTCTAGTGGAATCGAAAATAGGATTGAAAAATAGTTGTTGCTTCCATGGAAATAAAATTATAGAAAGGTGAAGGGAAAAAAATAAAGTCAAATTAAAAATTAACAAGAAAAAAAACTATGATAAATGGAATTTGTACATTGATTTTCTATGTAAATAAATAAAAATAATAACCAAGGTCATGGGACACGTATTCCAAGCTGAATGTTGGAAAAACACAGTGATGAAGATCACTTGTGATTAATAAATGGCTATGGAAAGTGGCAAAGGCAAAGTGGCATTAATTGGCGTTTATTTATGAGAATAATGGAAAATAGGATAAAAGGAAGGTGAAAGGCCACATAATTGCATGTGAGGAAAATTGAAGGAAAAATAGAGGAAAAAGGAAGAAAACAAAAGCATCAATGATAAAAAGGCTTCTGAGGACTAGTTCACTGCTTTTGTCAGTGCAACATTTTGTCAGTTCATTTTTAGAGTTCTCTCTCTATTTTATCTCTCCCATACTCATGCACATGTAGAGAAATCCCAGAGCATGCTTGGAGCACTCTAGCTTACATTGGATTTGGAGAAAGAAGGAAAGGAAAAGTAGGAAAGTGTAAGGGGACAACGAGATCAGCAACTATAATGGGTTTGATTTGCAAGTATCGAGTTGCATGTATGATTTCCTTGCTATTTTTTACATGAATGGTATATTCATGTGGTTATTTTGTTATGATATTTCATTGGCATGGATGATTTCCTAGATTCATAGTGGTTTTCCTCGCCTTGTCATTTTCTGGATAGCCATGGTGTCGTGAGTTTTTCCGCTATTGTTTTTTATTAGTGACCAGGTTCCTTATCGCTGTGGTTTGAGTTATTAGTTCTTGAAGTCGTTGGTTGGAACAATTGCTCTGGAGCCCTGGAATAGCTTGGGTGTAGTTACTAGTCCTGCAGCGTTGGTTGGAAAAACACTCTAGAGCCTTGGAAGGTTATGGGTTAAGTTATTAGTTCTTGCAGCCGTGGTTGAAACAAACGCTTTGGAGCCCTACACAGCTTGGGTAGAGACTAATTTGGTTGGTGTTAGTGATGTATGACCATGAGGTGGAATCACTGGTTGAGGGTTGAGGTGGTTTGGCCTATATAAACCTGGTTTGCTTTTGCTTGGTTTATTCCATGAGATCCCACATTCATGCTTGGAATATGACATAGGGGTGATTGGCTGAAAGAGAGATTTAGTTCAATCCAATCCATGGTTGGGTGGTACGTGGAAGTCCCTGACTTGGTTGGATTTTGCATATGTTAAATAAGAGCTCTTTTCCTCTTGTATATTCATGAGTAATTGTACTTGTTATTATGTGGCTTTGATGATTGTTCTATCATGGTGTATATGTTATTCATTTTTTGGTTATAACATGTATATTGCCTATGGATATGGATGTATTTTGATTTGTTGATGAATGGTTAATGAATGCATGAGCTAATAGATGTTATTATAAATATTTTGAGGGGGGCATTAGACCTTCTTGATGATTCTCAGATAAGTATCAGAACCCTATGTTTCAATATGCATTGATGACCTCTAAATTACATGTTTTCCATATTTTTGATGAAATGACTGTCATGGCTAGGTCTATTTAGGTCAAGTATTTGATTAAGTTTTATGTTATAGGATTTTTCCTTATGTCATTTATTGTTCTAGAAAGTCTCATCAAGTTCGGGGCAGTGGCCTGGAGACTAGCCCTGAAAAGGTGGCTCATATTTTGGAACCGTACCCTCATAACTAAGAAATTTGGATTGTAATCGCTTGGAGGTAGTGTTGTGCATGTGACTGGAGGATTACATTCACTGGCTTGCAGGCTTGTGCATGTGGCTAGGAGTCTAGGTCAGCAAAAAGGGTGTCCATCTTAGGTTTTGGCCACCTGGGGTGGTTGCTTAACATCTCAGTGACTGGTAGCCCCTATAGGATGTGATGAGATGTCAGTTTATCTTTAGTAATCGACCCCACTTCCTCAATGGAACCTAGGAGGTCTATTCATGTCATAGTAGCTCATTCTCTTATGTTTACCCCATTAGGTCGGTGAAATTGGGTAGATATTGGGGGGATGGTTACAAAACTGGAATTGAAAATAGAGAAAAAAAGTCATAGAAGAAAGACAAAAAAAAAAATATAAGTCAAATTAAAAAGTAATAAAACTAAAAACCAAAAAAAAAAAAATTGAAAATGGTTTTTTAGTTATTTTATCCTCTTTAATATTTCTTACATTGAAATTATGGGAAAAAACTATAATTCATGAAAATGGAAATAATAGAAAAAAAAAATTTGTTAAATAAAAAGTGAATAAATAATTAAAAAAGAAGAAATGACTAATAGAAAAATAAAAGTTACTAAACAACACCCATAATAAGGCCTCAATCTCTTTACAGATAAATAAATTTTTATAATAATAAAAAATAACAAAAATTGAACTCTCAATGTTAAACTATGGATAAAACGCAAAAAAAAATTAGTCAAAAACAAATTAATATGCGGTCAAAAGAATAACTTAATACTTAATACCATGTCTGTGGCAGGTATAATCACTAAAATATATATATATATATATATATATATATATATATATATATATATATACCCAACCGGGATTCAAATTTGATATTTGATTGAGGAACTTAATGGAGAGCTCTGCGACAAAACCCTCACTCATGGCATCCGCTCTGGTTTCCGAAGATCCAAGGCCTGTCGGCCCCCTCCCCCGCCCTAGAAGCTCTGCTGACTGGTCGAATGGCCATCGAAGTGTTTTCAACGGCGTCGTTTGGTGGATGCCGCAAGCTTCCTCTCTGTACGCCGATACTTTTAACTTTCAGGCTCTTGCAGGCTTGAAGGAGATTATGACGATAACCTTTGCGGATCAAGGCGGGGAACCCCTGATGACCTTTGCATCGTTGAGGGTGAAGACAGAAGGGGCAGGCGAGTCCGTGGGCAGAGCCATCCCGCGCATAAGGGCAGACCTACGCTTTCAAAACTTATCAGTTCCGACTATTACTGCCCATGTTGTTGCTGCAACCATCAGGGCTCACAGAGAAAGGAAATGGAGAGTAGGGGCCCTTTGGAGTTTGGATATCCACTACCAACCTCGAAAACCTCTTCAATCTGGAACCACTAAGGATGAGGGGCAAGTGTTTGACAAAATGCTTACCCCAGATTTGTTTCAAAACAGGGTCCTGGTCTCCTTCTCAGACCAAAAGAAATGTCCTGGAAAGGCTTCAGATCGCCGGCATAACTCACAAGGCTCAGGGGCGGATAGGCATGGGCATGTTTTTCCAGATCTCACAACCGTGAGCTGCAGGAGAGCTGCACGTCCAAGCAAGGAAGACTCTGAGAGATTTTTAGCTTGCCCTTCTGGATCGGGGCAAAGACCAAAGGGCTGTCTCTTTGCAGCAGATCCGCATCATGATCTGGCCGTGATCACTGGCTCGAACCCCAGCACTGTTATCTCCAGGCCCCACGGCGCAGCTGGGTCACGGATTGTTCAGGCAGCGAAAGGTTTGGAGCGACATGGGCAAAGATCTAAGGTTTATCATGTAGAGGCAGGCACACATGATACCCTCGCCATGATTACTGGGGACGCAGATCAAAAAAGGCCTGCAAACCTCTTTGCAGAGATCTCAAGAAAAGCCTGGACCCGTCCCTCTGCATCCACGGCCTGCATTTTCCGCCCCCTTCTGAGTGAGGGAGCAACGGATAAGAAAGATCTTGTAGATCTCTCAGCTTTTCCTCTGACCACGGCCTCCAGAAAGGAAGGGACGACACCAAATAGAAGAACGCTGCCCCTGCTCCTGAGACAAATACAGGATTCGAAAACATATCAGGACATCGGCCCACCCTCTCCACAGCTCGGATGGGGAAAAAGGCATACAGAATCTTCCCCATCATTCCAGATTCAAATCAGACTCCTTAGCGGCAAAACCATGCTACAATGGGTAAGAGCGACGGATCTAGTGCTAGACCTCAAGCAGGCTCTGGAAATCAAGTTGGGGACTCCCTCTGCAGCATATCGACTTCTCCACACAGGTAAACAGCTTGAGGATCTCAACCCCCTGTCTTTTTACAGCATTCAGAGAAATTCCTCCATAGAACTCATCCTGCGTTTAAGAGGAGGCACTGCAGGACAGTCATCCTCAGCTAAGGCTTTTTCTTACAAGGATGCTGTCCATGCTAAGATTCCAAAGAAAACAGATCCACCTGCTCAAGCTCCTAAGCCTTTCCTGGTGGACAAACTGGAGGAAACCCCCTCCATAGAAATAAAGCATCCATCGCTGGATGAGCAAACCCAACATTTTGAGGACCATGGCCTTATATGCAGGTTTAATGGGCTATGGCCCCGCACAGCAGACCTCTACCAATGGATCCACTCTAACTGGACCAATAACTGCAAAGTTCTGTTATGCTCAAAAGGATTTTTTATCATAGTGTTTGCCTTTGATACGGATTATCAAAAAGCCTTAACTGGTGGCCCATGGTTTTGGGGTACTGCTGGCTTATTCCTCACTCCTTGGTTCCAAGAGTTCGATCCATCCACAGCAGTCATCACCAAACTTCCCATCTGGGTCAGACTTCCAAACCTCCCAGCAAATCTTTGGCATTTTGCGGTACTTCAAGGTATCGGCAACACTCTAGGTAGCCTTTTAGACACAGACGTCTATAGAGGGGAAAAGGGCTTATACACTTATGCCAGGATATGTGTAGAAATAGACATCAGCAAAGGTCTCCCGGACCAGATCAATCTCAAAATAGGAGATTTCCACTGGACTCAGACTTTGGACTACGAGAACACAGCCTTCCGATGCCGCAACTGCCATCTTACAGGCCACCTTCAGAGTTCTTGTCCCACGATGCCAGCCCAAAAGAAGAAAGCCAACACTAAGCAGAAATCCAAAAGCTGGAAGCCTCATGATCCTCCTCCCATGGATGATTTTGATTCCAGCTCAGATGAGGAGGAAGAGAACAAGGAAGGTGAGGCAGCAGCGCCGGAACCGGATCCGTCCTTGGCAGATCCAACAGTTGCGTCCGTCACACCAGCCTCTCAGAAAAGGAACCATGAAACCTCATCCTCAGACTCGGACAAGGAGACATCTCCGTCGGCGCATCTCAGCTTGCAAATCACGCCAGCTCAGCAAAACCCCCCTGCGTGGGTCAAAGTTGGCACAAAGAAAGGGAAAAAATGCAGAATAGTGGATTCCGCACATGATGGGTAGATTCCTCTGCTCTGTTCCTGCTCCTCTGTTCCTTCTGTTTCTTCTTGTTCAGCATTGTTCTCTACTCTTTCTCTCTTAGGAGCCGAGGTGGACAACCAATCCTTTCCGGCTGCCTATGTTCTTGTTTCTCCTGGTTGTAATCCCGCATTGTACCATATGTTTTCTTAATAGAATTAGTTTTTTACCGAGAAAAAAAAATATATTTATACCCAACCACATCAAAAAAAAATTAATTGGTTTTTTTTTTCATGTAACAACAAACCTAACCACAACAGAAAAAAACCTAAAAAAGATAATTAAAAAAATGTATTATGTTGTTGGGGGATCAATTCAATCTCGCTAGCTTGGGCGACGCCAAGGAGTTGGGGGTTAGGTGGCTGGAGTGGGCACCCAGACCACAACCCCTTAGCACTATCCAGACGGGGCGGGGTTCACTCAAATCCAACCACATAACCAAAAAAAATGTTTTTTTTAATATTATTTTAAATTTGTGTTTTTAATGACTTTGGTTTTTATTTTTACTCCTTTTTTTATTTTTTTTTAATAGTTTCATTTTTTGGTATGTATTATTTTGTTTTTCCTTTTTCCTTTTTAATTTTAATGATGTTTTAATCCCTTTTTAATGTATTATGTTGTTTTTTATTTTTATTTTTTTTTATTTTTGTAATTTCTTTTTCATAATTTATTTCTTTATTTGAACTTGTTTATAATATTTTGAATTTTTTTTGGATAAAATTTTTTCTTTGTTATGAAAAGAAACATGTTTTTGAAGAAATTGTATTTATAATCATTGAAACCCTTGATGTTCTGAGTAAACCATTCACCCATCATCACAGACATGAAGTAAGAAAGTTGGATGAAGAGAAAAAGATCAATCCCTTTCATATAGTGTCGGGAGAGACGTTGGAGAAGAAAAGAGATGTTAAATTAGATTTTATTATTCCAAGGAATAATATTAAAAAATATAACTAAAATTATTAAATTAATAAAGTGAAATTATTAAAACTATTTAATATTAAAATAATAATATAATTATTGATTAATATCGAATAATTATACTTGAAATTTTGAAATATTAATATTGTTAGAATAGGGTCAAAATTAATACATAAAATATTAATAAACTATTAATATTAATATGGTTAGAAAAAGATCAAAATTAATACATAAAATAATTATTAATTGATCAGTAGAAAATTACTATTAAAATAATTATAGTCATAACTATTTAATTATTAATAACTATTTAATTATTAATAATTAAGAAATCATTAATAATTAATAATAGTAATAATTAATAAATTAAAAATTTTAAAAATAAAATGGCTAATAAAAGAATTAAAATAATAATAATAACTATGAACTAAGATAAAATTCTTTTTAATGCAGTTTAAAGTGAAAAAGGAAAAAAAGGAAAACTGGGGTAAATGACTAAAAAGAGAAAAGGAAGGGAAAGTTGAGTGAATCGAGAGAGTTAATAATATATTAGGGATACTTGTGATAAATATAGTGGATGGTGGGTTGTCAAGAAGACTAATCTTAAAACCATTTTCATGGTTAAAATTATTAGGGTTCTTTTCAATTTCTATGGCTTCCTTGATTAAACAGGTAGTGTGGAAAGGAGTGGAAGCGATAATTCTCACTTGAGTCAGAAAAAATGAGATGTTTGGTGTTGTGAGAATGCTCGACAATGGATGATTTGGAGACTCAGTTATGGAGGTTTTCATCCATGTCTTTCTTGATACGCGCTTTAAAGGATCTACCTATTTGGCCTATGTAATTCTTCCGAGTGTAGTAAGGGATCTCATAGACAATAGGGCTAATCATGGGATGAAATTTATCTTTCGAAGACCTAAAGAGTTTCCTAAGTGTGGTTTGGACGCGGGGGCTTCACTCAATGAACCTCTGACATATCTCATGCATTCGTGGCATACTAAACAATAACCCTAATTTGACTACATATTGGAAAATACCTCTAAAAAACACATTATTTAACCCCCTACCAATATGAACCCAATACACCTTGTCAATTTATAAAACCCCTACTTTCAATAGATATTATAGGTATCCAATTTTTTATTAGCATTTTTTATGCCCCTTTATATTTTTTCATTAACTTTCAGCTTCATTTTTTATACCTATCAATATAAAAACCCTTTACCCCCTATATATCCCCCAATATATTACATCATTTTTTCCTCAATATATATCCCCCAATATGAACCCACGTGATATATATTGCTCGGTCAGTGAAGCCCCCGTGGGTTTGGGGTTCGGTTATTCCTCTTTCCAAATTAAAAGGGTGTTTCACTCTACCCTCTATCCTAAACCCAAACCTAATCCTTTGTCTCATCCCTTAGCCAAAATAACCCTTCCTTACATCCAAGGTATTACTAACCATATTTCCAAGATCCCAAGGAAAAAAAACATCGAAACCTCCCTCAAACCCCAAATTGCCCTCAGGAAACTCTTTAGGTCTACGAAATATAAATTTGATCCCATGCTTGGCCCTGGTGTCTACGAGATCCCTTGCTCCTGTGGGAGGTCTTACATTGGCAAAATAGGTAGATCATTTAAGGTTTGTATCAAGAAGCACATGGATGACAACATCCATAACCAACTCTTCAAATCAATCATTGTTAAGCACTCTCACAACACCAACCATCTCATTCGCTTTAACAAAGTGGTAGTTTTCCCTTCTGCTCATTTTCACACTACTTGTTTAATCAGGGAAGCCTTCGAAATTGAAAATAACCCTAAATTTTTTAACTGTGATGATGGTTTTCTTAGCCAATCTTGGCGATCCACCATCCACTGTCTTTCTCACAAGCATCCCCAAGTTATTCCTTATTCGTCCCCCTTCCCACCCCTTTCCGCTCCTTTTCTCCATTTAGTCATTTACCCCCTTCCTTTTTTCTTGCAATAATAACAATTTTATCTTGATCGGCATCGTCATCATCATCATAAAATAATAGTTATTTTTTAATCATATTCACCTCTTCAAAATTAATATATTTTTACTTATATTTTTAAGAATTTTATTATAATATTTTAATAATTATTTTAATATCAACTAGTTTTATATTCTAATAATTATAATTAAAATTATTGTAATATTGATATTACAATAATTATTAGAATATATAATTTCTTTTTAATCGTTATATTACAGTAATTAGTTATTAATACTTATTATTTTGTATATTTCTTTATATAACTTTTTTCAACTGTTAGTAAATAATAATTATTATATTAATAGTTAAAATTAGTAATCATTTTTTAATATCCTTAATATTAATATTAATAATTATAACATTAATAGTAATATGTAATAATATATAATAATAATTGTTCTAGAATGCAAACTTTTGTGATTTATAATAATTTAAATCACATTTCAATTATTTTGATCGACGTATTTGAACCACTAAGTGTTGTTCATCATCAAGACTTAAATGAATAGAGATGCAAAACTACTCGAGATAATTGAGAAAAAAAAATTGATTAATTAAAAATGAACAATTAAAAAAAAAAACGTTTAAATCAAACATTAAATAACTTATAAAATAATCAATATAAAGAAGATATATGAATTGAAACATTAAGATTAATAAAACATTATTTATAATAATAGATTATTATTATTACTTGCAAAACTACTAGAAATAATTGAGAAAAAAAGTTGATTAATTAAAAATGAACATTAAAAGAAAAAATAAAATATTTAAATCGAACATTAAATAACTTATAAAATAATATGAAAAAGAAATATGAATGGAAACGTTAAGATTAATAAAACATTGTTTATAATAATAGATTATTATTATTACTTTATTGAAAAATTTCAACTAAAATAAATAAATAAAAAAGCCTTCGGGTAAATATTATGATATTTAATTTAATTATTATTAGGTCATAAAGTAATAATTATAATAATAAAAATATTACTATTCATAATCTTCTATAAATATTTTTAATAGTAATTTTAAAGAATGATCTTGGCGGCTTGTAATATTTGCGGAATCTATATGGCCTTGGTTGAGTTGGTGTGAGCCTCCCCACAAAATAATATCTTGCTTCCATGGTTCCATGTAAATAATCTATACAGTGCACTCTACATGTCTTTGTGAGGTTTGGCGCAATGATTTTGTTCGGGTGGTAAAATTGAGTTCTCGCAATTCAGCGCGGTGGTCTCGGTGGTAATTGATTCAACGAGCTTCGTGGATAATTTAAAACTGGTGTTGGTCTTTGTGGTAAGTGATTCAGACGAACTTAGTGGTCTCTGCAGTGAGGGTACCTGCGGTTCTGTTGACTTATGTAATTGATTCGGTGGTCTATGAGGTGCGACACATATCCTCAACTTGAAGCTTTCGCGGTTCAGTGCAAATAATCTCTACAGTGCGCTCTACATATATCTGAGGGTGACCTCAATTACTCAGACTTTGACAGGTGGATATGTTCCTTCTCACTTTCTTTTGATTTTTTCTTGTTTACATTATGGGTATTTCCCCTCACATATCCCAGCCCCTCTCTATCAAAGACAGACTAAGTAAAATTTATGAGTACATTGAATCTTTAGACAAACAAATAGAAGAAAGAGAAAATCAATTGAAAATATAATTAACGATATTACTTGAAAACAATTACAAATTTCTAGAAAATAAAATAATCTCACTTGAGAATGAACTCCAAGGAATGAAAGGTAGGATTAAAGAAATAGAACATAGTAAACAATCAATGAATGAAGAAAACAGATGCTCTGAAAAAGCGAGATTAAAAGTCTAAAAGAGAAACTAAATAATAAAATAGCCCTAAATAACACAGAGAATAAATTAGATATTAAACCCATTAAAGAGGAAATTAACAAATTGAATGAACTCAACCATGAATGCGATAAAAGAGCCTTACATTTTATAATTGTTGGTATAGAAGAAAAAATAAAGAGGAGACATTAGAAATAGTAAAAGCACAGTTAAAGACAAAATCTCAAATGCAAACAACTTATATCATGAAAGCAATCCAGGCATGAAAGTTACTTGAGAATAAACATAGACTAATTTGTATTAAGGTAAGTTGCAATGACCACAAATTAGATATACTCAAGAAATCCCTGAGCCTAAAGGAAGCCAAAATCTTTATAAATGAAGATTTGATTCTAGAAGACCAAGATGAACTCAGGAAAGAAGTCCAAAAGGTCAAGGAGGCAAGAAAAGAAGGGAAATGGGCTATCGTTAGGAACAAAAAAGCTATTATTCAAGATAGAGTCCAAAATTCGAGTGATAAATAGGGATTAGGATCACTTAGGGTTCTCTTCTGGAAGTGTCATGGTTTTCCATGGCTTAAAGGTCTTATGTTAAGTTGGATCTCGAGTGATAATGACCTTATTTTTCTAGTTGAAACTTGGGAGCATGGTGAATCTAGGGTTCCTCACCTTAGCGGATTCATTCTTTGGTCTACTTGGAAAAAGAAAACATCTCGAAGGGGTCTTGGTGGTATAACATGTTATATTAAGAACATTATTTATTCTCACATACAACTTCATACTATCGACCCCTTTAATCAGTACATCTGGATAGAGATCTTTGATTCTTCCTCCATATTTTGCTCCTATCAACCCTACCTCCTATAATAAAAATAACTTAGATAATAATTTTTCTTTCACTACCTTAGAAAAATACATTCACAACTTGAGGAATGAAGGTAATATCCTTTTGCTTGGGGACTTCAATGCTAGAACTGCTACCAACCAAGCTATTATTTTAAGTAACCACTCTAACCCTAACCCATTATGGCTTGATGAATATGATGACTTAGCTAATAGGTTCAAGAGAACCTTTGATGATAAAATCAAGAACTTATTTGGCACCGAACTCCTCAAGCTTTGCAATTCCCAAGACTTGATTATCTGTAATGGTATTAGCAAGTGGCCTTCCTCTGGCTAGATGACTTGTTTACATCGGTTGGGCAATAGTGTTGTAGACTATGAAATTTCAGAAAACCATGTCCCTAACCATATGACCAACTTTGATATTTTTAAATATTTCGAGCCTGACTTTGACCACAGGCCTTTGTCTTTAACCCTCAATCTTGTTATTCATACCAACAACATGTAGGATACTAGTAAAATCCAAATATGCTCATTTCAATCAAATTAATATACACATTTTCCTAAAGGAGTTAAAAAGGGATTTAAGTTCCCTGGCTTAAAATAACAATATTGATTAAATTTATCACAATTTTACTACTACCTTTTCCACTACCATTAACAAGTTCTCTACTGAGGTTTCATATAAGAATATTAATAGAACTTCCAACCCTTGGTATGACAAAGACTGTAAAAGTGCCAAGAAAACTATTCGAGACGCTCCTAAAAAAACCGTAAAGATCTGAAATATTAGTTTATAAAAAGCCCTTAATAAAGAGAAGAAGTGGTCATATATTAATAAGAGACAAGAGGATCTTCTTCACCTTTCTAAAGCTGGCCCAAAAATTTTTGGTGGAATGTGCTTGTTCGTAAATCTAATTATAATCATTTGATCCCCTTAAAAAAGTAGTACATCTATCTTAAGAAGTTGTATGACTCCCCGAACACCATGGACAACATCATTAGCACTCCTATTAAAGAAGATATATTTTATCTTGAGGACATTGACTCTGGGATTAATAAGCTCACTAGTGAGAAAGCTAAATATATTAAAGGATACCAAGGTAAGATCTTAAAGTTGGGAAGATCTATCCTCATTCCTCATCTCCACAAGCTTCTCAATTTGGTTGTAAAGCATGGCTTCCCTAATTCTTGGACACAAAGTCTTATTATGCCTATCTTTAAAAATGGGGAAAAACTATTCCCTCTAACTACATAATGTTGGGATAGAGTCCCTAGGGTTAGTTTTGGGGTTAATTTAACCCAAATTTGTAAAAGTTTTTGTAAAAATAATGTAAAGCCTTCGCAATATGTGGATGTGAAGCGTGTAAATAGATCTAAGGAGTCAAAAGGGTCTTAGCCCTTGTTTTTGGTTAGTTTTAAGATTCTCATATAGTCTGCAGACCATGGTATTGTATGAAGGAAAGTTATAAATAGTTGAGTCATAATGAGTCTTAGAGATAACTTTTGATAGAGAATTAGGTACGCTGAAAGAGTTTTGTTGTCTTGGGCAAGTGCTAAGGTAGGAAGGCTCTACTTCTTGTACTTAGGTAAAGAAGGGAAGGCTCCTATAGCTGAGTGCATAGGAGGCCTGGGTAGAGTCCATAGTTGAGTGCACGGACCCCTACAGCTGAGTGTGCAGGGTAGAAGAGTCTGTAATATGAGAATTGAAGATCAATAAATATTGTTTTGAAGAATTACTGTGTATTTCTGTGAATATGCTTATGTTATATTATGTCGATTAAATGATGTGTCTTATGAAATAACGAATGAATATTATGCAAATTCACTAGATCTATCTTAATGATGCATGATATGAATGGTTATCTACTTTCACAAAGTTAAAAGCTATTTCTGTTATGTTTTTTGATGAATTAAGTAGATCTGCTTGAATTCAGATCTAGGGTAGTTTGCTACTGTGCAAAAATAGGTATATCATTTGTTTAAGGTCCGCAAAGGCTGATCATGGACCTTCACGAAGGTCTAAATTCCATTTGAACTTAGTTACAGTAAAGAATCCCTAGAAGGATATCGATCTGCACAAAGGTAGATATGAAGCTGTATAGACTTAGGAACCACTTATCACACACCCCTGGATGTAGAAACTTGGTTTTAGTATCCCCCAATACTGCTTCAGGTGAGACTGCAGCCTACACTACGTAGGTTGTTGCCAAAAGGGCTAGCAGTTGAGGGTTTTGTTGGTTGGCACGACTAACTTTGAACCTAGGTCAAGACCCCTTAAGCCAACAAATGGTTCCGTTGTCGGGATCGGGATCTGCTTAAGAGATGTATGATGTCACATCATTGGAATCTGGCTAAGAAAGAGATTGAAAATTGGTTAGCTCGAAATATTCATGAGTTTGTGGCTCAAGAAAATAGAATCCACGCCTGTCGAAGGAATATTGGTTGAATAGATATCCGTATATAGAGGTACATGAAATTTTTTTTTGCACTTTTCCATGCGAATTATATGAGTGGATCAACTAAATTGGCAGACAGCCAAGGGAGGTGGAAGCTTGATAGTCCTATAGTGTGGACTCCAGAAATGATGCGACGACTAGAGGCATTTGAAAACAAGATCGTGCGGGTTGTCGACCATTGGCTTGATCGAATTCTAGGAGGTTTGTTACCGAATTTACAGTTGACACATTTGTTAGCTATAGCGAAGTGGAGCGAAGATTCTTCAAAGGACCGTGACGTACGTACTTAAGGTCATTGAATACTTGGATTAAAATGCTTTTATGTGAAAAGCGGGTAATTCGATTACCTTAATGTTCAGAGCTATGCGAAGTGGAAGATTCTTTAGAAGTAGTAATGGATCAGGTCCAGAGTATAGACCATTGGTTGAACCTCCTTCAAGTGACGATGAAGGGGCAGTGCTAACTCCGCTGCGAAGCGTTGTTCAATTAATAACTCAGGGTATTCCGAGGATATCCCATCCATCGACTCCACCTCTGCTTCTACCTCCACCTCATACATCTACGACTTCACCTCCTCCACCTCCACTTCCACCATTCAACATGACGAACGCGATGAAGATCCAGAAAAATTTTGGTTTTTTGCGGGAGCTATGTGGACAGTGCAGTAGGTTACCGATGACAATATTAACAAAGCACATTTGGTTACCTCCTTGCAGGATCATGCATTAGCTTGGTACATAAAGTATTTCACTGATAACCCAAACGTGTCGTTGGCAGATACCCAGCTAGCTTTGAATAAGGAGTTCAGTAGGCCTAAGTCAGAGGCGCAGTCAGTAATTGAATTTAAGGAGATCTGAATGAGAGTTGATGAGATGCCTTGGGACTTTGATTAGAGGTTGAAGTGCCAGATCAGGCAGGCTAATATGCAAATCTCAGATACTCAGCATCGTGACTAGTTTATAGCATCACTTTTGCCAAATTTAAGAATACCTTTGTCGCAACAGAAGATAGCAACACAATCATAAGCTTGGAGATTGCGATGAGGCTACACGCATCACCTATTCTGAATATGAACCTTTGGGTGTGACAGATTCATTCGCAGCTAGAGAGCCTACACTTGGAATTGTAGAGCCTGAAGAAAGGAAGGGAAGCTCAGTTGGAGATGCGCGTTGAGATTTGGTGTTTAAAATGTAAAATCCATGGACATGATAAGGATCATTTCCTGGTCTTTAAGAATTATATTATAGGGGGAGGACCTATACCCCTGAAACTAGAGACTAATATTGGGATGAGCATGGGAGCTACGCTATGGTGCGTTATTTGTCAGGTTATAGGACAACATGTTACTAATAACAACCATCTGTTACAGAAGTTTGTACAGACCCCTCAACAACTATTTTGCAATTTTTGGAAGTCCGTAGGGCATGATGAGCGCCATTGTAGAAGTTATGAGTTGATGATGGATAGAACCCCTACCTACAGAATGCAAGTAGAAACTCGGCCTCAGGATCAAGGCACAGGAGCAGTGTGCAGTGATTCCAAGATTAAGGATGAGGAAGAGGAGTTGGACCAGGGCGACGACGTGGGCTGATAATTTTTTATAATTGTGGTGAAGTGGGGCACTTCGCACGCAATTGTACAAATCCCATGCATCCCTCATGTCAGTACTATCGATAGTTTGATCACGTCATAGAGGAATGTCTAGTCCTTATGGAAAAGATGAAAGAAAAGAAGGTGCAGCCCCAGCAGCCTACGCAGAACATTCAGATGATGAGGGCTGAGCCCTGCGAAGAGGTTCAGAACATAAACATTGTGTTAAGAAGTCGTATAAAAATTGGCGCATATAAAGGTAAGAAGCTTGAGGAAGAAGGATGGGTACGCAAGGCTGCTAAGAAGGAAGTCGACTTTGATCTGAATTGCGCTAAAGAAACTTTCTTGGAAGCAAAGAAAAACTTTGTTGAGGCCTCCACCTTACGAAGTCAGGAGAAAACATTAGAAACTAATGCGTCGCAGGAAGTAGATCCTCCCATACTAGATACTTTCCTAAAAACTTTTATGAAGTTTCTATGGGATCAGAAAGTCGTCGAAGGATTGCAAGACTTAATAAACAAGTGCACCAATAAGGAAAAGACTCCTACGAAGAAGCGCACAATAAGGAATATTAGCAAGCATAAGGCATGAAAAGGGCACGAGATGAGGCTAACCATCCAGATAGGTGAATATGAAATGGATTAGGTCATCTTAGATCTAGGGTTTTACGCGAATGTCTTGCCTAAGAAAACATGGGAGAGGATGGGGAGACCTGCGCTACAGTGGTCTCTTATTCAGTTGCGCATGCCAAATCAGTAGAACATTATTCCAATGGAGCACTTATATGGTGTCACAATGGACATCAAGGGTGTGAGTGCATTAGCTGACTTCGAGGTCATTGAGATAGTAGATGAAAGTAACCCATACCCTGCGCTACCAAGAATTGACTGGGCTATTGATATGAACAGGGTAATTAACTTGAAGAAAAGGAAGATGTCATTCGAGAAGAAATCACGTAGGGTCATAGTGCCATTAGACCCTATAGAAGGAACACGTTACACTAAACCTGTGCGCGACTATGTAGAAAGTGACAATGATCTTGATCAGATATACAATATAACAATGCGTGATGAGGATTGGATCAATCTTACAGCAGATGGATGAATTGCGTGGGATGAGGATATCTCCTATGCCTCAGATTCAGATGAAGAGAGTGATAATCGGTAGAATAGGCTACATGAAGTATCTACGCTTTGTTGTAACTTGATGACCAAATCGCTAAGGTGTGTTTCGACTGAGGTAAGAAACCTTCCGCATTATGATGGATTCACTGATGTGGAATTGTTTTTAGATGAATTTGATTCTGGATTCCATCCCAGAATCACTATGCCCAACAGAGAGAAAATCCACCTCTTGGCTTTACCGTATATCCTGCCATTCACCGGCAAGGATTCCTGGGCCCATTGAGGCACACAATATGGGTTTACTGCAACCCATAGTCCAATTTAGCGGTCACTAGGCCAGTGCCTTCGTGCATCCTCAATCTGGTTTAGGGACCAATACCACCATGTTTTTTTCAATTCGGAGATCCACCCCACTCAGCTTCGAATCCATTCTGGCCATCCCCCAAAATATGCATGAGAGAACCCATCTCATCAAAGATATCAGGGAATGGAAAGGCTAGGCTAAAAATACTGTCACACCTGGCAAAACCCATGCCATCGTAGAAAATAAACACATGCAATCCCATGCATGTCAAATATAGCAAGGAAAATACACATGCAAGTTGATACTTGCAATAAAGCATGTTGTGGATGCTTGATCCTGCCTTTCCATACTTGATATTTTCTTCCTGTTGCCTTCTTTGCCTTTCTTTTTGCAATGCCAAAGTGATCCAAGAAATATCTAAGTGTCCAAGAGCATGAGAGAGATCCAAAGCTAAACTGACCAAGTCCCGACCACTGATCCTCAGAAGCCTTTGTATTAATGAGGCCTCTATTTTCTTCATTTTCCTTCATTTTCCTTCAATTTCCTCCTCACATGCAACATGTGACCTTTCACCTTCCTTTTCTCCTAATTTCCATTATTTTCAATAAAAATTGTGCCAAAATAACTTTTTACCTCTTTAATGCTTGAGCCATTGCCTTTGCCAATTTCCTTAGCCATAAAAAACCAAATGAACACCCCCTAGGATGTCTTGCCCACAGTTCAACTTGGAATACATGTCCCAACATTCGTGGTATTTATAGTTTTACATGGAATTTTCACCAGAGTTGTTATAGTTTGGATCAATCTAAATATTTAAGATCAAGCACAATTCATATGATAGTATTGAGAAATACAAGGCAAGGTTTTCGGCCAAGAGGTC
Source organism: Pinus tabuliformis (assembly GCA_031772625.1). NCBI lineage: Eukaryota > Viridiplantae > Streptophyta > Pinopsida > Pinales > Pinaceae > Pinus > Pinus tabuliformis. The sequence goes on along the minus strand of CM062813.1, from coordinate 351,836,126 downwards.
CTATCAGAAGAAGGGGATAGACTAAGAGGAGGCATTCATTCCTATGTCCAGGTATACTTCTATACAATTTTTGATCTCATTAGCAGCACAAATTAGATGGCAGATCCATCAGATGGATGTCAATATGATGTTCGTAAATGGTGAGCTAGAAGAGGAGGTATACATAGAGCAACCAAAGGGATTTGTATCACACAATAGTGAGACCCATGTGTGCAGATTGAAGAGAGCATTGTATCGGCTCAAGAAGGCTCCCAGGGTGTCATAAGAGCACACAGACAAATACTTGTAGGGAATGTGATTCATGAATACTAAGGTGGATGCCAACCTATACTCCTTAGTGGTTGGGGGCGAGGTTCTCATTCTTGTTATGTATGTGGATGACGTGTTTCTAACATGTTTATTGGTATCATAGATGATTGCAAGAGGGACCTTGCATCAAATTTCAAGATGAATATTTTCGAGCTTATGCACTACTTTCTAAGCATGGAGGTGTGGCAGATAGATGGAGATATTTTTCTTGGGAAAGGGAAATAATTCTTTAGGATCTTGAGGTGGTTTGGGAACGAGGATTGCAGAGCCATGTCTACACCCATGATCATGAATTGGAGGAAGGTAGATGCATCCAGGGAGAAGGATGTAGACCCCACCTTATATAGAGAATTGATTACATATTTCATGTTTTTAGTTAACACCAAGTTAGATATATATTGTGTGGAAAACTCTTTCATTCAGTTCATGGTGGCACATAAGAGAGTACATCAGACATTGGAAAATCATTTGTAGCTGATTTTTATTTATGTAAGAATGAAACGAAATACATATTTAAACAGAAATAGAGAGCAACAACAAAAACTGAACTTCAATTAATTAATAACAAATATTGAAAATTGTTTACATGCATAATGGAAGTAACTAGCTTGGGCAATGGTAGCTTATATCTGAGAATATATGTGATGACTACATGCCTTCTGAACTGTGTTAAAATGAGTCTTAATGGCCTTTTTATTATTGAGAAACAATGGAAAACCCTAAACATCCAAAACTCTAACCCTAGGAGATGAAGCACGAAATGTTGTGGGCCCTATTGGGGTTAGTAACTTTGGCATACAATCTTCGTTTGATGCATACGATACCTCTTTAGAAATATCTATAGGAAAAAGAAATTGATTACAAACCCTCTACCACAAGCAATGGATTTTCCCATTTTCCAAGAAAACATCATTTAGGGCCTCAAAACGTCTTTGGAAGTTCAAGGCCTGAAAAACTACCAAAAATAGTAAACTATCTAGAAATTAGGAAACTAAAAGAAAATAGTGTTGGGGGTCCACGTGGAAAAGGAGTGTGGCCACCAATATCCACTTGCATCAATGTCCTCCCCCGTTAGGAAGAAATGGTCCCCATTTTGTTGAGTGCTTCCATGAGATGGGGAAACTTTTGTTGAATTAGGTCCCTGGTGAGCCACTTGCCTTGGTGCAGGAGCTATCCTATGTTAACAACCTGATAAAGTTGGATCCTTTATTGGATAGTGTTACTAATCTATGCACCCATTATCCAATCAATGGTGGCATGTTCAAAGCAATTTTGGTTGAGCTCTATTGGTGTCAACAACTCAATAATGTCTAATGTGTCCAAGAATTGTGAAAAATATGGCTGGGGTGGTCAGCATTGAACACTAGGTGCAGACCAAGGAATGTGTGTTATACAATATTTTTTCACACTCCCAATCTCATATTCAATGTCGAAATTGTCGCAAAGTGATGAAAGCTATCAAAAACAATGTATTCACAATGAAACATGTTTAGAAGCATCCCTGAAGGAAGAAGAAGACTTGCCTTGAAGAAATTATGAAGAACTTTTCCAAAACCTTGTTTTGCAAGTCAAGCACTACTTTTAGCAGAAAAAACTGTGATGTTAACCTTTTATCTAACTAGTGAATAGAACTGGAAGCACACCTTTTGATAGGAAAATCCACACTAGCCCTCTTCAAGCAATTTTCCCTAAAATGGAGGAGAAGCTTCTCCTACTAGAAGTATCGAGAACGACGAGCTAGTTGTAATTGAATGAGGATTAGAGAAAGAATTCCCATTCCTAGTTCTTGATCCTACTTTCATGGATCTTCCCCTTGAAATGTTGAACCTCTCCCTCCCTTTATCAATCCTCAACTCCCTCCCCTTCCCTATAGATCAAATCCCTACCATCTATGTTTGGTTATTTGTTTGTTGGCTATTGCTTGGTTGCCTTCCTATGCTGAGACTATGCCTAAATGCTACCCATTTTGCTAAGGCGAAAGGAGTGCTTGAAGGTTAAGGCTAGGACTTAGAATCTAACCTAAAGGAGGCTTCCAACATCAAGGCTTAAGTGGTTGTATGCTTCCCTTACTTTCTATTAATAATACATTATGTGTTTCTTTCCACAAATGTGTCTATCATTACTCATTTAGTATAATACTCCTTGATTTGTTATATGATTTATATTGGAATGGTTTTTTCTATGTATGCCTTTGTCATCTCCATTTGATCTTCCTTGCAGTATTCATCCACAACAACGTATATAGGATTGAACTTGGAAGCGAGAAGATCTAGGACAACATCAACAGGTGTTAGCATCAGAGTGAGGTAGGTCATCTATACTCCTTTGTATTTTCTGATATAAACTAGGAAAGTTTGCAAATATTTGTCTAGTTTTTTACTAGATCCTCCCATATGAATAGAGGGATTGTTTCTGTCCGTAGAAAGGATTGTCTGAACAATAAAATGGCAACTCCACTGGGGAGCTTGTAGCCCTTCAAACTCTTTTTTATGTTTTTTCTTTTTTCTTAGTTTCGCCAACCTCCTAGTGATCTATAACTTAGGTTTATTTTTGGTCTACATTCTAAGTAGTACATTCTTTAGAGTGTCAAGTCTAGATATCCCTTTGGATTTCTCATCATTTTCCTAATTCTTTCCTGCTTGACGTGATTTTTATCATAAATAGTTGCACTATCAGCACCAATTTTACTCATTACAATCACACTAAATATCCTATCAGCAAGGGTTTTGACCATAAACGTAGCACTTATCCACCTTATCGGCGCAAATCTTTACCACAAAAGTAGCGTTGATCCAAAAAATGAGATTTTTTTAGGGTTTTTATCAAAATGGTCTAGTGTGTCTTGATCTTTGAAGTGTTCTCTTGCTCTGTGTGCATAGAATTTTCCATTATTTTTGTTGATTTCTTATTGGTTTTCAAAATCCCATCCCATTGTTTGAAGTAGTGAAAGTGAATTTTCATTGAGTCTCTAGTTATTGGGTCAATTTAATTTACTGTTTGATGCTTGTATGTGCGGAAGGAATACTAATTTGTTGTTGATTAAAGCATTATTAGTTTTGTTGAGAACCACAAAAGAAATGACATTTTAATTTTCTTAGCTTTCATCTCAAAGTTTACTTTTCAAATTGCATTAGATTACATTGCATTGAAAAGTCATTTCTGGGATTATCATTGAGCATAGATTACATTTATTATTGTTGAAAGATAAAAATTGCATTTTCATCCATTAAGAAGAAAAGTAAAAAAAAAAAAAAATCATTTTACTTTTGGTAGGTGCATTGGAATAGTGAAAGCAAAAATTCTAATTAGGAAGCTTTGTTTGTTGCATACTTGATTCTTGCATCAATGCTTTCATTTTTTCCCTACACTAGATAGCTTTCATCGAAAGGAAAAGAATCATTTTTTCTCATAGTAGTTGCATCATAGGTGTGTTCAGGTGACATCAATCTTTGAGCCTTAAGACTAAAAATTAATCCAAGATCAACGTTAAAATGTACCTCAATTAACCTAAGGGGCATTTGGAACATTAACGAAAACATTTAGAAGTATAGGATAGAGACGTGTTCCAGTGTTGTTAAATGTAGGAGTTGTCGTTATTTTCTAGCGTTGTATCCTGGGGGTGAAATATCATTCCAAATATAGAAGTGTATAGGACCATTCTCCAATACTTTCAGGTATATTGGAGGTGCTCCATGCATGGAAAGTATATGGGAATGCTCTCATCGAATGGTTACGCATTAGACAACACTACTACGTACTGCATTCCCACGTATTGTCACGTATATTTTGGGAGTCCCTGATAGTTTTCCATCCATCCATAGGTAACCGAGTTTGTCACCTTGTATACGATGATACACCGAACATAAAATTAAGGGAGATTAGCTATCGTATGTTAAGTCCTTGGTTCACCAAGGTGTATATTGCAGCTCATGGTTTCTTGGTAAACCTTTATGCCTAGTTAGCCCTTTTTTATTTACTTTGTTAAGTCCTAAAATAAATTAATTGACCACGGAAAAAAATCCTTCCTGTGGAAATACTCCTTAGTAGATCTTAGGTTGAGACTAATGGAAACAGTTCCCAAGTTCACAAAACAAGGAAAACCCTCTAACAAGAATCCTCATCCTTTTCCTTCTTTTGGAAATGATGGTGCTCCCTATATGGCAATGTTGTCCCTTCCTGGGTCTACCATTTGTTTGCCATTTTTGTTATTTTGGACCCCTATGTTTCCAAATGTCCAAACTACTCCTCAACTGGGCTCTCCTCCACCTAAAGAGTATCAACCTCCGGTTGAGCCTAAAGTTGACTCTTTTCCTTCTTTGCATGTTCGGTCTTCTTCCTCTTCTTCCTCTTCATCTGGTGAAAGCATGAAAGCTAGTAAGCATGTGGATAAGAAGAAGAAGAAAAGGAATATTAAGAAGAAGAAAAATAAGCAAAGGGCCAACCAAATGACCATTGCTACAGATGCAACTGATGTTGGAAAATATTCCAATCAACCTTGTAAAGTGAAATTCCCTTGCAAGATTTGTAAGCATGACCACCTTCTTAAAGAATGTCCTGATACTCCATAGGTATTAAAAGTGTGGTCCACAAGGTCACATCGACCTTTGTCATCAGCCTCTGGAGATCATATTGGTGATAAACCTTCAACTAGTGAAAATAAAGCCCATGGGAAAAAGGTAAAAGTCAAATTTCCATTAAGGTTATGTGAAGGGAATCATCCTATTCACCTTTGTCCTTTTATGGATGAAGCCTCTAAAGTGTTGGATAACCTTACCACTTCTGAAACTCATCTTCTAAAGTGTTGGATAACCTTACCACTTCTGAAACTCATCTTCTGACTGGTTATCGTAATCTTTCCCCTGATCCTCCACTAGTTGATCAAGTGATTGATCAGAGTTCATCTCTGGTCAACCCCACTCTCTCTGAAAGTGAATCCCATGAGTCCATTTCTAGCCAACAATTGGTCAAAAAAATGGTTGACTCGATTCCACTTTGATTTGATTTTATCTATCATGTAGAGAGTGAAGTTTGTACCACTCAAGTTCTTCTGGTTTCTGTTATCACCCCAAGAAACTCTCCTAGGTTGTATATTAGAGATGCTCGGGAACATTACAAACTCAACAAAATGTTGGATAAATTGGTGGATGAATGAAAGAAATGCTGCATATTCAAGCCAAATAACCACTTCTACTATGCTTGACCCCAGACATGGGTGAACACCCCCAGACTACAAGGCTTTAGACCACCAATTACTCCTAGTTTAAGTAAAATGTGATGATGGAGAAGACTAACCACACCAGCAGATGCACAGGACCCTGTGATGGCTGGCTGCAACTAGTTAAAAAATCTGTAAATCTATCTCCTAATGCACAGATAGGATGAAAGCTCTCTGGCATTAAAACAACAAAAACCTGCATACAAATTCAATGATACAAGCTAGAATCTAACATAGAGGTGGGATGACAGCCCCTCTAATGCTAAACATCCACAACACATGAATAAATGCATAACAGGCACAACCTGGAAAAAAGAAGAAGAAGTGGACAGTGAGCAATTAACAACAAAAGAAGCTTGAATTAGCTGAAAATGAAGACCAGACGTTGCAGGTATCACAATAGTTACAGTCTCCAGAAGTTGAAGCTTACATCAAATTAACATTCATCAACCTATTACATTATGTCTTCTAGATATATATTGAGGTTGGTTTACAAACAGTCTGCTAAACTATGCATGGAAGGGTCATAATGGACCACCAGCCACATTTACAATCTAAAATGGGCCTCTGTTGCAATCTCAATGTCTTAATGAACAAATTGGCCTTTTTAGATATTTTGTTGTCCTTCTCTGAGTAGGTGGAGTAAAATATGGAGCATGCTCCATTACTGATAAATGTTGTTGACTGCTCAAACTCTGCATTTTCCTCTTCGGCCATGATTTTCTTTAAATGCAATGGTTGAAAATTGAATGTGCTAGGTACAGGTAGCTGGTTATGCTCACCCTTCTCCCTCTCGAGTACACAGAACAGTCAATGGTGGGAAGACCGCATGGCGGAAGCATGAGCAGATCAGGGAGGCAATTTTGGCCATTGGATGAAGTGAACGGATGGTGGAGATCGATTTGGAGTGACTATCGGAGCAAACGGGAGTGGATGAATGAGGGTCATCGGATCATCGTCGGGCAGATCTGACAGTGATCGGGGGCTAGATGCACGATAGATAGTCGGCGGGGAGACAGTGGTATAGCGAGCGGGCAATTTCCCCGCATCGCTTATCGGTTGCAGTGGTATTCGTACAGGGTGGACGCGATCCAACAGATTTGCAACGTGTGGCAGTGGGAAACCACCGCCCCTGCGGGTTAATTGGTGGGTAGGTTATGGGAAGAGGGCTCATGATTGTCATCCGATCGCGTGATGAATGGTCAGATGATAAGAAAAGTGCACGAGGTTTAATCATGCAGTAGACACAACAGAGACCGTCGGATCATGGGTGATCGACGGTGGAGATGAAAGCGGAGGGTTAACAAAGGCACGCAAAGGTATGAGCGGGGTCACATGGTTAAGTGCCCGGGGCCTGGGGAATATGGTTTATAGAGAAATTCGGCAGAAAACAAAGGTAGCGGGAGTTAAACAAAAATGAGTTTACACAGAAATTTTGGAGTAAAACAGGGATAACGAGGGTTATGAGAATTTAAGAAAAATGAAGGAGGAGGAGGAAATGAACTGCAGCAAGCTCCTTTTAAGCATAATGCAACATGGCAAAGCTATCTTTGACCCTCAACTGTTCAAATTGTAGCAAAGCTAACACTGGCTCCTTTTGGGCATGAGATCCTCCCTGTGAGGTCTCAAAAACCTGCAAACCAATGCCTTCGTACAAAACCAGCTTTAAAAACTATGCCTAGTATCCATTGGGCATGGAGTCAAACCAAGTCTAGACTAAAAGATCACAATTACAATATTAAGGCCTGAAAACTTAAAACTTCAAAACTGCCCATTTGCTAGGCCATCAAAACTGTTTCTCTTGCTCTCGGCCCCTTCATCATAGAGCTGCAAAACAAGATTGATTTGATCATCTACCTCAAACAATTTAGAACATTTGAGCTTAAGAGGTAGATATTGATCAAATTTCATCCCCTTTCTGTGTATTTTCCTCCTTGGACATTCTTCACAGGAGCCTTTGTACACCTGCTGAATAATCATGGCTGCTATGTACTTATCTTTGTCACCTATGGCTTGCACAATAAATATGAATGGCGTACCAATGTGTTCATGTGTGGAGGACACAAAGACATTATCTACTCTTGGATCTTTTCTTGAGCAGTCCTCATCCAAGGAGGAATTCCAAGACTACACATCCTCTTCCTCTGTCATCTGATAAGCTACCCTTTCAATCTGTGTGGGGGACATCTGAGTAGGTTTAAGAAAATCAAAACTGAGGTGATCAGTCTCAGCATTGAGCATTGGATTTTGTTCTGCCTCAATATTCAAGGGGCAACTGTGAGGGATTTTCACTTGAGCAGACAGAGGGACAAAATATGGTGGGGAGCTTTCTTCTCCCTTATTGATCACTGTGCTGGGAATAATAGCAGGCTGGCTGATTTGTAGATCTGCATAATCATGGGAAGATGGGCAGGCTTCAAGCTCAAATTCTTCGAGGATGAAGGTGCCTTCTGTTGATTGATGCTGCTAATAAGCTTGTTGTTCTGCAGGCACAAAAAACTGACAAGTAGTGCCTATGGATAATTCTTCAAAGGCAGCTCGGGTTAGGAAAGGAGCACCTTCCAAAACATGGACCTTCTCCTCATGCTGCACTTCTTTCATGACTATATTTTGACAAAGGTTCTTCACCCTTTTATCTTCATTTGTAACATTATTTGTTTGCAAAATCTGCAAATGTTCATGTGCTCCTATACATGGATATGGAGTTGCAAGAGAAATGGAACAAGGAGCTCCTGCTTCCTCAGAATATTGCTCAGCCTTTAATTTGGAAACTTCAAAGGTCAAAAACTCAATCATCCTAGCTAATTCATTGATCTCAGGCTCTGAGGATGATGAGGATTCACCTCCCTTTCTTCTCCTTTCAGCATCACCTTCGAGTGTTTCTGCAGCAATGATATTTTCTTCTACTTCAAAGGCTGCATTTTGCATATCAGCCAAAGAAGTGCATCTTCTTTCTCTTAACAGTAGGCAGAATTGAGAATCAAAGGCTTGAGCATAAGTGATCATAGCAGAAGAAGGGGTGGGTCTTACCATAGCTAGCATTCTACTGTACATAAGGTTGAATCTTTTGTTGAAATCAGACAGCAGCTCACCATCTTCTCTCTGCAAGTTCCCAAATTCATCATGATAAAATAACAGATCTTTATTATTCTCCAGTGCTTTAAAAATACATCATCTAGGGCCTCAATGTCTGCAATGGACCTAGGGGGTAATTCTTTGAACCATTTTCTAGCTTCCCCATCTAGGCATTGAACAAAAACCCTCATCCAGACATCCTCTTCATTGATATCCAGGTTATCAGCGTAGCTGTAAAAGGACTCTAAATGCTCCTCAGATGATATTCCTTCTCCACCAATAAACTTTGGCATAAACTCTTGATAATCTCCTGCAGGCATGGCATTCAAAGGGGTAGGCAGGACTAAGGGTCCATATCTAGCAAAAACTATTCGTTCTATCTTTGTGAGGGCTTGCTGGCCTGCCATGATTGAGGTATAAAAAAGGGATACTGGTGAACTAAGTGGCATGAATCAATGAAAAGAATGACAGAAACAGAGGAATATGATGGATAGCATGGATGCTTATTTTAACTGAGGTCCGAAAGGGAAATGAATGACTAAGGAGCTGCATGAATCTCTGAAGGTATTTCTACACTAGAAAAGATACATAAAAATTCCAAGGCTTACTTGATTCTAATGCTCCTTACTGCGATATTTTCTTCTGCTAAACGATCTTCTCAGGATCAGGCACTGGTTCAGTTGATGGTTTCTAAGGATTTCTCCGAGAATGCCTCACCAACTGAACTAGAACTCCAATGTGGAGTCGCCAAAGGTTGGTCTTCCACTAGTGGAGTCACCAGATAGATGATTACAACCAAAAACTGTGTTCAAACCTTGTCTATCATCAAAGCTTGAAACTGTGTCATTCTCCCAGGGAAGCTAAGTTTTAATTCTCCTCTCCTTGGCAACGACGCCAATTAATGTTATCACCCCAAGAAACTCTCCTAGGTTGTATATCAGAGATGCTCGAGAACATTACAAACTCAACAAAATGTTGGATAAATTGGTGGATGAATGAAAGAAATGCTGCATATTCAAGCCAGATAACCACTTCTACTATGCCCTAACTCGAACATGGGTGAACACCCCCAGACTACAAGGCTTTAGACCACCAATTACTCACAGTTTAAGTAAAATGTGATGATGGAGAATACTGACCACACCAAAAGATGCACAAGACCCTGTGATGGCCGACTGCAACCAGTTAAAAGGTCTGTAAATCTATTTCCTAATGCACAGGCAGGATGACAGCTCTCTGGCATTAAAACAACAAAAACCTGCATACAAATTCAATGATACAAGCTAGAATCTAACACAGAGGTGGGATGACAGCCCCTCTAATTCTAAACATCCACAACACAGCCTGGAACAAAGAAGAAGAAGTGGACAGTGAGCAATTAACAACAAAAGAATCTTGCATTAGCTGAAAATGAAGACCAGACGTTGCAGGTATCACAATAGTTACAGTCTCCAGAAGTTGAAGCTTACATCAAATTAACATTCATCAACCTATTACATTCTGTCTTCTGGATATATATTGAGGTTGGTTTACAAACAGTGTGCTAAACTATGCGTGGAGGGGTCATAACGGACCACCAACCACATTTACAATCTGAAATGGGCCTCTGCTGCAATCTCAGTGTCTTAATGAACAAATTGGCCTTTTTAGATATTCTGTTGTCCTTCTCTGAGCAGGAAGAGTAAAATATGGAGCATGCTCCATCATTGATAAATGTTGTTGACTGCTCAAACTCTGCATTTTCCTCTTCGGCCATGCTTTTCTTTAAACGCAGTGGTTCAAAATTGAATGAGCTGGGTATAGGTAGCTAGTTATGCTCATCCTTCTCCCTCTTGGGTACATAAAACAGTCAATGGTGGGAAGACCACATGGTGGAAGCATGAGCAGATCAAAGAGGAAATATTGGTCGTTGGATGAAGTGAACGGATGGTGGAGATCGATTTGGAGTGACTATCGGAGCAAACAGAAGTGGATGAAGGAGGCCATCAGATCACCGTCGGGCAGATCCGACGGTGATCGGGGGCTGAAGATGCGCGATAGATAGTCGGCGGGGAGACAATGGTATAGCAGGCGGGCAGTTTCCCTGCACCGCTTATCGGGTGCAGTGGTATTCGTACAGTGTGGGCACGATCCAACAGATTTGCGACGCATGGCAACAGGAAACCACCGCCCCCGTGGGTTAACAGGTGGGTAGGTTACAGGAAGAGGGCTCGCCACTACCATCTGATCTCGTGATGGACAATCGGATGATAAGGAAAGTTCATGAGGTTTAATCATGCGGTAGACACAATAGAGATCGTCGGATCATGGGTGATCGACGATGGAGATGAAAGCGAAGGGTTAACAAAGGCACACAAAAGTATGAGCAGGGTCACGTGGTTAAGCGCTCAGGGCCTGGGGCATATGGTTTATAGAGAAATTAGGCAGAAAACAAAGGTAGCGGGAGTTAAACGAAAATGAGTTTATGCAGAAATTTTGGAGTAAAATAGGTATAACGAGGGTTATGAGAATTTAAGAAAAATGAAGGAGGAGGAGGAAACGAACTGCAGCAAGCTCCTTTGAAGCATAATGCAACATGGAAAACCTGTCTTTGACCCTTAACTGTTCAAATTGTACCAGAGCTAATAGTTTCTTCAAATTCTAAAGAATTAGGGGGAAATCCTCCTGTTCCCATGGTACAGGGGGGCGATCCTCCTATTCCCATGGTACAGGGTGGGTGATCCTCCTATTCTTGTAACACAAGAGGGGAGTCCTCCAATTTCGATGGCACCCACTCCAAGTAGTTTAGTCACTTTCTTTGATTAGACTCGACTGGCAGGATATCGTCTTCCTTCTTGTGTTCGCTTTCAAATCATGGTACATGCTTATATGATGATGATGGTGGTTAACTGTTATAGACATTTTTGTGCCCTACAACCCCAAGCATGAAATGTCCATAAACCAAGGGCTCCTAAGTCCCTAAAAGTATTGTTCTAACCCCTAAAGGAACAAGGTCAACAGATTACAGCTTCTCCCAGAAGTTCTCCATGAGAAACTACTCAGAATTGGTCAAAACAGGATCATTGCAGCTGCTCCACTGGCTAAGTGTGTTGCATCTCACCCAAATACACTATAAGGGTGCGTTGCATTTCAAAAGTCCCTTCTGTGGGGTGCGATGGGCGAGAAATGACAAATGGCAGTGTCATTCCGCGAGGTGGAGAGACAATGGAAGCTTCCAAAATCTTCTCCTATGACACTTGCCTCATTGAATTCGACCAAGGATGAGTAAGAGGCCCTCAGTCTCCAAGTGGAAGCAAGAACTGTCAGAGAGAAGACACTAATCAAATCACAAGCTGACTCATCCCCCTTACAGATATCTATATATGGATCCCTCATCCCAGAGATCCAGAGGCTGGAATTTTGCATGTTGTAAGGAATTGTTGTTGGTTTCTAGAGACAAACATCAGATTGTTGGGTGATCTAAGCTTTGTTTGAGGTGAAGAGGGGCTTCTTTGCTGGGAGGCTGATGCTGGGTCGGAACAACTGGTTGTAACTCCTCCTGGATCTTTTCTTGTTTATCAATAAAAGCTATTTGCATTTTCCTCCATGCTTTTGTATCATTGATGCTTGTTACACTTGTATGGTCAATTTACATCTGATCCTAGATTGTTTATGAATATAGATCCATGTCTTTGTATAGTGCTATGCTTCTATGATCTTACAGGTACTTTGTGAAGCTAGGCGTGCAAGGGAGCAGGTAGCTGGGGACTATCAAAGAAGAGAGGGATCGAATCGAAGGATTAGCGCAAGACAGAGGTTGGTCTTTCTATTCCTCTCTATCTATAATTCATAAAGGAAATACAAAAGTAGTTTTTCTCTGTTTGTTTCTAAGGCAACTGTCACACCTTAGTGGGATAGAGCAGTTCTATATAGGCACTTTTCCCTGTAACAAAATGGCGACTCCACTGGGGAAGTAGTTAGTTTGTTTGTTTATCATTCTTTGTTGTCTATTTCATAAACTTACAAGTAGCATTCGAACTACATTTTCCATAACAAATGCAAAGTAGACAACTGCTACTTCAATCCAGCTACTGGATCTGTTTATGATTTAAACAATTGATTTACAAACTATCTGATTGCCCTTGTGATAGCTCTTAGATCCTCCTTAGATCTACCCCTGATTGTTGCATTACTGATTGCTTTTAACTCGGCCAAAAACCAAGAACTAAACTGCAAACTATGACCCGGAACCCGAAAAGAGTCTCGTTTCTAGCCCAGCGCAGGTACTGTTCAGAGATTCTGAATTTCAGCGCACTTCTCGAGTGGACAAACCTGCGCTGCATTTCAGATTCTGTGTGTTACAGGTGCGCTGATCAGACTAGCTCTGTGCAGTTGTGGCTTCTGTGATTCATTCTTTCCAGTTATATTCCTAAATTTTGCTGCCTGTGATCAGTATATGTCTGTTTGAAACCCCTTTTCTTTGCTGTTATTCTGCCTCCTTCGTACAAAAGAACTGTAGATGTTTTTGTATGTTTGTTGAGTCGTTTACAGTTCTCCTTTCCAAAGTAGCATAATCGTACTGTCGCTCTTTGATTTGAAACTGTCGCAAGTGTCGATTTCAATCATAGGAAAGAGTTTGATTGCTGTTGATGATCAATTATCCTGTTATTATTGCTTTTGGTATGAATTTGTAATTTTCTAGTGTCAAAAACAAGTATTCGTTTCAAAATCGTAAGGTGTCATAATCGTCTCCATTTTTTATTTCGAAAAGAAACTTGTTTATATTTGTCGCTTGAAAAGAAATTCAGATTTGTGCATCAGCTTTCTTTTTAGCATCCATATACTAAGAAAGTCGAAAAAAAAATACATGCATGTGCATTTGCATATAGAGAGTCTGATTGGCTTGATTTACGAAAGTGCATTTTAGAGTGTGCTCTTTGCTCTTTGTGAAAAGATTCTGTCTTTCTTTTCCTTAGTAGCTAGGATTTTCATTGCATAAAGAAGATAAAAAGTTTGTTTAACATCTTAGATTGCATTTTAGGAATTACATCTACATCTCGTGGTGAACCCGGAAGGCAAACTTCATAAACAAGATCAACTTAAAATAAATTCAATGAATCTAACAACGCTTTGGAACTTAACGCACAACATTTAGAGGTCTAGGCTAGAGACGTATTCCGGCGTCGTAAAGCCTGGTAACTGTTGTTCTCACTAATGGTTGGGTGATTCCTCCACTTTGAGACGATAAGTGCCAGTACAGACTTGTGCTCCCACGTACCATCGAGTATATTTTGGGAGACCCCAATAGGATTAAATACTTTATCCATAGGAAGCTGTGTCTGCCGCCCTATCGATCGCAATGCACTGAACACAGCATTCGGGAAGATTGACTATCGTACCGTAAAAAGTATTCTGTAGTTTTGCGATTGGTTTGGTACTCCCTCTACCTAGATTTCTAGAGCAGTCCCTTTCGTTCCTTTTCAGACTCCTTAACGGAAAAGGTCCATCTGAGCACTTGTCACTTCAGGCTCAAGTTCAAGAACTGCATGTTGTATGCCAACCTCAGGTATCTCAGGTTGTAATGCAACAACCCTTTGACCCTGCGACTCAACCACAATCGCCAAACGGTGGAACGACACAGGTTCAAACGGGTACAATTACCCCTCATCTTGGTCAAACTGTTAGTATCGGGCAATAGCACATGGCTTCACAACCATGGCTGGTGCAATACCAACAACCGCAATTCCAACAAGTATACCAAGGTTCTGAGCAACAAATCTTTGCTAACAGTGGACAGCCGTACATTCAAAACGGTCAAAATCAACCATTTTACAATGGTCATGTCCACCAACCTTACCAAACATACCAGCATCAAATGCATTATGCCGGTATGCAAAGACCAACTGCTTAGGCAATCCCATCTTATCCTGGGTATACATCGCCTAACCTGAATCAGTAGTTACCCTTTGTGGCAACTTTGGAGTTACCTGATTTGAACCGGTTAACCAACGATCCAATTGCTTACGCCCCTTGGTGGCCAGCGATTCCGCATAAACTTCCATAAGATATTCCTAAATTTAATGGAAATCCGGGTGAAGATCCATCGAATCACGTGATGACCTATCATCTATGGTGTTCATCAAACACCTTAAATGATGATTCAATAAGACTTCGCCTCTTTCAAAGGACGTTAATGGGTTCGGCGGCAAAATGGTACATCGAATTTCCTAGAGCTTCGTTCGACAACTTCAGTACCTTAGCCACAACCTTTTTAACCCATTTTTAGTTACCTATAAGGTACGAAACAGGAACAGAATTTCTTACCAACTTCAAACAGACAACGGCCACTCACATATCAGATCATATACATGAGTGGTGACGTCGTCGTAGAATGGTAAAAACGTATGTCCCCGATCATCTCTTAGCTGAATGGTTTATCAAGTCATTACTACCTTCCATCACGGAAGATGTGGCAAAGGGGGGAGTCGTAACAGAAGAGCAAGTTATCGCTCATGCGCAATATCTGGACTTGATTTACACTAAGTCTGGCACACTCTACGATAAGATACCTGACACCCCTAGACCGGAATTCTCAATTCCTCCTCCTCCTAAATCAAACAATGACTCTCATGCCGACGATGGCGTGATTGGCACAACAGACACGAAATCGACAAAGGCTACATCCAAAAATGCCCGTAAGATTTCAAGTCAAAATGCAAAAGATGAACTTCTTGCTTCGGAAGTAAATGCTGTATCGGCAGATAAAGGCAAAGAAACCAAACAACCAGGAAACAAGAAGAAAGGCAAAGGGAAGAAGAAGAAATAGGAAGAATCATCACCTGAAAAATCTTCTTCAAACCCTCCTGGAGATAGGAAACCAAAAAATCCATGCTTCATATGCGATGAGGATCATTGGACCGCAAATTGTCCACACAGAGCTGAGCTTAAAAAATTCTTGAAGAATTCAAAAACCTCCGCATTGTTAACTGATCCGTTTCCCAATCCAGGAACAAATCTGGTTGAAAGTGGAAATGCTTCCCCGTCGCAAGTGCTAATGTTTTCGGTTTCGAAATAGCTAAATGATGCTTTGATATCGACAAGGAACAAAGATTACGGGAATCCACAGCTGTCGAACAACAAGGATAAAGATCAACCTAGTAGTTCGACAACAACTTCGACCGAAGTTGCACCACCCATCATTCCTGAATTGACAATAAAACTGCCAAAGGGAGTAGTACACAAGTCGACGTTTAATCCCCGCGCTAGAGCGGCACAGCATTATAATATAGTGGAAGATTTGGCCCAATCACCATCCGTTATGTCGACTCTTGAAGTACTACAGAATTGCCCATCCCAAAGGCAGGCTTTATTATCAGCCATTGGTGGGGTAGACCCAAACGATTCCAATCTTGTATCCTTCAACCATAAAGGATACGATCCTCAATTACCAGCTCAACTAGCTTTCCTTGTTCAAGTGAAAGCCCTCAACAAAACTGTTCATCGAACAATTATTGATGAGGGGGCATCTACATGCATTATGTCGATGAGTTGTTGGAAAACTTTATGATCTCCAACCTTGTCGCGATCTTCGACGACATTAAAAGCATTCGACGGAAGGACATATACCCCATATGGTATTCTAAGTAACTTGAAAGTTGAACTAGGAGGGAAAACAGTAGAAATAGATGTTGAAGTCATCGATGGAAATCTTGATTACAACATTCTACTAGGAAGACCATGGATATATGCTATGGCGGCTGTTGTTTCGACCTATTTTAGGAAGATTGCATTTCCCTTTCAAGGAGGGATTACAATCGTCGATCAACAAAACTTCCTCCCCAATGGTTCTCAAGTTACAGGAAGCATTCCCATGATCCATGGAAGCCCCCATTCGCTTCAGAATATCGAAGTAGGCCTACTAAAAGATCCTATACTAATGGGAACTTTCACCCTTCCACCTCCAATCAACCTGGTGGAAGTGGCGTCGATAGGAACCTGCAATATGATATCTTCTAAAAAGATCTCAAAAAAAGATATCGACATGGATCATGCAGTGGTTTTGCCCCCAAGTCCAACGGAAATATTGTAGCAATCAATGTTCCTAGCATGGGAGGCAAACCCAAATCAATGCTCATCGAGCATTTGGATAGATATGTCTAAAGAATATGGTACCCCTTCAGATCCTTGGTCGCGAGTGCATGTCACCGACGAAGGAATTGTCCAATCAATGGTAATTGAAGGGGCACCATGGAATGATTCCTACCATCGTTCCCTTCTTCCGGATTGTGGAGAAGATACTCAAGATGACCTTTATCATCCTTCAGTCTTTGATTTCCTATCAAATACTGTAAATACGGTGGATTCCGAGCAAAACTTGTCCAACATTGAAGAGACTATCGCCATAAATATCTCGACCAAAACAGATGTTGTAGAGAATATTTATGTTGGCAAATGTTGTTCTCCTTCAGAACTGGAAATATATAACACTCTTTTTCGCGAATTCAGAGATGTCTTTGCTTGGTCATACAGTGAAATGCTAGGCATTGACTCGAGTATCTTTGAACATGAAATTAAGATGTATCCAGATGTCAAAGCAGTACGACAACGGCTAAGGTAGGTGCACCCCAAGAAAGCCGTTGCCATTAAGGCAGAAGTTGAAAAAATTCTCCATGCTGGTTTCATCTACCC
This sequence comes from Pinus tabuliformis, assembly GCA_031772625.1. Taxonomy (NCBI): domain Eukaryota; kingdom Viridiplantae; phylum Streptophyta; class Pinopsida; order Pinales; family Pinaceae; genus Pinus; species Pinus tabuliformis. Next base: position 351,818,860 of record CM062813.1, on the reverse strand, counting down.
GGTTCCTCTAACCGATTGGGTATCGAATATTGTCCCTGTTATGAAAAAAAGAGGAACAATTAGAGTGTGCGTCGATTATAGGGATGTAAATCAAGCTTGTCCGAAAGACAACTACCCTACACCCTTCATTGACCAGATAATTGATGAATGCGTCAGATGCGAAATCTTTTCTTTCATGGATGGATTCTTCGGGTATAATCAAATAAATATCCGCCCACAAGACCAGTCAAAGACTGCATTTATTTGTCCGTGGGGCACATTCGCATATCGAAAATTACCATTTGGTTTAAAGAACGCAGGGGCGAAATTTCAGAGGGCAATGAATTATGCCTTCCATGACATCAAAAACATCATTCAACCATACCTTGATGACCTTCCGGCTCATTCGCGAAAGCAGACTGATCATCCACAGCATTTAAGAGCGATATTTCTACATTGTCGACACTACAAGATACGACTCAATCCACACAAATTTGTATTTTGCGTCAGTTCTGGTTGTTTACTTGGCTTTGTATTCTCGAAGGATGGGATTCGTCTCGACCCAAGTAAGGTCCAGGCAATTTGCCTCCACCTTCGAATTTGCTTCAAATTCAAAAACTCCAAGGGAAAGCAAACTTTCTGAGGAGGTTCATTCCAAATTAAGACGAACTTGCTAAAGGTTATACACGTCTTTTGAAGAAGGAAGTACCCTTTGTCTGGGATCAGGTTGCGCAAGCTTCCTTTGATGCTTTAAAAGAATCACTAATGAAAGCATCATTAATGTACGCTCCAGATTATCAAAAAGATTTTAACCTGTATTTGGCTGCTGCGGATATGACCATCGCAATGGTTTTAGTTCAAGAAGTCGATGGAATTGAACATCCTATATATTATTTAAGTAAAAACTTAAATGATACAGAAAGCAAATATTCTTACGTTGAAAAGCTAGCACTTGCGGCTGTTCAAGCGATACAGATATTTCGACACTATGTCCTCTTTCGGAAAACTACCATCCTGTCAGATTGCAACCCCATGACTTATATATTGTCGCGACAGTTTCTAGGGGGCAAATATTCAAAATGGATAGCAATCCTACAAGAGTTTGATCTGGAATTTGTAAAATCCAAGTCAAAGAAAGCTCTAGTTTTCGCAGAATTATTGTGTGATCTCCCATCGTCGTCCAATGATGACACATCCGAAGAAACAATCGTGGACGAAATTTGTTTCTGATATCTACAAGCAATGAGTGGTATGGAGATATAATCATTTATCTCCAAACCCAAAAATACAAGCCAAACACCTCCAACTCCGAACAAAAACGTATTCGATACCAAGCAAAATACTACATGATCGTCGGTGACACGCTCTACCGTCGTGGTATCGATACAGTTCTGAGAAGGTGCCTCACCCATGAGGAGGCCGAAAAAGTCCTGAAAGATTGTCATTTAGGCACGTGTGGGGGGCATCAGTCTGGATATGCTATAGCGCAAAAAATATTACGAGCAGGATACTTCTGGCCAACAATGTTCAAAGATTGCATAACCACAGTCAGAAGTTGCCATGCTTATCAAATTTTTGATAGCAAACCCAGAAGACCACCCGAACCTCTACAGCCAATAGTTGTTATTGGGCCATTCACCAAATGGGGCATCGATTTCATGACATGTAACCCCACCTCGACCGGGGGCATGCATAGTCGTAGTTGACTATTTTACCAAATGGGCCGAGGCGATGCCTACATTAGATAATACTGGTGAAACAGCTGCCCTCTTTTTTTTCAATCATGTAGTCGCCAGATTCAGCGTACCACAGGCTATAGTCACAGATCATGGATTGCATTTTCGCAATCACATGATGGTTGAATTAGCTGCCAAACTAGGGTTGTCTCACGACAGCTCCACTCCATATTATCCGCAAGCCAACGGACAAGTTGAAGTAATCAACAAGGTCCTAAAGCGCATGCTACAAAGGATGATTGGAGTTCACAAGAGAAGATGGCACCTAATCCTGTACTCAGCTTTGTGGGCTTACCGAACATCGGTAAGGAATGCAACCGGGTTTACACCTTTCCAACTGGTATATGGCCTGGAAGCAGTCTTACCAATCCAGTGTGAAATCTTGTCTCTCAAACTCGCAATTGATCTCCTCCCCGGAACTTCAGAAAAAGAAGCTCGTTTCTTGGAATTAATCCAATTGGATGAAACTCGTCGTGATGCCGCTTTGGCTAACAAAGCCCATAAGAAACGAGTCAACGCGCAGTTCGACAAAAATGTCAAACCCCATGTCTTCTCAGAAGGTGACTTGGTCTTGCTTTACGACTAAGAATCCGATAAATTGGGAGCAGGTAAATTTAAGTCTTTATGGATGGGCCCCTATATTGTTAAACGAGTGTTAGCAAAAGGGGCCTACGAGTTAATGGATTATGACGGAATCCCACTGGCACAACCTCGTAATGGGTTGTACCTCAAGCGTTACTATGCGTAATGGTAACCTGTATGATTTTGTTATGTTTTTGTTTTCGCTAAAGTGTTTATTTTGGTCAAGTAATCCACTTTTTACATTTATTGTAGATGTCAAACCTATTGGAGTCATGTGTTGGATATGCCGACGGAGCGAGTCGTAGTTCGCAGAACCTTCCTTCGCAGCCTGGGCTATTTTTGATCCAAGCGGTGAGTTAGTAAGTTTCAGAGGGGTATGTATTGGTCGATCAACAAATAACATCGCTGAATATAGCGCGTTGATAGAACTTCTCTCTGATGCCATCACACATGGTATACACCGACTAATTGTCAGGCTAGACTCACAACTCGTAATACTACAACTCAATGGTATATATTTCATCTGAAACCGAGCTATTTATCGCATGTTCCTAAGGGTTAAGATTTTGGAAAGACAATTTGATTTTATTCAATATCAACATATTTCCATAAACTTAAACACATTAACTAACTCATTAGCAAATTATGTGTTAGATAGACATTTGCAACATTTATAAAAAGAAACACACCATCAATGTTTGCATGTGGATCATGTAACTTAACCAAAGTAAAACTCCGAAAATCAAAAATATATATAACTGTTTATGGTTTACACATAATGTTCTGTAACCAAGAAAAAATCTGTCAAATGACCCAAAAACTCAAAATGCTAGGGGGCACCCTAGTCTAATGATGCTCGTGATAGCAAGTCACAACCTATGCGATCATGCATAAGAGACGAGTCCATCGTCTTGGTACACCAGTAGTATGCCGCTGTAACCGCAAAGGTAGCTCGTCAGTCCTCACATCTGGAATACCAAGAGTGAGGCCCTCAACCTGCTCCTGTAATACTGTGAGAGTCTCAGCCACATCGAGGTCACGAAGGATAGCCCTTCCAACAGCCTCTCCTGCTGGGGTGGCAGCTGGTACTCTCAGGCGAGCTACTGGATGAACATGACCAACATCTGCATGTACACATGAGTTTGATTAAAGTCTTGATAAAATAAAGCACAAGGACATTATAAACGAAAAACGATAAACAGGAATATGGTCAAAGATTTTACCAATGGCGCCCCACTGTTCACCATCCGGCAGTACTAAATCTGGATCACCTCGGAAGTCCATACCCGCATATGGATACTCAGAATAAACCATCTCCTGACGATCAAACCACCTGAAGAAGGTATCAGAAAATGAAATCTGAGACTGGCCAGCATGCCTAGACATATGGTCAACCCATCTCTGCATATGTGGTTCAGTAGGAGAAGGTAAATCGAGTGCAATATACTGTGGTTGCATCAGTGGTATCTTCTCCAAGGCAAAGGCGGTCAAAATAGAACCATATCCAAAGTTCTTCAACCTCCCATTCTTTATCTTGGTCAATTGTTCTTTCATCACAAGAAGTACTGCGTCAAACCAGTTGAACACCTTCGGTTGGAGGCATTCCAAGGCATGCTGCATGTAAGATCGGTTGGATACATGAAGAGCCGCACCACCGGCCATCCTACCAAAAGTAAACAGAATAGTCTTGAGGGACCTGTCAGTGACATCACGAATGATGATCTTGCCGTCTTTACTCGGCTGAGATCCTTCTCTGTAGTACCGACGAACATAATCTCTCGCAGAGTCGCCTCCTCGGGCCGAACCTGACAAAGAGATGGGGGCAACTCACCTCGACAAGCCAGTTAAGAAATAGATGTCTACTACAGTCAAGGGGATAGATTTGCCCCTGATCTAGAAAACCTGATTGGTAGGATCCCAAGCATCGAGAAAATATTGTAGTAAGTTGATCTGCTGTCTCATGCTAGAAATGTGGAAGAACTTCAGCAAGCCACAGTTCCGCAATGCGTTCACTGTAACCGGATCATGTAGGGCAAGCATGTCCTCTTCTTCATGCTCACGTTCTCACCATGTAATAGTCATCTTACTCCAAAGATCTCTGAAAAACAAACAAGAGAAGAGTTAGATCCTAATTTTGGTAAGAAACAGGAAAAATTTCCATCAAAAATTGTGCATCAAATTCCCTTTTTGCGCCCAACACACCTGCAGCAGTGTTCTAGGTGCGTTGAATGTCAGATAGCCTTTAGACAGGCCAACATTCAACGCAACTTTCGATACACAGAGGGTGTGCTGAAGGCAGAACGAGTTCTTCAAACCCCAGGGGCTCAGAAAAGCTAGGAATCAAGCCCAAAATGCAAAATGGAAACCATGAAATGAAAGATCTCAGGTTTAGCTCCTACCTGGTCCAGACGGCACCGAGAATCGTCCACAGAATCTCCCGAAATCAGCTGATGAAAATCAAGGGGGGAAAACACCTCCAAAGCTCCAACAAACCAAAGTTCAAATGAAATGGTAAAATGAGAGGTAAAAACACTTTTTCATTAATTTTTACGTAGTTCAAAGTAAAATATTAGTGTTCTAACTCATTTTCAAGCATATATTGTTCATTTCTGACTAGTTTGATGAAGCAGTTGAAAATACAGTACGATCTTTGAAAGAACAAAGCTATTTATGGTAAAATCAAAATAGGACCATCTAATCGAGCAGTTTTAGCACATAGTTCAAGCTCGTTAAAAAATAAACATAAGACATGAGCAAATGTTTCCCCCCGCATTTAAGCTCGTTAAAAAATGAACTATTCCCCGGTAAATAACCATCGTGAATGTAGTACTTCAGTCGTTAAAGCCTTGGTCGTGTTTGCACCATCACCTCCACTTTTGCATTGGCCGATCATTCACCTCCATTTGATTGTTTACCCATTTTGAGGAACAACTGTGAAGAGTGATTTCACTAGCCATCCTTGTGACACTGCCGTGATTGGAAAATTCCAAACCTTACTTGGAATCAGCTGCTACCTGTTTTATCACTCGTTCCTCAAAAGACGAGTCTCCTTTAAGCTCTTTTCAACTGACTCGTAAAATATGAAAAGATTTTCGAGCCATTGGCCTCTCCAGCTCGTTAAAGGGACAGGAAGTGCTATCCCTCCTCTAGATTTTAATGTTTTTGGAACTGAGGGATTATTACACAAAAAGATCGAGCACTTGTTTTGTTCAGCTCGTTAAAAGTATCGAAAATTCATCCCTTCTGTATTGTTTTATACTTTTTTGGACTTAAGGGATTAGATGACGAAAAAGGAATTTTCGAGTTACCTTTACGTTCCTTTTTAGACTCTCTAAAATTGAAAAGGACCGAGTTATCTTTGTCGTTAAAAAGATTAATAGCGACAAACTTGTCTATAGACGAGAACGAGTTTCACTATCGCTAGGCTCGTTAAAACATAGCGATGGGTTTGCCTGAAGGGAAAATTATAGAACAAGCACATGTTATCCTCCTCAAGCTTGACAAAAATAAAGAGGTAATGGTCAGCAATGACTGGGGAAAAATTGGGAAGAAAACTCAAAGAAACTTTGTTGGTAGCAAGTCGCTCTTGAACATGACACTTCCGCTACGTGTCCGAGTCGGGTTGGGTTGTTTCATTCACCGGTCACATCACCATGGTCATGCCATACCATCCACATTTGGGGTTAATGCTACCAATCCATCACATCAGTGTCGCCGATATGTTCAAGAGAAGTCATTCAGAGAATTCACCTGTGTCCCACCCACTACCATACATTATACTCCATTCTTTCATGACCGCCACCCTGAACCTTATATCACCAGATCGTTTTCACCTCCATTAAAATCATTTGCTCCGTTCCGTGTCATTGATGTGGGATTCATTAAGGCCCTCCTGTGACGGATCACTTCTTGTTAACATCAGCTCATTATCCAAGAAGTTGATCTAGGAACACCCCATTCAGTACTTTGAAGCTTGCATGCCTCAATGGCAAGTTTCTCACTTCCGACGACAGGTTTACATCAATGGCCTTCGACCAAAATATTTTGCGTGGTGTTTAACGCCAAGTCCTTTATTCACACCACGTGAATTGTACTGTAGTACCTTGAGGGTCATTATCATTATCGGTGATTCCTCTCGCACTTGTTAACAGTTTACATCATTGACTGGTAATCAAGCGATGTCTTTCCATGTTCGACTTCAGAACATTTCTCACATGGATCGACTTGTACTTCGAGTGAAGATCGGACGAGATTGAAGACCCCAGATCTAGTTTCATCCATTCAGGTTGCAATATATATTCAGGGAAATAAAGACATTAAATGTACATCATTGCCGCACAGATAATCATCCACTCAAAAGGATGATGGCTCTATTAGAATCATCAGTCTACACTCAGACGGTTGTCTGTCCTATGTACATGAAAATGAATTTATAAAGCTGAGCATGGGAATGCCCACCTTAGCTAGATCATGAAAATATTATGAAGATAATGTATTGTATTTTATCTTATTATAGGTCTCCTCCCAGCATTGAAAGAACCTCGGATCCTCATAATAAAGCATTTCACCCGACACCAAAAGTTTAACGGCCTCATACTTTAGGGGGCAGCCTTTATAGCATTTTTGTGCCCTACAACCCCAAGCATGAAATGTCCATAAACCAAGGGCTCCTAATTCCCTAAAAGTGTTGTTCTAACCCCTAAAGGAACAAGGTCAACAGATTACAGCTTCTCCCAGAAGTTCTCCATGAGAAACTACTCAGAATTGGTCAAAACAGGATCATTGCAGCTGCTCCACTGGCTAAGTGCATTGCATCTCACCCAAATACACTGTGAGGGTGCGTTTCATTTCAAAAGTCCCTTCTATGGGGTACGATGGGTGAGAAATGACAAATGGCAGTGTCATTCCGCGAGGTGGAGAGACAATGGAAGCTTCCAGAATCTTCTCTTGTGACACTTGCCTCACTGAATTCGACCAAGGATGAGTAAGAGGCCCTCAGTCTCCAAGTGGAAGCAAGAACTATCAGAGAGAAGAAACTAATCAACTCACAAGCTGACTCATCCCCCTTACAGATATCTATATATGGATCCCTCATCCCAGAGATCCAGAGGCTGGAATTTTGCATATTGTAAGGAATTGTTGTTGGTTTCTAGAGACAAACATCAGATTGTTGGGTGATCTAAGCTTTGTTTGAGGTGAAGAGGGGCTTCTTTGCTGGGAGGTTGATGCTGGGTCGAAACAACTGGTTGTAACTCCTCCTGGATCTTTTCTTGTTTATCAATAAAAGCTATTTGAGTTTTCCTCCATGCTTTTGTATCATTGATGCTTGTTACACTTGTATGGTCAATTTACATCTGATCCTAGATTGTTTATGATTATAGATCCATGTGTGATCTTACAGGTACTTTGTGAAGTTGGGCGTGCAAGGGAGCAGGTAGCTGGGGACTATCAAAGAAGAGAGGGATCGAATCGAAAGATTAGCGCAAGACAGAGGTTGGTCTTTCTATTCCTCTCTATCTATAATTCATAAAGGAAATACAAAAGTAGTTTTTCTTTGTTTGTTTCTAAGGCAACTGTCACACCTTAGTGGGATAGAGCAGTTCTATATAGACACTTTTCCCTGTAACATTAACGTCCACTGAAACCAAATTGGTCTATCAGACCTATAATTTTCTTAGTTTTAAATTATCTGACTCCTTGTCTTTATTGGCGAGATTGGTGCTGTAGCTTTCTTTTTTTTCTCTACAGTCTTCCAACTTCCTTTATCTTGCATCTCCTTCATCTCTTCTGGTTCTTGGGACATTGGTGTCTTAGCTTCGCGATATATTGTGTTCGTCCTTTTGAAGATAGTTGGAGAAGAAGTTTGGTCTAGGAGATCTACTTTGCTGTTAAATGAAGATTTATTTTGTGCAGTGTTCGAATCCTTATAACTGTTGATTTGTTGGGCGGGGCTTTCTCCCTGCTTGTCTTGAGAGTTGTTTCTTTCTTGCTCGATTTCTTGTGATTCAGAGTTTTCTCTAGAGTATTCTTCTTTGATGACAGTGTAGTGTTCTTTTTGTGCTCCATCCCACCATGTAGATCTATGGTGGTTTGTTCTAGCAAAATTTTTCTGGGAGGCTTTTGGGCAATTTTTGGCTAGATGGCCTGTCTCAAAGCAGTATCGACATCTGAAGAGGACACTTTCATAATCAAGTTTATAGTTCCACACATAGTCTTTACTTGTTAGGTTTATTTCAGCTGGGAATCCGGCGTTGAAGTCCATTTCCACACAGATGCATGCATAGGTGGTTCTAGCATATTCCTCTGTTTCTGGGCACCTGCAGTAAAATTTCCCAATTGCATTTTCAATGGCTTTTAGCGATGAGAGATTCCAGAGATGCAATGGTAGGCTTGGCAATCTCACCCAAACTGGTGTTGAGGTTATGACTGTTGTAGAGAGATCGAATGATGGGTTCCATGGCTTCATGAATAGGCCTGATTTTTCCCAAAACCAAGGGCCGGAATCTAGAATACATTGTTTGCTTTCAGTGTTTTCAAAATCTACTATAAAGAAACCCCTAGCACATGGGTAGATATTAATTTCATCAGAAATGATAGGCTTCCATGCCTCTGAGATCCAACTGTGGAGAGCTGTCAGCCGCGACCGAAAACCATTGAACCGGCAGATTAGGGCACTTTCAGAAAACTTCAAAGCCTCATCAAGTGAGGCCTAGACCACCTGGACAGTGGGAGCTGGAACAATAATAGATGAAGGCACATCTATTAGTATTATGTCCTCAACTACTTAGCAATCTTTAGGTTATTCGCAGCTTGTGCTTGTTACCCAGAATATGTTAGCTTTTAACAGAGGAACCAGTCAACCCTTAGGGATCCTTCTGAAGTTTCCTATTACTTTAGGAGGAAAAATCATCTATCTCGACGTGATGGTTGTCCAAGGCCCTTTGGATTTTAATTTACTCCTTGGCTGTGACCATGTTTATGTCATGGCAGATCCACAGGGGCTTCACTCAGTGAACCTATGACATAGCACATGCATTCATGGCATACTAAACAATACCCTTAATTTGACTACATATTGGAAAATGTGTCTAAAGTAACATTATTTAACCCCCTACCAATATGAACCCAATAGACCTTCCCAATTTAAACCCCTACTCTCACTAGATATTGTAGGTATCCATTTTTTCATTAACATTTTTTATACCCCTTTATATTTTTTCATTAACTTTGAGCTCTATTTTTATACCTGCAAATATAAAAACACTTTAACCCTTATTATATGATCAATATATTATGTCATTTTCTCCTCAATATATATACCCCAATATGAATGCATGTGGTATGGTATTGCTCCCCCAGTGAAGCCCCCATGGGCAGATCTTCTCTCTTCTCTCTTTCGTGTCATATGTTTCTCGCATGAAGGAAGAATTGTGGCCATCGATCAGCTTTTGTTCATTGCTCCTAATTTGGCTCTCAATCAACCATTTTCCCTAAATGGTCCTTGTATGCAAGTGGTATCACCCCCACCACAGGTTAATTATGTGGCCACTTGTTCTATGCCCGAGTCTACTAATGATCTAGTTAGTGATATAGTGTGTCATGTATTGGGGGAATTGGAACCTGATCTTTCTATTATATCACTTGACATATATCCCTTCCAAAGCATTGTTCTCCCATCTGATGAGAACCTCTTGGAACCTATGACCTCTTATAGGTCATAACCAAGGTACCATGAGGATAGTTCTTTTATTATGTCAACCTTGTTAAAAAATGAAATATGTCCCTATGATCATGGTTCTTTTCTTGTGTCAAGCTCATTAATGAAATAAATTTTAGGAGCATATTTCCTTTACTTGTGTCAAGCTCGTTAAAAAATGAAACAAGTTTTCATGAGCATGGTTATTTTCCTGTGTCAAGCTCGTTAAACAATGAAACAAATCCCCTTCCAATTTGAGCCTTTAATTAGATATTGTAAATTCCAGTCGAGTCTTTCACTTGATCTCATAATTGAACCTTCATTCCATCCACCTGTTAGTAACCAGTAGTCTACTTAAGTGAATGAAAAGAAGTTTGGGAGGCATGTACTTCGAATTGAGTCATTATGTTGGGGGCATGAAAACCAAACTCAAGCATAGTTTATATTTATTTAAATCTTGTGTAAAAATGAAACCAAACCCAAGCATAGTTTATTTCCATTTAAAGCTTGTGTAAAAATGAAACTACATCCAAGCATAGTTTTTTCCCATGTTTGGAGGTTGTGAAGAAATGAAACCATCTTTAAGTATACTCAAGCATAGCTTACCATGTTTCAAGCTTGTGTAAAAATGAAACCATTCCCACTTTACCTCTCGTGATTATCATTTTCATCTGCATGTTTTCGCCAGATGAGCCTTAATTTTTTCATCCCATCCTCACTATCTCTTTGGTCAATCATAGGTTTTAACTTGGTTGTTTTACCCTTGCCTGAGGAACATCTACAATGAGTGGTCTTATTAGTCATCCTCTTAATCTTTACATGTGTTGAGCAGTTCCATCATGACCAGAACCAATTTCTATACTTTTATACCACTCATTCCTCTAGGTGGAGTCCTCTTTTAACACATTTCAGACTCCAAAAATATGAAAATATTTTTAAACACTTATATTTTCAAACTTGTAAAAGTAAATCAAAAGGCATCTACCCACTATAAGTTTAACCCTTTTTCGGGCTGACATAGACTAAGTTACAAAAAAGGAATACCTTAGTCATATCTAGCTAAGAGGTTCTATTGAATATCGTTTTCTACCTTTTTGGATTCAAGAGACTATCTATGAAAAGGGACCTATGGAGTTTCCTTTCTTCAACTTTTTCAAACTCTCTAAACATGAAAAATATGTCGAGTTACCCCTCTGTCGGACTCGTAAAACTGAAATGACAAAGGACTTGTCACCATGACGAGAATGAGATACTCCTTCCTAGGCTCATTAAAAATAATAGGATGGATTCATTCGAAGGATGAACTTATAAGCATATGATATCCTCTTCAAGCTTGAGATAACAAATAATGAGGTACTCACTAGAAATAGTGGGGAAAAATGGAAGTAAAAATGTCTTATATTTTGTATAAAGGAAACATCTCACTCTTGAACATGACACTTATATGTTTCTCATGTCGAGTTTGGATTATCCTCACTTCTTCACTTGCCTTCCTCAGTTTTGGGGAATACATTTGCCTCTCATCTAATTATATCATATTGTTATCATGACCTTTGATCCTATATTGAGTCAAATGTTTCAAAAGTCCAGAGTCATGTCACCGATATGTTTAAGATAATTCTCGTCTATAGTTCGAACCACCCACACCATGTTTGATGTTTCTGCAACAATCTTGAATCACTCTTACCAACTCTGCTAAATCCTATGTTTCGTGTCTATGATGTGGGAAACATTATGGCCCTCCTTCGACAGATCACTTCTTGTCGACTCCATATCATTATCCAGGAAGATGATCTAGAAAAACCTTTCTGTACCTTGGAGCTTGCATTCCTCAATGGCAGGTTCTTCACATTCAACGGTAGGTTCACATCACTAGCCTTCGATTGAATGATTCTGTGAGTGTTTGACTTCAGCTTCCTTGTTCACACTCATAGATTTTTTTGTTGTACCTTGAGATCCATTATCATCATTGGTGTTTTCTCTCATGCATGTTAATGCTTTACATCATTGACCAATAATTAAGTGGTTTCTACCATGATCCGAAATTGATCAATAGATGGTCAAGGATCCAGAAAAGGCCAAAATTTAAAGTTGTTAGATTCGAGTGAAAGCAGTGCCATTTCATAGATCTCAGAAAAATGATTCCAATACAACTTGAACAAGTGAAAACCAAGTCCGTATGTGAAATTTATTCAAAGTCAAAGTTTTCAGGGCAAACCCCAAAAAGTAAAAGTCAACGGTCAATAGGTAGTCAAAGTCAATGCTAACGTCGCAGCTGACTAGATGCTGACTATGAAATGAGGTTGCAATTGACAAGTGGCACACTTTGGTTGGTTGGATTGGGACCAATCCTAAGGAGACATGTGGCCCTATTAGAAGGCGACATGTGGCCTCGTTGGATTCGCTTAAAATTTGTTAAGGAATCTCGACGGAGCTAACAGGATTTGATCCCGTGACCTGTGCATTTCAAATCGGGCACCTTACCAATTGAGCTATCATGCCTCTTGTTAAATGAGGTGGAGGTGTACATATTTAAAGGGTATATTTAAATGTTTAATAAAAAATGGCAGAGTCCGCCATTAATGGTGGCCCAGCCATATCTCTACCACATTATACTTCAACCGTATCATACCTATCTGCCACTACATATCATAACTAAACTCCGCTATACCTTTTTTTTCCTATCTGCCATATCATTAACTGCTCCAATGTATATACATATTGATAAGGGTTGGGGCGGGTCCAGGGACCCCACTCATTATTAATATTTCAAATACATTAAAATATATAAACATTGTATCCAATCCATCCAATGACGAAGGAGGAGGACGGGTCAGGATTTGATCCCTTGACCTCCTAAATTGTTAATTAAAAAAATTATACCAATGCACCAAAGGAATCAAAGTTGATTTTTATTGCAGAAGAGGAGTACTTGTGCAAGTACAAGCAGTGAGACTTGAGAACTTTGAAGACACTTTCTGGGAGATCCGGGAAGCCTTTTTCAGAACCGAGAGTTGCTACAAAATCCTAAGATAGAGTAGATTACAGCTGGATGGTGCAAGACTATATTTGAAGCAATATTTTTTTACGTATTTATGGTTTTGAAATATTGGAAGATCATCGATTCCAGGCATTGGAATTGGCACTGCGCGCTACACCAGCCTATTGGTGGGGTACACACAAAGAAAGCTTTGCAGGATGGAGAGAATATCAAAGAATGATAAAGCTAAGGTTCAGCTATGCTAATACCAGGATGACATAAAAATATAGTGGGAAGGATGATCTACGTGATCATTTAGCATAATGGACTAAGGCCTAGGAACATAACCACAACCAGAATGGGTTCATATATTCTGTCATACACTAGATACGATCCCAGTGAACTGGTATTTGGAAACAGAGCTTCGCCATGGGACAGTTGAATGGGATGTTTTAAGGGAGAGTTTTTTATTAACGTTCAGCTTCGAGGACAGATTTGAGAGTATTGATGAGGCATTGCAAGAAATAAAAGTAGCTATATTCAGAACGTCGAAGGATCTAGTGGAATGGACTCAGCCAAATTGGAGCACCCAGCTATGCCATGAGTTGGAATGCTATAATGTGACTTCTGAAGAAGAGGATGAACCAGAGAATATCACCATCCTTGAGACCGAAGGACAATGCGACATCGAAGGACCGAAGGTAGCGAACCCAACTATATCAGAGCCTATGAAAACTCGACAAGTAAACATTGGGTCTAAAGAAGAACCCAAGTTCACCAAGGTGAGATTATTGGCATGAAGATATGGTTGATAAGGTAGCTCAAATGTTGTGTGAGTACCAGGACTTGTTTCCCATGAAGTTTTCATATTTGAAAGGGATTGTCAGAGATTTAGGCGTTATGAATATTACATTGAAACTGGACGCGGAGCCTATTAAACAATGACCTTATCCATTGAACCCAAAGTATAAGGAAAAGGTGCACCTAGAACTGGATAAGATGCTGGAAGCTGACATTATTGAGCCTGTAGAAGAATATGATTAGGTAAGCCAAATGGTGGTCCAAGAAAAGAAACAGAAGGGAGAAATCTGCATATGCATAGATCTGCGGAAGTTGAATGATGCTTGTGTGCATGAACCATTTCTGACACCGTTTACTGACAAAGTATTAGAGAATGTTGGTGGACAGGAAGCATATTCATTTACTGATGGATTTTCGAGTCATCATCAAATCAAGATCGCACCGAAGGATAGAAGCAAAACAACCTTCGTGACAGAGTGGGATTGCTTCTAGTATATAGTTATGCCATTTAGATTGAAGAACATGTCTGCTATCTTTTCCTAGGTAGTGATTACGAAGTTCAAGGAATTTATTCATAAGTTCCTAGAAGTATATTTCAATGATTAGACCGTGTTTGGGTTGGTGAAGTGACATGTTGCGAGTCTACACCTCATGATGGACACATGTCGAAGATTTCAGATCGCGTTGAACTTGAATAAGTGTATATTCTTTGTGCCTTTTGGGATTTTGCTTGGCCATGTTGTCTGTAAGAAGGGATTGATGGTGGATCCTGCGAAGATCGTCATTCTTGTGAATTTGGAACCCCCTAGGAACGTGAAACAACTACACACGACATTGGGACACACTGGGTACTACATGAAGTTTATTAAGGTGTATGACCAGATAACCACGCCGATGGAAAAATTGTTAAAGAAGGATGTGATGTTTTTTGGGATGAAGACTATCAATGCAACTTGGATGTATTGAACGAGAAGGTGGTGACAACACCTATTTTGGTGTTTCTGGACTGGAAAAAGGAGTTTCATGTGCATGTTGATGCTTCCTGCATTGCGCTAGGAGTAGTATTAACAAAGGTAGGAGAAGGCGAGATTGACCATATGATAGCTTTTGCGAGCAAGAAGTTATCCAAAGCTGAGAAAAATTACTCCACTATAGAGCGTGAGGGGTTGGCAATGGTCTACACGCTACAGAAATTCAGGCATTATTTGTTGGGCGGACACTTCAAGATGTATATGGACCACTCTACACTGAAATACCTGGTCAATAAGCCTATGTTGGGGGGGAAGATCTATCGATGGTTGCTATTATTCCAGGAGTATGACTTAGAGGTAATTGTGAAGCCTAGAATATTGAATGCAGGCCCGAACCATCTATCAAGGATTGAAATAGGCGAAGAACCTAGTCACTTGGAGGAAGGACTGTCAGACGCGTAGCTCTTTGCAGTACAAGTCGTGGATGACCATTTTGCTGAGATTATTTAGTTTTTGACGATGACAATAGGTCCAGAAGGATATTCCACTCAACAAAAGAAAGACTTAGTAGTTCGCATGACAAATTTTTTGGTAATTGTGAGTCATTTGTATAAGTGGGGTCAGATGAGATATTGCGTAGGTATGTTCCAAAGTTTGAACACGCTAGTATCTTATCTGAAGATCATGGAAGAGTGGTAGGAGGCCACTATGTAGGGAAAGCGATTGCGCAGAAGATTTTACGTGTTGGGTTATGGTGGCCAACGCTACACAAGTATTCTAAGACATATTGCTATGTGTGTGATGCTTGCCAAAGGACGGGGCAGCATTCACGAAGGGATGAATTTCCTTTAAATCCCTAAGTTTCATTGCAGGTCTTTGAGAAATGAGCCATTGATTTTATAGTTCTGATACAACCAATAGGAAAGAAGACGGGTGTGTGGTATATTATTACCGCGACAGAATATTTAACTAGATGGGCAGAAGCACAGCCAATGAGGTACTGTATAGATGCCACTGCTGCAAATTTTATCTTCGAGTATGTCTTAACATAGTTTGGATTTCCTAAGATGTTGATGAGTGATAGGGGTACGCATTTCCTGAATGAAACTATGAGCGTGATGTTGGAATAATTTAAGGTGTATCATTAGAAGAGTACGCCCTATCAACCACAGGTGATTGGAATAGTGGAACCTTTTAATAAGATTTTGGAGCATGCATTAACCAAGGTATGCAATGCGTAAAGGAATGACTGGGACATGCATGTACCTATTGTGTTATGGGATTATAGGATGACCTACAAGAAGTTAACAAGACAAACACCATTCAGGTTGGTCTAGGGAATCAAAGAAGTCATGCCGATGTATTATATTATGCCCAATTTAGGTATTTCAGCCTTGAATGAGATGGTAGACCGCGAGACCTTGGAAGAGCAGCTCGTGCAGATCATGGAGTTAGAAGAAGACCGCTTCCTTGCATGTTTTCATTAGAAAATGCAAAAGGAACGTGAAAAAGCATGGCATGATAGGCACATTAAGTTGAGCACGTTCAAGGTAGATGATTTGGTGTTTTTATATGATAGCAAGTTCACGAAGTTCTTAGGAAAATTTCAAATGCACTGGTTGGGGTCGTATGTTATTAAGGAGATCAAGGATGGTGGTGCAGTTCAGCTTGAGAAGCTGAATGGGGAACCTTTCCCTAGAAAAGTGAATGGAAGTAGATTGAAGTTATACACAGGGGATGCTACCATTGCATGATAACTATATGGTAGCAGGATAGTCTCAGTAATATAGGCATCTCCAAAGGATTGCGGAACTATAAACTACATTGCCTAAATCAGGGAAAACCTTCGTAGGGAGGTTGCTCAAAGGATGACATCGGTGCAACAGGTGAAGTTACGCTGCATGAGCTACACCATAAAGGATGGTGTCGTGCAGGTGGGTCCCGTAGGTAACCGTTGAGGTTACTGTTCATGATTTGATGGCTAAAAAACAATTAAGCGGAGCAAGTAGGTGCTATTTATTACGCAAATCTTTGGAGATCTGTCGCCAAAGGGGAATTTATTATCAAATTTTAGGGGGAATGGTCAAATTTAAATTCAAAGCTCCTTACAAATTATGTGTGTTGATCCAATGAAGAACACTTTGCATTCTGAGAATTTCTTGCGCATTTTGTTGTCTAAAGCATATGAATCGTACGTTCTAAGAATATTTTGTAATGCGCCCCTCATTTACAAACTACATTGTAGCAGCTTGATAGAGATTCATTGAGAAAATGACCTTTACAAACCTTGTTGAAGCCATAAGTTTAGAAGTTGTTGTTTTTGACATGTCAGGCCCTGAAGTAACCAGTATGGAAGCTATGTCCATTGTGCCCACAACACCAAGGTTGCCTAGGCCAAAGAAAACTGTCGCAAAAGAGAAACAACCAGATGCAAGGGAGAAGCACTCCACCGTGAAGGAAAAGCAGAAGAATTTGTTTCCCGTGAGAATGTCACCAAGGAAAAATACGGAGGTGTGGTAGAAGGATAAAAAGGAAAAACAACCAGAGAAAGTGGTGGACTTAGAAGAAGAAGAGTACTAAGTTGTCGGATAATTCAATGTTGTGGAAATAGAGCCTATTTCAAGGCTTCCTGAGTACATCCCTTAGCAGAAGGGAAGAACCAAAGTGACCAAGGATTCAGATTATGGAAATTTTGTGGTATCGACTCCCCTGCTACCTGAACAGGTCGCATTTGAAGGACCTAGACTCGCACACATACCATTATTGAAATGGAGGACTAGAACCTCACTAACCATGAAAATTTCTCGAACTTAGCAAACCAAAAGTATATGACAAAGATATATTACGACGAGACAGGGATTACTCAGTTGGAGCCCATGAAGTGGGTCTGCGATGTTGAGCAGTCGGGGCTGCTGAACGGGGTCTTATTGCCTCACTATCATCGCTCACCTATCAATATGGTCTGTTTGCGCTAGCTCCTCACGTTGGTGCATGATGGGATTCTATGGCCTGGGAAGCCCATTCCAATCACTGACATGTTGATCCATAAGATAATGAGGTTGTTGCACAAAGGAGCGGACCCTGCCAAGGAGTTTGGAGGGAAAACTAGGGAAAAGGAGCTAGTTGATAACATGAAGAAAGATTGTGGTCTTCTGAAAAAGTATCGTGGATACTCTATCTTGTCAATAGAAGACCAGACAGTCCAGTTCACTACCCAGATCCTCATGGGTAAGATAATGAGGAAGTGCCACGCGGACAAAGTTTCGGTGTCGGTAGTGTCCCTTGCTACACAGTGTGTGAATGGCGTGCAATATAATTGGTCCAAATATCTCTGCCAAGACTTCCTCGTGAACTGTCGATATGCCCAAGAGTAAAGAAAGCCATTTCATTATGCTTGGATTTTATTGTCTATCATCTTACTTTCCTGGAGGTTTCCAGAGGAAAGCCAATTTCCTCTGCACAAGGAATATTTACTTGAGGCAGCATGGTT
The DNA here is from genome assembly GCA_031772625.1 of Pinus tabuliformis. NCBI lineage: Eukaryota > Viridiplantae > Streptophyta > Pinopsida > Pinales > Pinaceae > Pinus > Pinus tabuliformis. The sequence goes on along the minus strand of CM062813.1, from coordinate 351,800,625 downwards.
CACCTTGCTATGATCTATAAAGGATGTGACACGAATTAAGGAAACAAATATTTTTTGGGTGTTGATGGAGATAGATCTTCAGATGGTGGTTAATCAAAGGCCAAGGTTTTCCCCAACCTTGTTCAAACAATTGACATCCTATGCAGAGTTCAAGGCTGACTTTCACAATGTGTCAATCCACGTGCAGAAGGACCTAGAGGAAACATGGCATATATTGCCTTATTTGGTGTCTAAAACAGATGTGCAAGCAGTTGTAGGGTATTGGTCAGCAAAGTGGCATGAACCTACGACACTGGATGTTGGAACAAGAAAAGGTGCAGAGAGCTCTATTGTACAGAAGCGAAAGGATGCCGCGTGCGCCTTGGCCGAGCATAAGAAGAAGGAAGTTGCTAAGGCAGCTATGGAGAAGGAATGGGTGGAGAAAGAGTGCACTGCTAAAGAGGAGGAAGATAATGAATGATAGGATATATAGGAGGGTGGAAAGTCTGCTTCACAACACACTGATGAGCATGACCTATCCGAGCAAGGAGGAGGGGGTGGTGAGGAGCAGAGCACTCCTTTCATCCTGAAGAGGCATTGTCAGGAGCAGACAGGCGAACAACATAAAAAGCATAAGTTTGATAAGAATACACATATTGACCCCACGGTGGTGACATAAGGTGATCTCGATGAGATCGGAGACAAGATACGACATGTGACAATAGAGTTGCTGCAACAATTTGAGCAGCAATATATGCAGAGGTTGGGGAGCGTCCAAAAGGATTTGTGCAAGCTGTAGATCTAGGCAAATAGGATCCAAGCGGGTGTCAGACAAGCGATCCTGACACAGGGAAGTAGCACAGTGGTGGAGCTAGAATATACTCTGGACCTCATAGTCATTCCATTTCTAGAGGGGTTAGTCCCCGTAAAATCAGAAGAGGATCGTGATGTGATTAATATAGTGAAGGACATGGGGTTGAATTTGGCCATGCTGCCACTCCAGGCCCTCCATACGCTGCATCATGGGGTGTCAGGAGAATTGAGGATTAGGGAACAACGTGCACTCACCATCGTCAGTGACTTTAAGTTCAATAACGAACAATTGTTCACAGAGAAAAATCAGGTGCTGAAGGAAAAGGAAGAGTTGCAGACACACCATCATCACATGGACACAATGATCGAGCAGGCCTTCAAGTCAGTGCCTGAGCTGAATATACCAGAGGGTGCAGAGGCCTCAGCCAAAGTGCAGAAATTGGTTGCTGCAGTATGCGTTTCAAAGGAGGAAGTTGGTAGGGTGACTTTCGATTTCTAGATGAAAACAGCAAAGTTGTGGTTGAAATTGCAGCCAATGACTTTGCTAGAGGTCTAGGAGCAATGCGGAGCAGCAATAAAGGAGGGCATGACTACATTGGACACCGCAGTTAATGACTGCTCTTTGATGTTTGATGTCATGATGGAGTTATGGACGAATCTGCAGGAGGACCGAACCTGCCAAAGCTAAATAGGGATGTTTGAGAAACGTAGTGAAATTATGATGACGTCCGAGTGACTGCGCGCACTTTGGCACCAGCACAACGACTCGTGACGCTGCAAGAGGGAAAGCAGCTCCTCACATAGGTGGAGGACTTGTAGATGGAGGAGGCCTTGCTGAAGTCTAGATTGTAGCCATAGCTAGAGGAAGTGTGTCAGCTTACTTTGTCACTTTAGGAGAAGCTCAAAGGATTACAACAGACATAGAGGATGATGTGCCAAGAAGCGGAGGGGCCAACAACTGAGAAATTGGTCGAAGAGGTACAACAGGCAATGGCATAGAGCGATGCAGAAGTTGTAGTAATGCATGTTGAGCTGGGTGGTCTTCACAGCAAGATCGCAGCCCCAGCTGAGTGACTCAAGGGCAAGTCACGATATTTGTGTTGGGGGCTTGTTGGGATAGGGTCCCTAGGGTTCGTTTTTGGGTTAATTTAACCCAATTTTGTAAAAAAAATTGTAAAAATAATGTAAAGTCTCTGTGATATGTGGATGTGGAGCATGCAGATAGATAGGAGTCAAAAGGGTCTTAGCCCTTGTTTTTGGTCGGTTTTAAGATTCTCCCATGGTCTGCAGACCATGGTATTGTATGAAGGAAAGCTATAAATAGTTGAGTCATAGCGAGTCTTAGAGATAACGTTTGATACAGAATTCGGTACGCTGAAAGAGTTTTGTTTTCTTGGGAAATTTCTAAGGCAAGAAGGCTTTGCTTCCTGTACTTAGGTGAAGAAGGGAAGCCTCCTATAGCTGAGTGCACAGGAGGCCTGGGTAGAGTCCATAGCTGAGTATGTGGACCCCTACATCTAAGTGTGCAGTGTAGAAGAGTCTGTAATCTAAGAATTGAAGATCAATAAAGATTGTTTTGAAGAATTACTATGTATTTCTATGAATCTGTTTATGTTATATTTTGTCGATTAAATGATGTGTTTAATGAAATAAAACATAAATACTACACGAATTCATTGTATCTATATTAATGATGCATGATATGAATGGTTATCTACTTTTGTGAACTTAAATCTATTTCTTCTATGTTTTCTAATGAATTAAGTAGATCTACTCGAACTCATATCTAAGGTACTTTGCTGATGCACAAAAGTAGGTAGATCATCTGTTTAAGGTCTCCAAAGGTTGATTGTGGACCTTTGCGAAGGTATGAAAGATGTATGGACTTAGGAACCACTTATCACACATCCCTGGATGCAAACAATTGGCTCTAGCATCCCCCAATACTGCTTCAGGTGAGACTGTAGCCTGTGCTACGCAAGTTATTGCTGAAAGTGCCAGCAGTTGAGGGTTTTATTGGTTGGCACAAAAAAATCTAAACCTGGGATAGGACCCCCTAAATCAACACATAACCATTATTATTAGCCACATCTTAGCCAATATTTATGGTCTCATTTTGTAAAAGAAGATTAGACATTGGCTTGAAAGCCATGTTAAAAGAGCTGAAGGGAAAGTTGGTTTTAGGAGATACCACTTGACTATCGACCATGTTGTCACTCTCAAGATCATTGCCGAGGAATGTCGAAATAGTAAATTTGATCTCTTTTGTTGCTTTTTGGAGTTTAGAAAAGCCTTTAACACTGTTCCTTGGGATAAGCTTTAGAAAATACTTGATGAGATAATGATTCCTCCTAAGTTGAATATTGTTGTGATTCACCTCTATGAGACGATTGTTGCCAAGATTAATACCAATGAAGGGTGGTCTAAAGATATTAAATGCAATATCAAGGTTAAGCAAGGGTGTCCCCTTTCCCCAACCCTTATTAGTATTTACATCGATAAGCTAGAGGAGTATTTTGAAATCACGGGGTGCAAGGGGACCAAGCTTGCTAGAATTATCATTACTCTTCTCCTCTATGTCGATGATATCATTCTTCTTGATAGAATTCATGAGGACCTGGATAAGAAATTTGTAATACCCTCCTCCCACATCTACCCAAGCAACCGTCCAGTCGGGGTAAACATGCAATGAGAGGCCACTATGATATGATTCAACCTCCTAAGTCACATTAAGGAAGTGGAACCAATGGAAACGCACCATACAAACATTCAACATCAGCATTAGCACCCTCAGGAACCAATCCAACATTTTTTCCAACCAGCCCTTAGGTCCCACTAAGATTTTGGACCACTTGACCATTGGATGCTCTCATGCTATGGGCATGCCAACGTCCAGGGACCTCCAAACACTCTCACATGCTTGCAAGCCAATGTTTAGGGACTTTTTTGCACAATGTTGTGACAGCGTCCCTGAGATTTGAGCTAGTTTTGAGGCCGAGAGCCTAGGTCACTGCCTAGAATGGAATGACATATTCATAACAGTAAGATAATATGGAAATGATAGTGAAAAGTAATTACTTGAATAATACCTTTACTGGACCACTACTAGCCATGCCAGGTATTTTGTCAAACATATCATGAATATGTAATCTGCAAGTGTGAATAACAGATCTGAGCATAAGGGTCTCTATCTTAGTTGATAAACGCTAAGAGACATTGATGCCTCAACATATTAACTTCCATTTCATCCATTAGGTCATAGATACATTGATCATTCATTTACAAGTAAAAACATGATGAGATCCATACATATCTATTATCATAAAACACATATATAACCAACATAATAGCAGCAGAAATAACAATGAAATCACAGTCATATGATCCACATATAAACTAGTATAATACTCATAGAAATAAAAGGAGAAATAGCCTCATATTGATGATGAAAAATCCAAACCTAGGGTGGGACTTCCATGTTCCACCCGACCATAGAATGCTTGAACCAAATCCCTCTTCAGTCATTCACCCTTGTGCCATATTCCAAGCATGAATGTGGGATCTCATAAAACACATCAATCCAAGACCATCCAGGGCTTCAAGAGGCCAACCACATCAACCCATTAAATAGTGATTCCATTTCACTATAGCACATCACCAAATATATCATCAGATCGGTCTCTATCCTAGCCATCCAAGGCTCCAAAGCGTTTTTTCCAACCAAGGCTCCACGACTAGTAATTCAACCCACAGCTGTCATCAAGCTCCATATAGTTTGTCCAACCAAGGCCCTAAGACTGGTAACTCAACCCAACAAGGGCTCTAAAGCATTTATCCCACCAAGGTTATGAGACTAGTAACTCAACCCAAGTTGTTATAGGGCTCTAGAGCGTTTATCCAACCAAGGCTATGAGACTAGTAACTCAACCCAAGTTGTTATAGGGCTCCAGAGCATTTGTCCAACCAAGGTTCTAGGATCTAGTAACTCAATTGAAGTTAAGGAAACATGAGAAACAACAAAAAAAACAAGTAAATTAACCCACAATCTACATCTTGGAAATGGCAAGGCTAAGCAATCCACTGTCAATCCAGGCAATCCCCCATGCCAGTGATAGATCATGACCAAAAATCCATATGGATATGCCATGCATTCCAAAACTAGTGAGGAAAACATGCATGCAACTCGATACCTGCAAGAAAATCCCGTTGTAGTTGTTGATCCTGATGTCCTCTTGTGCTTTCTTTCTCTTCCTTTTCCTTTTTTCTCCAAAAATCAATGTATGCCACACCCTCCAAGAGTGCTCCAAGAAAATCTAAGTATCCAAGAGTATGAGAGAGAGAGAATAATGAGATAGATCCAAAAATGAACTGACAAAAGGTTACCAACTTATCCTTAGAAGCCTTTTTATGAATGACGCCTCTATTTTATTCATTTTCCATTATTTTCCTTCATTTTCCTCCTCACATGCAACCTGTGACCTTTCAACTCCCTTTTCTCCTAATTTCCATTATTTTCATAAATAAATATGCTAAAAATTCCATTTTGTCTTTCCAAAGCCTTAGCAATTTCCTTTCCCAATTTCCTTAGCCATTAAACAATCATAAGTGATCCCCATCACTAGGATTTTGCCCAACATTTAGCTTCGAATAAGTGTCCCATCCACCGTGGTTATTATTTTTCCTTTATTAAATTTCATTACATGGAATTTTCACCAGGGTCGTTACATAACCCTCCCCCTTGGGGGAACACCACCCTTGGTGTTCAACAACACCTATAACCGCAAGACTGTTGTAAGAAAAATGTATTTTCTATGGAGCTTTATAGTTGAGCTCGTTGGAGTATTTACAATGATCATCCTGCTGAGAATCAAACCAACATGAAAAGATAACATCATAATGACATGACACCCATACCACTTATTGGAGCTTTATAACATATCTCATTATGGTATATACATCCATATACATATGTACATATAGCAACATTACCAAAACATATACCAAAACATATACCAAGACATATACCAAAACACCATACCAAAACTGCTTTGCCTCAACTGGAAACAAGGTACGATACATAGCCCACATCTGATATACCATCTCCCATGTAGCTTCATTTGGGAAAAAGTGCTTCCACTGCACTTTAACTTGTTGTTGACCGTGATGGACCCGCCAACATGTTAGGGGATATCCCTAGTAAGAAGTCCCAACTAGACCTCAGATCGTTTGGAGTATGAGTCCCAGCAGTGGGTAGTAAAGAAATGCCTTGACTACGATAGTGCGTAGAGGTAAGTGTGATAACTTTGTCGGAAGAAAGTGTGTGACTTTGCAGCGAGTCAAGAGAGATGCATGGGGGTTCTAACACACGCAGGGGAAAAGGAAATGTGTCCCTTAGAAGCCTGTAATAGTATTCATCCTAAAAGGAACACATGAGCGGAATGACATCACAAGATGGAAATCAAAACAGTCCACAAACCAAAGTGACAGGCTAAACCAACAACACATCTACAACAATATTCATACAATTGCATACAAAATAGTGCATAAACAAATGCGTAAGTTAAATAACATACATTACTAAAGCAACTGGAATAGTCCAACTACAGTAACAACATATGCATGAAAATTTGTTAGCTTTGTTATATATATTAAGTGAAAGTTCCATCCATACATAAAAAATTGACAGCCACTGGCCCCAATAGTGGAACATTACAGTCAACACCACCTACACCTCCAAAGAGATGTACTCACTCTGCACTATGGGGAAGCCAATGCTCATCACAATACTCTCCAAGCCTTCTCTAAGCAATTCCTAGCCAAAATCTTGGCTTCGAAAAGCTTGTATATGAGTTAAGAGGTTCTATGTGGGGTGTTGGCTTAGGGGATCCTGACCCAGGTTTAGAGTTAGTTACGTCAACCAACAAAACCCTACATATTGGCCCTTTCGGTAACAACCTGCGTAGCGTAGGCTGCAATCTCACCCAAAGCAATATTGGGGGATGCAAGAACCAAGCTTCTGCATCCGGAGACTAGTGTGATGTATTCCAGTTACTTAGATCTTCCTTCACGTAGATCGATAGAATTCTAGGGCTCGTTACTATTACTAGGTTAAATCAGCCTTTAGACCTTCACTTAGGTCCATGATCAGTCCTTGCGGACCTTAAACAATTTATTTACCTACTTTCGTGCATCAAAAAGTAACCCTAGATTGGAGTTCGCGTAAATCTAATTCATTTGTCATAAAACATAAGAGAAATAGTCTGAAACTTTGCGGAAGTGGCTAATCATTCATTGCATACATTATTAAGATAGATTCAGCAATTTTCATAGCATTTAAGCATTATTTCATAAAACATGTCATTCATCGGCATCATATAACATAAACAGATACAAACAAAAATACTCAGTAGTTCTTTGGAAAACTGTCTTTATTGATCTTCAATTCACTCATTACAGACTCTACTTACCCTGCATACACAGCTGCAGGGATCTACGCACTCAGTTAAGGACTCTACCTAGGACTCCTACGCACTCAGCTACAGGAGCCTTCCCTTCTCTATCTAAGCACAGGAAGCAGAGCCTTCGTGCCTTAGCTCTTTCCCAAGACAACTAAACTCCTCAATGTCCTCAATTTTCTATCAAAACCTCTATCTTAACTTACTTCTAAGACTCGCTAACACTTAACTATTTATAAACTTTTCAATACAATGCCATGGTCTTTGGACCATGGGAGAATCTCAAAACTGACTCAAAACTTTACCCAAAACAGGGGGCTAAGCCCCTTTGACTCTTATTCATCTATGTTCTCTACATCCACATATCGCAAAGACTTTACATCTTTTACAAAATTGTATACAAAATTTGGGTTAACTAAACCCAAACTGACCCAGGGGGGCCAACCCAATAGGCCCCCAACACAAAGATCATGAATCACCCTCGAGTCACTCAGCTGGTTGTTCCACTTTCTCGAGGAGTTCGTTGAATTCCTTGGTCAATGCCTGAAGCTCCACAATACTTTGTTCTACTGCTTGTTGTACTTCCTGGTCCAGTTTCTCTGTGGTTGGCCCCTGTCCCAATCCTGCATCTTAAGAAATGGAATGCGCGCTAGCCAAGGACCTTTGAACGTGACTTGCTCAAGTAGCAAAGGAGTCGAAACTAGAAATTTCTCTAAATCACGATCCTTGGTTACTTTAGTTTTTCCCTTCTGCGGAGGGATATACTTAGGCAGCCTCATCATAGGTTCTACCCCCTCCGTGTTGATATCCTTGATACCCTGGAATTTTTCCTCTTCTAGGTCCACTACTTGCTCCGACTGTTTACCCTTTTGCTCCTTTTGCTGCACCTCTGGATTCTTTCTCGGCGACATTTGCACCAGCACTGGCTTCTTTTGTTTATCCTTTGCAGAGTGCTTTGCCTTTACTATGGGTTGTTTTCCTTTTGCATTGGTGGGATTTGGCCAAGGTGATCTTGGTGTCGTAAGCACAGAGGCCTGAGCTTCCATACTTGTAACTTCTGGTCCTGGCATGTCAGAAACAACAGCACTTGAACTTAGAGCTTTGGCAAGGTTAGTGGCAGTCATTCTTTCCATAAATAACTCTCGGGCTACTGGAGAACAGTTCATGAAGGACATAAACTCTTCCCAGAATGCTCGGCTCATTTGTGTCATACAAAAAAAGGCTCCAACAATTCTTAGAATGCAAAGTTTTCTCTGCTAGACCAACATGCTCAATTTATAGGGGGATTTGAATTGAAATCTGACCGTTCCCCCTAAATTTTCATAATAAATGCTACTTTGGTTGCAGATCTTCAAATATTTTTTCCTTAATTACTGCCTCCCCGCTCCTCTTAACCGCTTTTGGCCATCCCATCATGAATAGTAACTCCAATGGTAATTTTCTTGCTAGGCTATGCGGTACGTTTCCCTCTCCTGCAATGTCTTAAGCGCAACTTCATCTGGTGCACCCTCGTCAATCTTCGCGCAGCCTGCTCACTACCTTGTCCTTCAAATCGGGCAATGTAGTTTATAGTCACGCACTCCTTTGTAACCACCTGGAGCAGTAAGAATGTCCTGCTACCATATAGTCATTACGTATCATCCCCCGTATATAGGTGCAACCTGCTTCCATTCACTTTTCTTGGGAAGGGGCCCACATTCAGCTTCGCGAGCTGAACTGCACCACCATCCATAATTTCCTTGACAATATATGGTCCTAACCAATGCATCTGAAATTTACCCTGATATTTAGTGAAATTACTATCATATAACAACGCAAGATCATTTACCTTGAATGTGTGAAGCTTAATATGGTCATCATGCCATGATTTTTTGCGTTCCTTCTATACTTGTTGGTGGAATCCTGCCAAAAATCGATCCTCCTCTATCTCCATGAATTGTGCGAGCTATTCTTCCAAGGCCTCCCGATCCACCATATCCATCAAGGCTGCTATGCACAAACTCTGCACAATGTATTCCATAGGAGTTACTGCTTCAACCCCATAGGCTAATCTGAACGATGTTTGTCCTATCAGCTTCTTACGGGTTGTCTTATAGGCCCATAGCACCGCAGGTACATGAAAATCCCAATCATTCCACTCCGTGTTACATATATTTGTTAGCACGTTCTCCAAAATTTTGTTAAAAATTTCGACTGTCCCATTTGCTTGCGGGTGATACGGGGTACTCTTCTGATGGTAGACCTAGAATTATTCTTGTCAGGGCGCTAATTGTTTCATTCAGAAAGTGCATACCCCTGTCACTCATCAAGACCTTCGGGCATCCAAACCTCATTAAGACATGTTAAAACAAGAATTTTACTGTTGTAGCCCCTGTACAATCCTTGATTGGCTGTGCTTCCACCCATCTGGTTAAATATTCCATTGCAGTGATAATGTAGCGTGCACCCATTTTCTTCCCATGGGGCTGAATTGGTCTGATAAAATCAATTGCCCACTTCTCAAATTCCTGTAACGATACCTGAGGATGTAGCAGTAGCTCATCCCTTTGCGATGGTTTTCCAGTCCTTTGACATGCATCACACGCCTTACAGTATGCTTTGGAATCCTTGTGAAATGTTTGCCACGATAACCCTGCACGCAAAATCTTCTGTTATAGCTCTGATACCACTTGTTATAGATCTAACCCAGAATATAAGAGAAATAACAAAAATACCCAATAATAACAAGATCGAAATATAGATAGAAATGATTCACTTTATTGATCAAACCCTTAAGGTAGGGCAACACCATACATTCACTCCTTAAGGAAGGAGAATACTCCACAAGCCATATGTCTGTTCATACAATAATCCTTGACTATCTCTCCATGTGGAGTCTCTAGCCTCTATATAGGCCTCATACATACAATACCATGGATCATTACCATGGTTCCCTCATACCATCAACTAATACCATGGGCCCATTACATTATTATTAACTACTTGTGGTCCCTTACATGATATGCGTTAACCACCTTATTTATTACTATGGCCCATCCCATTATTACATTATTACCTTGGGTACCCCATATTATCCCCCCTAGGTATATAACACTCCACCCCCCTTAGCATGTTTCGTCCCCGAAACATGGGAAGAACACAAATAATAAGATCTACTCAAAAGAGTAGTCCACTGGTACCATGCACGTGCATCTAGCCATCCAAGAGAAAGGTGAACCCTCGATCTCGCTGGTGCCTCGCTCACTTGAGATGGAAGTTGACTGTGGTAGCTCTTCTGTGTTGATGTGTAGTAGGTGGATCTTCGCTCCTCGCTATCCGTCATACGGGGGTTGTTGTCCTTGTGGCTAATTGGTTGCCATCTTGTTGGTTGTTTTCTTGCGGGGTGATGTGGGTGATGATATGTTGAAGTTTTAACCCATGGTGTCTTTTTCTTTAATTCACCTTGCTGTGGTGTCTGTTGTGGTGTCTGCTTTTCCAATATGACTTCAACCACTGAGCCCTCCTCTGATGTATCAGCACCTGTAACCGTTTCTGCTTCCGCCTCTGTTTGTGCTTGATTGTCTATCATCACTGGCTCATCATCTAATATGTCAGACCCTGGAACATCTTCTGCTTCAGCCTCCTTGCACTCTACCTGTTTATTAATGGAAATATCCTGTAATGTAATTTTCTTCTTTTTATACCAGAGCTTCAGGAATTTCTTCTGTACATTAATATTGATAGTACCCACTGATTCCATCCAAGGGTATCCCAAAACAACATCCATGTTATCCATATCTGAAGCATAAAAATCACCATGGAACACATACCTATCCATAGAAATCTTCAAATCCTTGTACACTTGAACATACTTATCATCCACTTGTGTGTTTTGAATGTGTTTTGCTGGAATTTGTAATTTTTTTGCTAAGTTGACATTTATGAGATTTTGTTTGCAACTCGGATTTATAGACACAATGATTTTCTCTTTCTGAATCAATCCATGAACCTGCAGCAAGGAGACACCCGTAGCAATTAACCCCTTATGTGTCTCATTCTCCTTTTTTCTAGCCCGAGACCATTTGTCCAAAAAGACTTTTTCAAATTCTGCATCTGAAAGTTTGGTCAACTGCTTGTAGTCAAGTGATAAATTCCATTTTTGAGCCTCATCTCTCATATTAAGCCCCATTGGAAGGTTCCAATATGTCCCATGTGTGGACATGCATCTTTGTATGAATTCTTCAACAGTAGGACCATCATCTTTTCCTGTAAAATATAGAACCTTGCTAGAAGCCATGAAGAGAGTTTTGAAAAAAATTCACTTACTTGGAGAAAATTTGAAATTGTCACAGTTTAGTCAATATTGCTCAGAATCCCTATTATGACCTGTTTTTGGAAATGGAACAACCATTCTTCATCTGCCCATGTAATAGAAATTTTGATCCAAGCAATGAAATTTCAAATCTGCACTGCAACTCTCCCACCGTCACTAAAATTTCTACAAAAAAGAGCTGATTTTAAATCAGCGATATCTCCCTCATTCGGACTCCAATTCGACTGATTTTTTTTTTTTTTTGAAATTGGGTAATTTTTCTCAAACAATCTAGATCTACAATTAGATTTTGTAGAACTTGCACCAGGACGTCCAGATCTATGCCGCAAATTTGCTGCCTCGAAAATTCTCTGCAACCCCACTGATTTTTAAATCAGCGATATCTCCTTCATCCGGACTCCAATTCAGCCAATTTTTTTTTTGAAATTCAGTAATTTTTCTCAAAAAATCCAGATATACAATTATATTTTTTAGATCTTGCACCAGGACATCCAGATCTGTGCCGCAAATTCACTGCGCTGAAAATTCTCTACAACCCCACTGATTTTTAAATCAGCGATACCTCCTTCATCCGGACTCCGATTCAGCCGATTTTTTTTTTAAATCAGGTATTTTTTCACAAAGAATCTAGATATGCAATTATATTTTGCAGATCTTGCACCAAAAAATACAGATCTGATCTGCAAACTCACTGCCCCCGAAATCTTGCAAAAAATAAAAAAATTAAAAAAATTCTCCACTTGTTTGCCCAAGAAAGTGCTCTGATCCAAGAATATATGATAATAGAGATAAATCCAAGAATAACAAGATAGAAATAGATAGAAATGATTCTTTATTATCAAACCTTTAAGGTAGGGCAACACCATACATTCACTCCTTAAGGAAGGAGAACACTCCACAAGACATATGCATGTTCATACAATAATCCTTGACTATCTCTCCATGTGGAGTCTCTAGCCTCTATATAGGCCTCATACATACAATACCATGGATCATTACCATGGTTCCCTCATACCATCAACTAATACCATGGGCCCATTACATTATTATTAACTACTTGTGGTCCCTTACATGATATGGGTTAACCACCTTATTTATTACTATGGCCCATCCCATTATTACATTATTACCTTGGGTACCCCATATTATCCCCCCCTAGGTATATAACATCTTCTGCCTGGTTGCTTTACCTATATAATGGTCTCCCGCAGCTCCTCCATGAGCCTCGGCGAGGATACTATCATGCTCAAAGTCTGGCGCATATCTCCGCAATATTTCATCTGCACCCATTTTGTACAAATTCCCCGCAATGACTGAAAATCGGTTGGGCGCACTACTAATTCTTTATTCTGCTGACTTGTATATCCTTGAGGTGCCATCCTTGTAGTTAAGAAGTGAATAATATCAATAAATTAGGTATCATCTACACATACCGCAAAGAGTTGCACATCGGGTAACCCTTCCTCTAAATTACTAGGTTCCTCGCCTATTTCAATTCGCGACATATGGTCAGGTCCAACATTCAACCTCCCTAGCTTCAAAATGACTTCAAAGTCATACTCTTGTAATAATAAAAACCATATGAAAATCTTTGCCCCCAACACAGGCTTGTTGACCATGTATTTTAAGTCAGAATGATCTGTTTACATCTTGAAATGTCCTCCCAACAGATAATGCCTAAATTTTTGCATCCCGTAGACCATGGCCAACCCATCGTGCTCAGTTGTTGAATATTTTTTCTCGGCCTTTGATAACTTCCTACTTGCGAAGGCTATAGGATGGTGCATTTCTCCTTCACCTACCTGTGTGAGCACTACACCCAGCACAATGCAAGAAGCATCCACATGTAAATGGAATTCCTTTTCCCAATCGGGAAATACCAAGATTAGCGCAGTTACCATATTTTCTTTCAACACATCCAAGTTGCGCTGACATTCTTCGTCCCAACAGAATGTCACATCCTTCTTTAGTAGTTTTTCTATGGGCGTGGTAATTTGAGCATAAAATTTTATGAATTTTCTATAGTATCCCGTGTATCCCAACATCACGCATATCTACTTGACGTTCCTAGGGGCCTCCAAGTTCACAATCACCGCAATCTTTTCAAGGTCAACCATCAATCCTTGTTTGCACACAACATGACCTAGCAAGATCCAAAAGGTACACAAAATATACATTTTTTCAAATTCGGTGCTATCTAATACCTTCGACATGTATCTAACATAAGGCTCAAACTTGCTACATGGCACTTCTCCAAGCCAAAAACCTTCCAATCATCAAAGTACTCTTCCAGGAACTTATGAATGAATTCTTTGAAAGCCGGTATGACTACGTGGGAAAATATTGCAGGCGCATTCTTCAATCCAAATAGCATAACAGTGTACTACAAGCAACCCCACTCTGTCGCAAAGGTGGTTTTTCTTCTATCCTCTGGGGCAATCTTAATTTGACGATACCCGAAAAATCCATCAGTGAAGGAATAGGCCTCTTACCCTCCGGTGTTGTCTAACACTTCATATGTAAAAAACATTGGAAATGGATCATGAACACATGCATCATTAAGCTCCCACAGATCTATGTAAATCCTTATTTCACCCTTTTGTTTCTTCTCTTTGACCACCATCAGGCTCACTCAATCAAACTCTTCAACAGTTTCGATAATTCCCGCCTCCAGCATTTTATCCAGCTCTTGGAAAACCTTTTCCTTATACTTAGGGTTAAGACGATAAGGCCTCTGTTTAGCAGGCTTCACATCTGACCTCAAGGTGATCTTTATAACACCCATATCACCAATTATTCCCCTTAAGTCTGAAAACTTAGTGGGGAAGAGATCCTGGTATTTGTGAAGTAATTCAACAACTTTATCTACTGTAGCTTCATCCCAATAATCTCCAAACTTCGCGAAATTTGATTCTTCTTCAGTGCCAATGTTTACTTGCTTCATTCTCGAAGGTGCAGAGCTGTCTGGGATCCATACTTGTGGGCCTTCAACTTCGTGATGCCCTTCTATCTCCGAAATATTGATATTCCTCGAGTCTTCTTCCTCCTCTTCAGCGGTCACATTATAGCATTCCAATGCGTGGCATAGCCGGGTGCTCCAATCTTGTTGGGTCCATTCCATAGTTCCTTCGTTGTTGTGAAGATAACCGCTTTAATTTCTTGAAGTGCTTCATCGATGCTTAGAAATCTGTTCTCAAAGCTGAAAGTCAATAAGAATCCCTCCTTCAATACATCATGTTCTGCTGTGTCATGGCAGAGCTCTATTTCAAGGTACTACTTCATGGGGATCATATCCAAGGTATGACAAAAGATATGTACCCACTTTGGCTGCAATGTTGTTCCCCATCCCTTTTTCCATTTTTCTACGTGATCGTGTGATCATCCCTTCCATTGTACTTCTCCATCATTCTAGTGTTAGAATGCCCAAATCGGAGCTTCATCATTCTTTTGTAATCTCACCATCCAATAAAACTATCCTTATGTGTACCCCACCATTGTGCCAGCGTAGTGTGCAGTGCCAACTCCAAGGCTTCAAAGCGGTGGTCCTCAGGAACATCACACTCAAATTCATTGAAAAAAATATCTACATTAGTCAAACCATCATAATAAGGTAACTTTCTTACCTCCAATGAAACACAACACAACGAATTCGTCATCATATTGCAACGCAATGTAGAAGCTTCATGTAAGTGATTTTTCCAATGTTCTAATTCCTCGTCTAAATCAGAAGTGCAGGAGATTTCCCGATCCCATGCAATCCGTCCATCTGCCATTAGATTGATTAATCCTGATCTCGTGTTGTTATCTTGTAGATTTGATCCAGCACATCGTCGCTTTCCACGTAATCGTGGACTGGTTCAGTATAACATGCCCCTTCTGCAGGATCCAGTGGCACTATAACCCTAAGCGACTTTCTTTCAAATCACATTGTCCTCTTCTTTAGATTAATGACCCTATTCATGTCAATAGCCCAGTGGATTCCTAGGA
The DNA here is from genome assembly GCA_031772625.1 of Pinus tabuliformis. NCBI lineage: Eukaryota > Viridiplantae > Streptophyta > Pinopsida > Pinales > Pinaceae > Pinus > Pinus tabuliformis. Next base: position 351,785,079 of record CM062813.1, on the reverse strand, counting down.
GCACAAGGTAGGGTTACTATCATCGATAAATTCTATAACTTCAAAGTTTGCTACCGCACTCGCACCATCAATATTAACCGTTACTCCATATAAGCATCCCATGGGGATGATTTTCTGTTGATTCGCCATTCTGAGATGAATCGGAGACCACTGCAGTGCAAGTCTCCCCATACTTTCCCATGTCTATTTCAGTAGAACATTTGCATCTGACCCCAGATCTAAGATGAACTGGTCTATTTCATAATCACCTTTATGTGCTATTAGACGCATCCCTCACCCCATTCGTGCCTTATATTTACTGATTTTTCTGACTGCACGCTTCTCTGAAGGAGTCTTTTCCTTGTTGGCACACATCTCTATGAGGTTCTACAATCCTTCCACAACCTTCCTATTGTGCAAAAACTTTATGCAGGTCTCCAAAAAGGTTGTGAGTACAAAAGGATCAACCTCTGTTGGCACACTAGTTTCTTGCATCTTGTCCTCGATTCTTGAGATGGAAAGCTCTTCCTAGCTTCCATGAATGTTTCCTTAGCGTGATCAAGATCAAAGTAATATTCTTTCCCCAGAGCTTTACAAACCCATCCATATTCTTCAGGATGCTTACCCTTATCGGCACCAGTCGTCGTAACTCTCCTTAGTAAAATATTAATGCTATGATCCTCCTCGCAGGGCTCATCCCTCACCATTTGTAAATTATGCGTAGGTTTTTGAGGTTGTGATTTCTTCTCTTGTATCTTAGCTATTAACACCAGACATTATTCTATGGCATGGTGGAACTGTCTGCAATATTGACATAAAGGGTGTGCAGGATTCAATAAATCTCATGCAAAGTTCCCTAGTTATCAACATTTGTAGCAGATAATCTGACAACAACCTCTACAAGGTCCTCCTCCTCAGCCTCGTCCTCGGGCCTGAAAACCTCTGTGCGCTCCTCTGGCGCCTTGAACTAGAGGCTGAGTCTCTTCTTACATATGGTAAGTAGGGATTATTTCCATCATCAACTCATAGCTTTGACAATGGCGCTCATCGTGCCCCACAGACTTGCAGAAACTACAAAACAATTGCTGAGGTGTTTGAATAAACTTCTGAAGCAAGTGGAAGTTATTCGTCAAATGTTTCCGAGTGACTTGACAAATGGCACACCATAGCGCAGCCCCCGTGCTCGGCCCTGCTGCAGCCTCTTGCTTCAGGGGAATTGGCCCCCCTCCTACAATATAATTTGTGTACACGGGGCAATGATCTTTATCATTCCCATGGCCCTTGCACTTCAGACACCAAACTTCTATGCGCACATCTGGCTTAGTCTCCTTGTATTTCATCAAACTCTATAATTATAGGTGTAGGCTTGCTAACTTTGAGTGGATCTACTATACCCATAGGTTTTTATCCTGAATAGGTGATGCGTGCAACCTCATCGTGATCTCCAAGGCTTCTACCTGTGTTTCTATCTTCTGTTGTGACAGAGAATTTCTCAAATGGGGCAAAAGCGACGCAACAAACCAGTCATGATGCTAGCTATTTGAGATCTACATGCTAGCCTGTCTGATATGGCACTTCAACCTCTGATCAAAGTCCCAAGGCATATCCTCAACCTTCGTCATGATCTCTTTAAATTCAATCATCGACTATGAGTCCCATTTAGGCTTACTAAAATCTTTTTTCAAAGTCGTCTAAGTTTCTGCTAGTGATGCATGAGGATTGTCAACACAATACTTAATGTACCAAGAAAGCACGCGATCCCGCAAGGCGGTACCCAACTGTACCTTCTTTATATTATCGTTAGTGATTTGTTGCATTGTCCACACATCGTTCGCCACAAACCAGAATTGTTATGGATCTTCACTTCCTATGCCCTTGAAAATTGGCATCTTCATTGCATTCACCATGTTGAATGGATTCGGTGGAGGTGGAGGTGTAGGTGAAGGAGTATACGGTGGCAGTGAGGGTGCAAGTGAAGTGGATGGATGATGTGTTCTAGGAATATCCTAAGTTATTAGTTGAATAAGACTTCGTGGCTTAGTTTGCACCGCCCCTTCGTCATCACTCGAAGGAGATCCAATCAGTGGGATATACTCTGGTTCTAAGCTTTCACAATTTCTAAATAATCTTTTGCTTCGCGTAGCTCCGAACATCAAGGTAATGGCATTACCCACTTTTCACGTAATATCATTTTAATCCAAGTATTCAATGACCTTAAATGCTTACCTCATGGTCCCTTGAAGAATATTTGTTGTGCTTCGGTATCGCTGATTGAGGTGTCAACTGAAAATTCTGTAAGAAATCCTCCTAGAATTTGATCAAGCCAATGATCGATAGCCCATGTGATCTTGTTTTCAAATGCCTCTAGTCATCACACCAATTCTAGAGTCCACACTATAGGACTATCGAGCCTCCACCTTCCTTGATTGTCTGTCAACTTAGCTAACGAATCATATAGTTCAATTGGGAAAGTGCAAAAGAAAATTTCATGTACCTTTGTATACAAATATCTATTCAACCAATCCTCCTTCAACAAGCGTAGATTCTTATTTTCTTAAGTCATGAACTCATGGTTCTTTTGATCTAACCACTTTTCAATCTCTTTCTTAGTTCGATTCCAAATTATGTGACATCACACATCCCTTTAAGCAGATCCTGGTCCTGACAATGGAACCATTTGTTGGCTTATGGGGTCCTGACCTAGGTTCAGAGTTAGTTGTGCCAACCAACAAAACCCTACACTCCTGGCCCTTTCAGCAACAACATGCGTAGCGTAGGCTACAGTCTCACCCGAAGCAGTTTTGGGGGATGCAAGAACCAAGTTTCTGCATCCAGAAACTAGTGTGATGTCTTCCAACACCTTGGATCTTCCTTCACGCAAATTGATAGACTTCTAGGGCCCGTTACTATTGCTAGGTTAAAGTGGCCTTCGGACCTTCACATAGGTCCACGATCAATCCTTGCGTACCTTAAACAATTGATTTACCTACTTGCGCACATCAAAAAGTAACCCTAGATTGGATTTTGCGTAGATCTACTTCATTCATCAGAAAACATAAGAGAAATAGTATGAAACTTTGTGGAAGTGGCTAAGAATTCATTTAATACATTATTAAGATAGATTCAGTAAATTTGCATAGCATTCAATCATTATTTCATAAAACATGTCATTCATCAAGAGCATATAACATAAACAGATACAAATGGAAATACTCAGTAATTCTTTGGAAATTTGTCTTTATTTATATTCAATTCAATGATTACAGACTCTTCTTATCGTGCACACACAGCTGTAGGGGTCCACGCACTCAGCTGCAGACTCTACCTAGGCCTCCTACACACTCAGTTACAGGAGCCTTCCCTTCTCTATATAAGCGCAGGAAATAAGTCTTCCTCCCTTAGCTCTTGCCCAAGGTAACTAAACTCCTCAATTCTCTATCAAAATCTCTATCTTAACTTACTTCTAAGGCTCACTAAGACTCAACTATTTAAAGAATTTTCAATACAATGCCATGGTTCGTGGACCATGGTTGAATCTCAAAAACCGACTCAAAACTTTACACAAAATAGGGGGCTAAGCCCCTTTGACTCTTATTCATCTACGCACTCTACATCCACATATCATGGAGACTTTACATCTTTTACAAAATTGTATACAAAAATTGGGTTAACTAACCCCAAACTGACCCAAGAGACCCCATCCCAACATGGGGTGACCCTTAACATTCCTCTTAAACTCTAAGACTACCCTCATGACTCTTCACATTACAATAATGATTGTTCACATTCCACTGAGGACACTTGGAATTTCACTTACAACATATTTACAATAATACAATTTCCACATATACCCACGTGAGACAAAAATAGGCTTAAGTCAGCATTACAAGACAAACAACATCACTCGAGGTCTTGTGGAAAGACCGCGGGGGCTTCACTAGCAGAGCAATATCATACCACATGCGTTCATATTGGGGGATATAAATTGAGAAAAAAATGACATAATATATTAAGAATATAATAGGGGTTAAAGCGTTTTTATATTAGGAGGTACAAAAAATGGAGCTCAAAGTTAATGAAAAAATATAAAGGGGTATAAAAAATGTTAACGAAAAAATGGATACCTACAATATCTAGTGACAGTAGGGATTTTTTAAATTGGGAAGGTGTATTGGGTTCACATTGGTAGGGGGTTAGATAATGTGATTTTTATAGGTATTTTCCCATATGTAGTCAAATTAAGGGTATTTTTTAGTATGCCGTGAACACACGTGCTATGTCATAGGTTTATTCAGTGAAGCCCTCATGGGAAGGACCAACTCGGTAACCTCCAAGTTAAGCTCTCCAAGCACTCCTTCTCCAAGCCAAATGAGTAGCATATAAGCACAATCTTAGCATAAGGGTGCAAATAGGCATAGACCAACCATTTGGGAATGGGAGAGGATGAATATATAGGCTGGGAAAGGGAGTTAGGACCTATCTAAATATAGGATTAGGTCCTCATCTCAAGGAGGTAGCTCATAGGGATAAGACCAAGAGGTCAAGTTGGGATAATTCGACCTCATTTATGCCAAACAATCTTCAGCTCACCGCTCACAAAGCTTCTCGTCCTCTTTGGGAAGATTTCCTTTTTTGGATCATCAAGGGTATACAAGTGAACATAGTGATGCCATTGCAGGTCCAGTGTAGTGCAATAGGTGATCATCATTGTCTTTAGTCTCATAAGCGCGATAATTCTCAAATTACGGTTTTAGAGTTATTTCTTTCAGGAAAAGCTCAAGGAATTTTCCAATCAATGTCTTAGGAAGGATCTAAGCTACATATATGAATGAGTACACTACATAATGGTCATGTTTCAAGAATTTTGGGGTATTCTACAGGGAAGTTCAAGAGGCGTGACAAAATATTGTGTAACAGATGCCCCGTAAAGCATGAAAGCGGAACGAGGAGTGATGGCTAAGATGCTTTACGAGCTTTTGCAAGGACAAGAACAAACATTGTCAGGAGACTTGCAAATCAAGGATGCATATACATATACATATCTGATATCAAAACATGAATCCATGATATGGACACAGCCATCTGGATAATAAGCACTATATGAAAGGATCCATGGTATAGTCGCAACCATCCAAACAAAAAGGATCATATGTAAATCTAAGATCCAAGGTATGGATGTAGCCACCTGATATAGAAGTATCATCATAAAAGTAAAGTCTCAGAATATAGAAGGATAATCATAAATGTAAAGCCCCACGGTATGGTCACAGTCATCTGCATAGTAGAAACATGTGTGCAATCATGAATAACACATAATTCCATGCAACCTGAGTCATAAGACAAGACTCAGGGTCTTGCAGTCCATCCTGACCCAATCAAAGTATGAATTCAAACATGTGAATGAATGTTTTGAAGTCGAACATGTTAGAAAACCACCTAATTACCCGCCAATGATGTGGACCATCAACAGGTACGAGAGAAACCACCAATAATGATAATGGCTCTCAAGCTACGATAGTATAGTCCGTGAATGTGATAATGAAACTGAAGTCGAACACTCATGGAATCATCCAATCGAAGGCCAATGATGAAGATGTGTCATCAGATGCAAAGAACTTGCCATTAAGGCATGAAAGCTCTAAGGTACTAAAAGGGGATCTCTAAGTCATCTTCCTGGATAATGAGCTGAAGTCGACAGGAAGTGACTCATCGAAGGAGGGCAATGATGAGTTCCCCATTGTTGACATGAAACAAGGAATAAAGTGGAATGAAATGAATAAGATCCAAGACTGTAGCAATGGGTCAAAGAATGTATAGATAAATAACTACAGATAGGACTTCTCTTGAACACTGGCGACACAACTCCATAGTGTGGCAGCATTTGAATCCATCATAGGACTAAAGGTCATGATGAAAAAATGGAATAGTCAAATGAGAGGCAAAAATGGATCACCCAAACCTAGGAGAACAAGTGACTGAGTGAGGATATCCCAAACCCAACACGACAGCAGAAGACTGTCATGTTCAAGAGTGACATTCTACCTATACAAAGGATGTTTCATTTTCATTCTTCCCCCTCTATTTCTAGCAAGTACCCCAATTATTTTTAGTCACAAGCTTGAAGGGGATATCATATGTTTGTCATGTAAGTTCACTCTTCGAATGAATCCATCCTAGTAAGTTTTACGAGTCCTAGGAAGGGGAAACTCGATCATATCATGGTGACGAGTCTTTCGTTGTAAAATTTTAACAAGTCCCACGTAAGAATAAATCAGTTTTTTTTTTCATATTTAGAGAGTTTGAAAAAGTGGCGAAAAAGAAAACTCCATCATGTCCCTTTTCGTAATTTGTCTCTCGAATCCGAAAAGGTATAAAACAATATTCGAGAAAACCTCTTAACCATGTCTACCAAGGTGTTCCTTTTTTGTACAATAGTCTATCTCAGTCCAGAAAAAGGGTTAAACTTATACTGAGTAGATGTCATTTCATTTACTTTTACGAGTTCGAAACGACAAGTACTTGGCAATCTTTTCATTTTTCGAGAGTCAGAAAAGAGTTGAAAGGTGACTCTACCTGGAAGAACGAGTGGTATAAAAGGATAGCAACTAGTTCCAGTGATGATGTAACTACTCAAAACTTGTAAGGGTCAACAGGATGGTTAATAATACCACTCATCGCAGATGTTCCTCAGGAAAGGGTGAAATAACCAAGTGAAAGCGAATGATTGACCAAAAATATGGTGATGATGGAATGAACAAACCAAGGCTCATCTGGAAAAAAATCGGCTGATAAAAACGACAATCATGAGATGTAAAGTGGGAATGGTTTCATTTTTACACAAGCTTGAAATGGAAACAAACTATGCTTGGATTTGGTTTTCGTGCCCCCAACATAATGACTCAAATCGAGGTACATTCCTCCCAAGCTTCATTTAGTTCACCTAAGTAGAATATTGGTTACTAATAGGTATATGGATTGAAGGTTCACTTATGAGATCAAGTGAAAGACTCAATTCGGATATTACAAGATCTAATTAAAGACTCGAATTGGAAGGGGATTTGTTTCATTTTTTAACAAGCTTGACATAGGAAAAGAGCGATGCTCATGACACCTTGTTTCATTTTTTAATGACGTTGACATAGTAAAAGAACTATCCTCATGAGGACCTATTTCATTTTTTAACGAGCTTGACACAAGACAAGGAACTTTGCTACATATCCTTTGTTTCATTTTTTAAGGAGCTTGGCATAGGACAAGGAACTCTGCTCCATACCCTTGTTTCCTTTTCTAAGGAGCTTGACATAGGACAGGGAAATCTTCTCCAAATCTCTTGTTCAAAAACCAAAAGAGGCCATGGCTTCCAAGATTTTCTCATCAAATGGGAGAAAAACACTCAGGAAGGGATACATGTCCAGGGATCCGAAGGAAAAATTGGGCTCCAATGCCCCTAGTACATGGTGTACTACATAATCTACTAAATCATCAGTATATGTGGGTGTGGAAAAGGTTTCCATGTAATTAACCTCTGGCGGAGGTGATATCGCTTGCACATAAGAACCATATAGGGATGATGGTTGAGCGGGATATGATTCAGGACCAATGAATGTAAGTTGATCAATGATCACAATGCTTCCATCATGTGGGAAACACATCACTCGAAAGAGGGAAGAAACGAGAGATCCCATGACATAAACATTGTCACGACCAAGGAGGAGATTAAAATCTAAAGGGCCTTGGACAACCATCACATCTATATAGATATTCTTTCCTCCCAAAGTAATAGGTAACTTAGGAAGGATCCCTAATGATTGATTGGTTCCACTGTTAAAAGCTAACAAATTCTGGGTGATGGGGACAAGCTGAGGAGAACCGAAAGCTTTCAAAGAAGTTGAGGAGAGAATGTTAACAAATGCACCCTCGTCTATGACTGTGCTAGGTACTACCATATGGTAACCCTATATGGTAATCTGGAAAGTCACATAAGATGGAAGGCGATATCCTACAAGTCGACTCCAATCAAAAGAAGTGACCAAACTACTTGGAGGGGGTGTCGTAGGAAAGTGAGAGTTGTTCTCTTGTGCTATAGGAACATGAGAAATACTCTCATGCACCTCGAGAACAGGAGGATTTCCCTCTAGCTCAATTGAACTGAAGAAACCAGAAGAACCTGAGTAGTATGAGGTTCACTCTCTACCGGAAAGGTATAATTATCTAAAGGTGGAATCAATTCTACCGGTTTCTCAACCAATGATCAGTTGATAACGGACTCACGAGGCTAACTTTCAGAGAGAGTTGGGTTGACCAAAGATGACTTTTGATCAATCACTAGATCAAATAGTAAAGGATCAGGGGAAATCTTTCGATAACTAGTCGAAAGACGAGGTTGAGACGCTGTAAGGTTTTCCAACTCTTTGGAAGCTTCATCCATAAAAGGAAAAAGTTGAATGGGATGATTACCTTCACACAACTTACAAAGAAATTTTACTTTTCCCTTTTTCCCATTAGCTTTACTGTCACTAGTTGAAGGTTTATCACCAACATGATCTCCAGAGGCTAATGAAAAAGGTCGATGTGAACCTGTAGACCACACTTCTAAGACCTTGGGAATACAAGGACAATTCTAAAGAAGATGGTCACCTGTACGTAACATGCAAGGGAATTTTACTTTCTGGGGTTGGTTGGAAGCTTTTTCTACATCAGCTGCATCCGTAGCAATGACTACTTGGTTTCCCCCTTTCTTATTTTGATTCTTCTTCTTCGTCCTCTTCTTCTTCTTCTTAATTTATTGGTTACTAGAATCCATACTTTTACTAGGCGAAGAGGAAGAACGAAGTGAAGAAATAGGCGAAGAATATGAGGGGTCAAATTTAGGATCAACATGAAGTTGATGTTTTTCAGGTGGAGGAGAACTTGGTTGAAAAGAAGTTTGGACACTCAGAACCACTGAGGTCGAAAAAAACCAAACTGGCAGACCAATGGTCAATCCAGGAAGGGACAACGTTACCATATAAGGAGCACCAGTATTTCCAAAACAAGAAAAAGGAATAGGATTCCCATCAAGGGGATTTCCTTGGTTGGTACAATGGGAAAATGTTTCCATTGGTATCAACCTAAGATGTACTAAGGAGTATTTCCACAGGAAGGATGTTATTCCGCGGTTAATTAATTTTAGAATTTGAAACAAAAAATTTGTCTTTTCATGTTTTAAGAGTCGAGAAAAGGACGAAAAGGTGACTCTAGTCACTTTCATTGGTTTATCGAGCTTGAAAGGACAAGTACTCAAAGATCCTTTCAAATTTAAGGAGTCAGAAAAGATCGAAATGACTACTTAGGTAACTCTAGGCAGAAAGGAGTACAAAGTAACTGTGAACTACAATATACACCTTAGCAAATAAATTTACTAAGGACTTGATGTACATGTAGGAACTCTCCCTGAATGTTGTGTTCGGTGTATCACGTTTACAGGGTGGTTGACTCAGCTTCCTATGGATAAAGGTTTGCAACCTATGAGGGTCTCCCTTTATATACTCAACGGTACGGGGAGCACAAATTTGTGCTGGCGTTGTCTAATGCAAGAGTATTGCAAACAAAAATTGTTGAGTTTTATAGAGGTCAGAACACATCTCTAGCCTAGACCACTAAGTATGGGCGTTAATGTTTCAAATGCTCCTTAGATTAATTGATAGATTTTAAAGTTGATATTGAAATTATGTTTCGGTTTCAAGGCCTTAACAATGTCACATGTTCCTAAAATGCAGCTAAATGATGAAATTGAAATCCTTTAATTTGATGAAGGCTACCTATTTAGGGAAGAGAAACACCCAAATTATGTATCAAACAAGCAATAATGCATCAATGACAATTTTCGAATGCTAAATGAAAAACATGAAATGTAATCTTTCATTTCATAAGCAAATGCAATGCCAAAATAAAATCTTAAAGCGATCTACCTTAAGATATAATGATGATTTCCTTTTCACTTTAATTCAATCAATGTAATCTAGTGCAAAAGAGCAAAAGATAATGCAAACAACTCAATAATCATGAAAATCTCTTTCACATTAATGATTTTGAATGCAACAAATGCTTTGAAAACTATTTAAAAGATAAACGCTTTCGCTTTCGCTTTTTGAAACACAAAATTCAAAGAAAATACTTCCTTTCAGTTCAATTGAAACAAACAATTTTGTAATCTATTTCTTGTCAAATGAAACTGTTAGCTCTGCTACAGTTTGCAACATTTGATGGATCAAGTATAGGTGTTGAGCAGTGCTGGTTTGGTTGAAAAGGCTGGCAGCAACTTTTATTACTTTCTCCTTCATTTTCCCTCTTCACCTTATAGCTCCCACATCCTCATGTCCTCTTTCCCCTTGAGTCCTCCTTATTCTTCTTTAAGCCCCTTTGTCCTTGTTTTCCTCCCGTAACTCCGCATAAACTGTTAAATCGACTTTTGGGCACTTTGTGTGTTATAATTTTATTAAATCCCCGATAATTTTATAAACCCCATATTAATCTATTTCTTGCTTTACCCCGGCACTATAGCCCTAACCCTTTATAACGCGTGGATGTAATAAAAACATAACCTGGCGAGACCCTTACCTGTCTTTTCACCTGTCACATCAACCCCGGAGCACATGTTCGTTACCTCAACCGTCCGATCGTGCCCGCTTCATCATCCGACAGTGTTTGCAAGCCTTCACCCCGTTAACCACTCGTTTGTTAGGCAGTGGGGAAGGTGGTTTCCCACCGGACCTACCTACCACGCGTCATCATATAACTTGATCGCATGCCCTTGTACATAAACTGCCCCTCCCAAAAGAGCGATGCAGGGAGACTGCTTACCGCTCTTCCGGTACAGCCCCCCGCCCATTATCACGTGTTCAACTCCGCTACCCGTCAACCATTGGATCTCCCCGAGCCTGATCCGATGGCCCTCATTTTATCTTCTTTGTCATTTCCCGATAGCTCTGCCTTTGCAATCTCCACTGTTGATTTTATCATTTGACGGGTGAGATATGTTCCACTGTTTAATCTACCTTTGTGTCTTCCATTGCTTCCCACTATCAGATCCAGGCCGTCCATTTGAACCATCCAACGGCGATCATTCATTCTTGACTCTTCATCCATTTTCAAGGCATTTTTCAGTGTTTTTGGATCGACTCGTGCACGCAAAGAAGGGAGTGATAATACGATAGTGGGTACATTAATTCCTCAGCTACCCACATTCAAAGACACCATGGTTAAGGACAAGAAGGAAGGCTTCAAGCAGATCTAGATATGAATCAGTCATGGAGCCTGGTACACATTACATTCCATTTGCTCAGAAAGGACACCAGAGTACTAGAAAGGCCATTTTGTCGATTAAAAGCAATCAAACTGTATCAGAGACCCATATCTGTGTGTAAATGTGGTTGGTGGACAGTTGTGACACCTCCAAGCATGAGGTATCCAGAGCAATTTTGTATTCAACCTCCATATATACCCAAAAAAAGAAGGTAATGAGGTTGATGAATGTAATTTTAGTGTAAACTTCAACTTCTAGAAACTGTAACTATTATGAGACCTGTAGCTTCTGGTCTTCATTTCCAGCTAATACAAGCTTCTTTTGTTGTTGATTGCTCACTTTCCACTTCTTCTTCTTTGTTCCAGGCTATGCCTGTTTTTCATTATTTCATGTGCTATTAATTTTTTAGAATTAGAGGGGTTGTCATCCCACCTTTGTGTTAGGATTTAGCATGCATCATTGAATTTGTTTGTAGTTTTCTGTTGTTTTAATGCCAGAGAGCTGTCATCTTGTCTGTGTATTAGAAAATAGATTTACAGACCTTTAAACTGGTTGCGGCTGGCCATCATAGGGTCCTGTGCATCTACTGGTGTGATCAGTGTTCTCCATCATCACATTGTCTCTAAAACTGTGAGTAATTGGTGATTAAAAGCCTTGTAGTCTGGGGGTGTTCACCCATGTCTGGGGTTAAGCATAGTAGGAGTGGTTATCTGGCTTGAACATGCAGCATTTGTTTCATTCATCCACCAATTTTTCCAACATTTTTGTTGAATTTGTAATGTTCCCAAGCATCTCTGATATACAACCTAGGAGAGTTTCTTAGGGTAATAACATTAATTGGCGCCATTGCCGGGGCGAGGAGAATCGAAGCTCAGCTTCCCTGGGAGAACGACACAACTTCAAGATTTGATGACAGACAAGGTTTGAACACAATTTCTAGTTGTAATCATTTGTTTGGTGACTCCATTGGAGGAAGATCAACCTTTGGCGACTCCACATTGAAGTTCTGGCTCAATTTATGAGACACGCTCGAAGAAATCCTCAGAAATTACCAACTGAACCAGTGCCTGAACCTGAGAAAACTGTTAAATCAAAGAAAGCTTCACAGAAAGGGGCATCAGGATCAGGTAAGCCTAAGAAATCTTACTCATCTCTGAAAGATAAAGTCATTGCTGAAGATTTACAGTTTGAAGAATTAGAACACAACACTGTTAATAAGGAAAAATCCTCAGAGATTAGTACAACCCCTTGTCCAGTTAGTTACCATTTGAGTCTCAGTCCAAAGAAAGCTTCCCATTAAGTCCAAAACATCCCTTTATCTCTGCCATTCATCACCTTACTCCCTACCACTCAATCTGTTAGTATTCTTCCAAATATTTCAATCATGGCAGGACAGCAAGCACCTACGAGGATAGAAAGAATTGTAGCTGCCAGATATGGACCATTGGTATTGCCTCTGCCTTTAAATCCTATGCCTGTGGGAGAATATCAAAAATATATGCCTAAATTCACTGGAACAGAGGGAGTAACAGTAGAGGAACACCTTGAAGCTTTTTACAGTTATGCTGATAATTTAGATATAAGCGAAAATGATGTATGGATGAGAGTTTTTGTCCAGAGCCTTGATGGAGAGGCTAGGAAGTGATTCAGAGAATTACCCCAAAGATCTATAATAGATATTGAAGCATTAGATGATGCATTTTTGAAGCAATGGGGAGATAAAAAGGACTTGTTGTATTACCACACTGAGTTTGGCAATCTGAAGAGGGAAAATGGGGAATCAATACCTAATTTTAATAAAACATTCAATAGAATGTATAATAAGGTACCAGTTGAGATAAAGCCTACTCCTACCTCTGCCAAACTCACTTATGCCAATGCATTTGATTTTGATTTCTGCTTGTTATTGAGAGAAAGAAGATGTGTTACGCCGGCAGACATGCAGGATGCAGCTCTAGAAGTAGAGTCTAATATCATAGCTGCAGAAAAGCTTAAAAGTCAAGCTGACAGGAGGAGACAGAGAACTCAAGCTTCTACTTCTTCTGCATCATCTTCAGAGCCTAAATTAGACAAAATGACTAAGATGATAGAGTCATTCGCTACTGAAATTTCTAAGCTAAAGGTTGAGAAAAATTCAGGGAAAACAAGGCAACAAAGCACATTTGCTCCAAGAAATTAAAATTCATTCAGAAGAGCAAATAAGTAGCTACAGATTATGCAAAGGGGTGAAGAAACAAAGGATGAACAAAAAGTTAAAGCTCCCTTTCAGAATGTAGTCATGGAGGAGGAACAATTTGAAGAAGATTAGGATGAAATTCACTGCATGGAAGATAAAGGCAGCACTGCATTTTTTACATTAGCTGAATATGAACAATCATTGCTGCAAGAATAAAGCAGTCAGGAGTGGGATAGAGGAGCTATTCTACAAACTGGTGAACAGTAGCAAAGATATAACCTGAGGTCGAATGTAAAAAATGTCAAAGAAAACTCTTCTCAAAGAGCTGTTGTCCAAACAAAACTACAGAATATCAGGGAGAGAAGACCATCAGCTGACCCAGTGATCCTCAAAGCGCCAGTTCAAGAGATAAAAGTTATGATAAATCATCTTCTTCTTTCATCTTTGAGTCAGAAGTCCAGAAATTGAAAATAGTTGTGCCTCTGATTGAGTTGGTAAAGAGTGAAGTGTTTAGGAAACCTATCCTTGAAGCCCTTGAGCTAGAAACCAAACAAACTTCCACTGACTCTATTAATTTGCAAGATGACAAGCCTGCCATTGTGCTCAGCCCCATGATTAAACCTGCTGATAATAATTCTCCATCTTTTTATGTCTCATTGACCATTCATGACAAAATCCACCACAATTGCCTGCTAGACATAGGGGCCAGCCACAATCTAATGCCTAAAGCTGTCATGGAAGAGTTAGGCCTTGATATCACTAGACCCTATCATGATTTATTTTCTTTTGATTCAAGGAAGGTGAAATGTCTTGGATTGATTAAGGATCTAGCCATTACCTTAACTCAGCTGCCCATGAAGAGTATGATGATGGATATTGTGGTAGCATATGTCCCTCCTAAGTTTGGCATGTTGTTGTCCAAAGGGTGGATTAAGAGACTAGGTGGGACACTACAAAATGATCTATCTTATGCCACTGTCCCAGTGTTTGGAGGAGAAATCAGGAGGTTGTATAGAGAAGCATAGTTGGCATACATCATTAGTGATGAGAAGAATGCTACAAATCATCTTATATATGCAGTGGACACTAATTTTGGAGCATGTATTCTCCAAATATAAGAATCTCAGAAGGCCGAAATGCAGCTCAGGAAACCAACACTTCAAGCCAAGAAAGAGCAAGGAGGTTAGGTTTGGGAAATGTTCTTTGATGGGGCATGTTCTAGGGAGACTGCAGGAGCAGGAGTGGTGCTAGTTTCTCCACAACAAGAAAGCATTCAGCTATCTTTCAAGCTGGTTTTTCGAGTGACAAACAATATAGTAGAATATGAAGCACTGTTATTGGTCCTTAACGTAGCAAAAGACAGAGGAGTGAAGAATCTAAAGGTATTTGGAGATGCTGATCTGATTATCCAGCAAGTGAATAAAACATTTTAGGCAAAGCACCCAAGGCTGAAAGCATACAGAGATGAGGTATGGAGAATCAGAGATTCCTTTGATTATTTATGTATTTCATATATTCCTAGAGCCCAAAATCAGCTTTCTGATTCCCTTGCTGTTTCTACTAGTCTATTTATACCTCCTTTTCCTCCTATACTAGTTTATCAAGTCCAAATGAAGTACAGACCTTCCTTGCCTGATAATGTCCAACATTGGAAATTTTTTGAAGATGATAATGAGTTGAATAGGTTCTTGCAAGTCATTGATGAGTTTTCTGAAATGCAAATTGACCAGGAGAATGAAGCCTTGTTAGAAAAACCCCAGTCCCAGCTTAGAAATAAAATTGGCAAAAATAACATTGTCCAACTTCCTAGTAATCATATTCCCAAGGGTCTAATTCCTCTTGAAAGACTGTTTTACCAGAATGATGTGCCTTACAAGGCTGCCCAAAAAGAAGACCAATCTGCAGTCTGTAAGCATGATATAGGAAGTCCAGGTCAGCCTAGGTATGTGAATTTGTCCACTCATTTGTCTGCCGATCAAAGTGCTGAGTACTGCAATTTAATTAGGCAATTTGCTGATGTGTTTGCCTGGGAGTATAATGATATAAAAACATATGACAAGAACATAATTCAACATAAAATCCCTCTGGAGAAAGACATTGTTCCTTTCAAAAAGAAGCTAAGATCAATAAATCCTATGCTTCTTCCAATGATCGAAAAAGAAATTAAAAAATTGTTGGCTGCCAAGATCATTGTTCCTCTCAAGTATTCAAAATGGGTAGCCAATCTAGTGGTGGTGAGGAAGAAGAGTGGAGAAATCAGACTGTGTGTTGATTTCCGAAATTTAAATAAATGCTCCAAGAAAGATAACTATCCTTTACCAAAAATGGAGCATTTACTGTAAAAGGTCTCAGGAGCTAAAGTCATGTCATTTTTGGATGGATTTTCAGGCTTTAGTCAGATTTTTGTGCACCCAGATGATCAAGAAAAGACTGCATTCACCACTCCTTGGGGCACTTTTATGTATGCCAAAATGCCATTTGGTTTGATGAATGTTGGAGCCACCTTTCAGAGAGCTATGGACATAGCGTTTGTGGGAGAGAAGGACAAATTTGTGCTTATATACCTTGATGATATAATAGTTTACTCCAGCAGCCATCAAAATCATTTGCAGCATTTGAAAAAAGTGTTTTTGAAGTGCAAAAGGTTTGGAATTTCAGTCAATCCCAAAAAATCTCAATTTGCTTTGAGTAAAGGCGAGCTGTTATGACATGTTGTGTCTGCTGCAGGTGTTCAAATTGACCCAAAAAGAATAAAGGCAATACAGACTTTTTCTGTCCCAAGATCAAAAAAGGATATCTAATCCTTTTTGGGCAAAATTAATTTTGTTAGGAGGTTTATACCAAATTTTGCTGAACTAGTTAAGCATGTGACCTCCATGTTGAAGAAAGGAGCAAAGGTAAGATGGACTGATACAACAAGGAAATCATTTGAGTCAATTAAGAGAGCTATTATGGAGGCTCCCACATTAATCAGTCTGGACTACAACAAGGAGTTCCACATATTTTCTTTTGCCTCTTGGAGACACCATTGCAATAGTCTTATTGCAGCAAGATGAAGAAGGTTCAGAGCATCCAGTGGCATTTTTTGGCAAGAATTTGAGGGATGCTGAATTGAGGTATGATATTATAGTAAAATAGGCATATTCTCTTATTAAATCCTTAAAGGCTTTCAGAGTTTATATCTTGCATTCAAAAATAATTTCATATGTGCCCTCTGCTGCAATAAAAGATGTCTTGACACAACCTGATGCTGATGGAAGGAGGGAAAAATGGATTGCAAAAATGATAGAATTTAATATAGAATTGAAGCCCACAAAACTGGTCAGAGGTCAGGGTCTTGCCAAACTATTAGCTGAACAAAATTGCAGGTCTTTAGACATTGATTTCCTATGCACGATGGAAGAAAATGGTCGGGCGGAAGAAGAGGAAACAGCTAAAATAGTGAAAGAACAGTCAGTGGCCGAGAATCTAGCTTCATGTGGTTGGTATTCTCCAATAATTAATTTCTTGTTGAAGCTATAAATCCCTTCAAGCTTAAGCACAAGTCAAGCTATAACTTTAAAGCTTAGGGCAGTAAAATATTGTATCAATGAAAATCTGCTCTATTGGAGGGATACATCTGGAGTGCTTTTAAGGTGTCTGGACAAAGAACAGCCAATGGAAGTTATGCAGCAGTTTCATAACAACATGTGTGGAGGGCACCATTATTGGAAAACTACAACCCACAAAATTCTCAGAGCTGGGTACTATTGGCCCACTTTATTTTCTGATGTATTTGATTTTGTTAAATCTTGTGACAGGTGCCAAAGATTTGAAGGAAAACAACAGTTGAAGTCCCTGCCCCTAAAACTAATAATTGCAAAAGGACCTTTTCAGCAGTGGGGTTTGGATTTTATTGGAGAAATCAATCCTCATTCCAGTGGCTAGCATAGGTGGATATTAGTATCCACTGATTATTTCACAAAATGTATTGAAGCTGTCCCTACAAGGAAGGCTGATCATAGTTTGGTCATGAATTTTTTGACAGAGAATATCTTCAGCAGATTTGGTTGTCCTCATAAACTAATCACAGATAATGCAGCAGCTTTCAGGGAAAAAGAGATGGTGGAAATGTGTGATTCAATGGGCATTAAACTTGTTCATTCCACCTCATATTATCCTAAGGGAAATGGTCTAGTAGAATCCTCTAATAAAAGTCTAATCAGGATAATTAAAAAACTGTTAGAGGAAAATAAAAAGAATTGGGATTCAAAGCTCAAGTATGCATTGTGGGCTGACAGAGTGACCATCAAAAAATCCACAGGCAATTCTCCTTTCAAGCTGGTATATGTCACTGAGGTTGTATTTCCAATTCAGCTAGCTCTCCCTGTGGAAAAATTCCTTCAAGAAGAGCAGAATGAAGAAGAAGAAATGGCAAAGAGGATCACTGATCTAGCAAAAATACATCATATTAGAGAACAGCTGGTTCAAAAGGCTGCAACACATCAGAGAAGGATCAAGGAAGCCTTTGACAAGAAGGCAAAAACAAATAATTTTTAGATTGGTGACTTGGTTTTAAAATGGGATGCACTGCAGGAAAGGAAAGGAAATCATGGGAAATTTGATGCTTTCTGGACAAGGCCTTTCATCATTTCACATGTTCAAGGGAACAACACCTTCATACTGAAAAGTATGGGAGGAGAGATAGTTTTTGATGGCCTAGTTAATGGGCGGTTTTTGAAAGTTTATGTTGTTTAAGGTCTTTGGCCTTAAAGGTTGTAAATATTGTGTTTTTATCAGTTTAGTACAGATGCAATAGACTCCATGCCCATTGGAACACTAGGAATTTTGATCATTTTGCTTTCAGCTGGAAAGGTAGTGGCCTACAGGTTCTTGAGACCTCACAGGGATGATCTCATCCCTAGAAAGAGCTAGTGTTAACTCTGCTATAGTTTGCAACATTTGATGGATCAAGTATAGGTGTTGAGCAGTGCTGGTTTGGTTAAAAAGGCCGGCAGCAGCTTTTATTAATTTCTCCTTCATTTTCCCTCTTCACCTTATAGCTCCCACATTCTCATGTCCTCTTTCCCCTTGAGTCCTCCTTATTCTTCTTTAAGCCCTTTTGTCCTTGTTTTCCTCCCGTAACTCCGCACAAACTGTTAAATAGGCTTTTGGGCACTTTGTGTGTTATAATTTTATTAAATCCCCGATAATTTTATAAACCCCATATTAATCTATTTCTTGCTTTACCCCAACATTATAGCCATAACCCTTTGTAACGCGTGGATGTAATAAAAACATAACTTGGCAGGACCCTTACCTGTCTTTTCACCTGTCACATCAACCCCGGAGCACATGTTTGTTACCTCGACTGTCCGATCATGCCCGCTTCATCATCCGACGGTGTTCGCAAGCCTTCACCCCGTTAACCGCTCGTCTGTTAGGCAGTGGGGAAGGTGGTTTCCCGCCGGACCTGCCTGCCACACGTCATCATATAACTTGATCGCATGCCCTTGTAAGTAAACCGCCTCTCCTAAAAGAGTGGTGCAGGGAGACCGCTTACCGCTCTTTCGGTACGCCCCCCCACTCATTATCGCATGTTCAACTCTGCCACCCGTCAACCGTCGGATCTCCCTAAGATTGATCGGGCAGCCCTCATTTTATCTTCTTTGTCATTTCCCAATAGCTCCACCTACGCAATCTCCGCTGTTGATTTTATCTTCCGACGGCTGAGATCTGTTCCGCTGTTTAATATGCCTTTGTGTCTTCCATTGCTTCCTGCTATCAGATCCAGGTCGTCCATTTGAACCATCCAACGGCCATCATTCATTCTCGGCTCTTCGTCCATTTTCAAGGCATTTTTCAGTGTTTTTGGCTTGGATCATGCACGCAAAGGAGTGATAATACGACAATGGATACATTAATTCCCCAGCTACCTACAATCAAAGACACCACGGTCAAGGACAAGAAGAATGGCTTCGAGGAGATCCAGATATGAATCAATCATGGAGCCTAGTACACATTACATTCCATTTGCTCAGAAAGGACACCAGAGTACCAAAAAGGCCATTTTGTTCATTAAAAGCAATCAAATTGTATCAGAGACCCATATCTGTGTGTAAATGTGGTTGGTGGACAGTTATGACACCTCCATGCATGAGGTATCCAGAGAAATTTTGTATTCAACCTCCATATATACCCAAAAAAAGAAGGTAATGAGGTTGATGAATGTAATTCTGGTGTAAACTTCAACTTCTAGAGAATGTAACTATTATGAGACCTGTAACTTCTGGTCTTCATTTCCAACTAATGCAAGCTTCTTTTGTTGTTGATTGCTCACTTTCCACTTCTTCTTCTTTGTTCCAGGCTATGCCTATTTTGCATTATTTCATGTGTTGTTAATTTTTTAGCATTAGAGGGGCTGTCATCCCACCTCTGTTAGGATTTAGCATGCATCATTGAATTTGTTTGCAGGTTTCTGTTGTTTTAATGCCAGAGAGTTGTCATACTTTCTGTGTATTAAAAAACAGATTTACAGACCTTTAAACTGGTTGCATCTGGCTATCATAGAGTCTTGTGCATCTGCTGGTGTGATAAGTGTTCTCCATCATCACATTGTCTCTAAAATTGTGAGTAATTGGTGGTTAAAAGCCTTGTAGTCTCGGGGTTTTCACCCATGTCTGGGGTTAAGCATAGTAAGAGTGGTTATCTGGCTTGAATATGTGGCATGTTTTTCATTCATCCACCAATTTTTCCAACATTTTTGTTGAGTTTGTAATGTTCCCGAGCATCTCTGATATACAACCTAGGAGAGTTTCTTGGGGTGATAACAGGAACTAAAGTGAATTTCAAAGCATTTCATTAATTTGACACTAATGAAAACAACTTAATACCCAAAAACCAAAAGTGATTTGCAAAAGACGTCCAAACACAAAAAGATTCTTTGAACAAGGGTAATTGATCTCTGAAGAGAAGACTAATGAGTGAATGAAGGATGACTTAGAAGTCCTAGAAACCTTAGAAGGCAAATCAAGCTCCAAATACACTTAAAACAAATCAAGAGGCAATTTTAATCAGAAAAACATGTCAAGAGAGACAAGGACACTAAAATCACACTGTTAAGCCACTGACAGAAGCCAAAATACTGAAAACAAAAAGACAAACCCTAATTTTCTTTAACCTCTGATATCATTGCACCTGTTAAAATAAAATCGGCGGTCATCGCTACTATAATCAACATATCCGCGATGTCATCGCGACTGTCAAAGAAAAAACCGTGATGGTCGAGAAAGAAAAAGGAAAAACAAAAAATCTTCAAGAGAAGCACAAATTAAGAACCTTCAAGCAATTACCAGAAAGTGAAAATAGATCAAGACAAGAAAACAAGTCTAGGAATGGATGGTTGGTCAAACTCATCACAAAAACAAGGTGAAGGATTGAATGGAAAGGATCATAGGTTCCCCAGTGGAGTCGCCATTTTTTTGTCTAGGTAAATCCTCTCTACAAATAGAGACGATCCCTCTAGCCCAATGAGTGGGTCTAACAACCGAAGTGACAATCTACCAGACACTTTCCTAAGTTACAATTGAAAAGAGAGACGAAGAAGATCGTCTACCTCATTCTGATGCTATTTCGATCTTCTTTGTTGAAGACCTTGAATCGCTTGTGTCACGGGCTTGTTCCTACTGTTCACAACATTTATGCCCCTGCACAAGAGATCAAGACACAACAAGGCATGCAAATACAAATAGCATATTCAAAAGTAACCTACTTAACTGATCAAGGAATGTTAAGCTAAATGATACATGAGGATACACATTTAGGGAAAATGAACCAGTAGTTGTATATTAATATAAAATAAAGGGAAGCATACAACCAAGCCTTGATGTTGATAGGCTCTCCTTGAATCAATATGCAAGTCCAAGCTAAGCTCTCCAAGCACTCCTTCTCCAAGCCAAATGAATAGCATATAGGCACAATCTTAGCATAAGGGTGCAAATAGGCATAGACCAACCATTTGAGAATGGGAGAAGTTGAACATATAGGCTGGGAAAGGAAGTTAGGACCTCTCTAAAGATAGGATTATGTCCTCATCTCAAGGAGGTAGCTCATAGGGATAATACCAAGAGGTCAAGTTGGGATAATTCAGCCTCATCTATGGCAAACAGCCTCTAGCTCACTGCTCTGGAAGCTTCTAGATCACAAAATTTCTCATCCTCTTTGGGAAAATTGCCTTTTCTGGATCATTGTGGGCATACAAGTGAACAAAGTGATTCCATCGCAGGTCAAGTGCAGTGTAACAGGCAATCATCTCTATTTTTAGTCTCATAACCACGATGATTCTCAAATTACGATTTTAGAGCTATTTCTTTCAAGGAAAGCTCAAGGCATTTTCTAATCAATGTCTTAAGAAGGATCTGAGTTACATATATGAATGAGTATACTACATAATGGTCATGTTTCAGGCACTTCGGGGTATGCTACAGGGAAATGTAGGAGGTGTGAAAAAATATTGTGTAACATAAAGTCTTCGTGCTCTCTTGACCATACAAGCGACATGTGAATATGACCAGGAGTTGGTAAGCCTTCCTAAGTGAATTCATCTTGTAGGACATAGTTGGGTGTCATCCTAAACTTCGATGGCTATTTTACCCAATGCTTCATGATATATCTAGTGCTTACATTGTTGTTTGGATTGAAGAACAATGCATCCATGTAATTCATCGGTTGTAGAAATTGATACATCGAATGGTACTTTTTCCTCCTGAAGATTGCAAGTTGTGTTCCACTAGTATTGCTCAATGTCATCATATCAAGATCGGTATATGAGACAACCCATTGAATGATATCCATGCACGGGAAGGTGGTGTACTTACATGCAACCTTGTACAAGCCTGAGTTATGGATGTTGACATAGACTTGTCGATCTTCCAAATATTCCTTGAAAGTGCCTTCAAATATGTCCTTTATTTCTTGCCATGTGATCTTCATGTCCTTATCTATGAAAATTTGTGTGTCTTCATAGATGGGCAAGTTCATTGGCACCTATTCAACCACATCTATAGTGTTGCTCTCTATAGTTTCCTTTGATCTAGCTCTCTTGGAAACCATGATGTTAGTACTTTTGAGAGACTGCTCAACAAATGATGTATCTGGAGATAGAGTGGAAAATGACGGCAAGAAAATGTCAGTTTAAAAACACAAAGCACTTCAAGAATCGATCATGCAACAAACTGGGTGATTGTTTGGTTATATTTTGCAGTAGTGACTCTCGGAGGTTGGGGGATTGTCAACTGGAATTGCGCATTACACAGTCCCAACTGCCAGTGAGACCTACTACTGGCCGGAACTGAGCAGAGCGTAGTCCAACAAGGTTGGCTGTGGACTGGGACAGCACAATGCTCAGTTCAGCCCGGCTTGACTGCTGCCTGGGACTGCGCATTGCACAATCCCAATGGGAAAGACTAGGTACTCTCTCCAAGAACTGCGCAAAGCACAATTGGAGGCTGGTGACAGACAACTTCTACACAATCCCTAGAGGCAAGGTAGAGCCTTGAGTTCCGAGAATGTGCACTGCATGTCGGGAAAAGCAAGATTTGAGCCGAGGCAGCCTAGATTTGCCCAAGGGAAACTTGAAAATGAGTAGAACTGAATGAATGAGAAAAGGATGGTGCAGATAGGAGTGAATGATCATGCATGTAATTGAAACCAATGCAGGAAATAGTCAAATGGATGAACAATGAAGCTGGTGGGGAGAGTTTCCACAACGGCGACCGTTAGTGAAAAAATAGTGTTATGCATGTGACACTTAAGAAAGACAATGCAAAACTGAAACAACACTTCTACAAGTTAAAACAAACTAAAATGCCTATGGTCATTCAGTAAAACATGAAAAAAAAAACTTACAAAGGCCAAGGAAATAAAAGCAACAGAAAAATCAGCAGAAGACTTGAAAAGTGAAACTTACCCAGAAAAGTTTTGTCTATCATGTCGAAGGTTCCTAGATGCCTTGGGAATGCCAAAGCTCCAAGATCAAATGTGGAGAATGAGCTCTAGGGCATCGTTTAAATAGATTTGATAGATTTAGGGTTTATGATGTGCATTCCAAAAATCTAGGAAAAAGCGAAAAGTGGCAGTAAGTTTCTAAAATCAACTCGAGTGTAACTCTTAGTGCTAAAAATAGATCCCTATTTTTTAGGGATGATTTTTTTCTTTTTTTTTTCTTTTTTGCGGGAAAGTTTGCCTTGCATGCATGGATAAATTTTGTAGTTCTAGAGGGAACCAAGCAACTTGCCGGCACATGCATCAGATAGAAACTAAGGAAGGCTTCTACGCAATTCCTACGCTGAGTGGCTTTGGCTGCTTCTCATGCTCTGCGCAATTTCCTAGCTAAAGACAAGCTGCCATCTAGGTTTACCCAATTCCTGAGCTGAAGCTGTTGGGTTGTGTTATATTCTTTCCACATAGTTAACAAGATTTGAAGGGCACCTGTAACCCCACTTTATAGGGTCCGGGACAACGCCCCAGAAAATTTTGGTTTTGGACCCTATGTTAGGTTGGGCGGACCCACCTATGGTTTTGTGCATGATTTTCGCACATGCTTTTTGGATGCGATGGTTTTTCCATCCATGATATTGGACGTGATGGTTTTCGGTCCATGGTATTGGACGTGATGGTTTTCGGTCCATGGTATTGGATGCTTCGGCATGTATAAATATGTATTGTAACATTGAAAGGAACATAATGAAAAATCAAGCTGGTAGTCCTGGTTTTGGGATCCAGTGGGAAAATCTCTGTGTATATGTGTTTTATATGTTATGCTCTCGCATTGTTTATTTTATGTGTTTTAGAATTCGTATGCAGGTAATTTTTGTACAGGGTTAAAACCTACATTTGGTATCAGAGCCAGGTTTGGCTTCAAGGGGACGCCTTTGTTGCTGAGGGGTTTTGCTCAGGCCTGTGGTAGACCCTGTTCAATGGGAGATCTGCGAGATCGATTCTAGTGGTGAAAGAAGATGGCGAGTACTGGAAAGATAGAGATCGAGAAATTTAATGGTCAGAGTTTTGAGTTGTGGAAACTCAAGATGGAGGATCTGTTGGTGGATAAAGACCAGTGGATCGCGGTAGATCCAGGTACTAAACCAACGGGAGTGTCCGATGAAGAATGGAAGAAGTTGGATCAAAAGGCAAAGAGAATAATACGATTGTGTGAATCAGATTCAGTATTTCTAAATGTATCAGGGGAAGGTACGGCGAAGGCTTTGTGGGACAAGTTAGGGAATTTGTACTAATCTAAGCGTCTGGTGAATAAACTGTTCCCGTGAAAAAAGCTATATAACCTGAGGATGAAAGATGGAGACCCGGTGATAGAGCATTTGAATGAATTTAATACTGTGGTAAGTCAGTTAGCATCTGTTGATATTAAAATTTTAGATGAAGATAAGTGCATCAATTTGTTGTGTTCTCTACTAGATTCATGGGATAGTCTGGTTCTTGCAATAGGTAGCAATGCAACTGCCTTGCATTTTGATGAATTAGTCTCATCCTTGCTGATGGAGGAGATGAGACGGAAAAATATGGAGAGCCAAAATGGTGATGCCTTGTCTGTATGAGGGCAGACCCAGAATAGAAACAAAAATAAGTCATCAAGTGGGAGATCTAAATCTCCAGGAAAATCTATAAAGGTGGTGTGCTGGAAATGTGGAAAGGAAGGGCACTACGCAAGGGACTGTAAATCTAAAACTCCTGACAAAGGAAAGGGATCTGATGAGGCTCCTTTTGTAGAGGTGAAAACCACCTCAGATGAAGGTGGGGATGTGTACTTGGCTTCTTCAAGTACACATGTAGATCATGAGGCATGGTTAGTTAACTCAGGTGCATCCTTTCACTTCACTTCCCATAGAGAGTGGTTCTATGAGTATGAGAAATATGATGTTGTTGATGTCTTCTTGGGGGATGATAGGAAGGATAGAATCATTGGTGGCAGAAATTTAAAGTTGAAGTTGCAAGGTGGAAGGGTTAGAACACTTCTGGGTGTTCTACATATTCCTGCATTGGCTAGAAATCTGATTTCTGTAAGCAAGCTGGATGATGCAGGTGTAAAAACAGTGTTCAAGAAGGATACCTGAAAGATGGTTCGGGGATCATTGGTATTGATGCGGGGAGTTCGGATTAAAACTCTGTACAATCTACAAGGTAGCACTGTTATTGATGGGTGCAATAGTTCTGTGGTTGCTGAAAGTGGAGCAGAAAATCTAGTGGTCTCTGGAGAGAAGACCATGTTGTGGCATCAAAGGCTTGGACATATTGGAGAAAAGGGCCTTCGGATACTTCATGGTAAAGGTATGGTAGAAGGTATGAGTAATAGCTCTCTGGATTTTGATTTCTATGAAAATTGTGTATATGGGAAGCAGAATCAAGTGAGTTTCCCCTCTAGTAGTAAGCGGGAGAAACAGATATTAGAACTTGTGCACAGTGATGTGTTTGGACCTGTGAAGGTTCCATCACTAGGTAAGTCTATGCACTATGTATCATTTATAGATGACTTCTCAAGGAATACATGGATATATTTCCTTAAGAAGAAATCTGAAGTCTTTGACAGGTTTAAAGAATTTAAGGCTCTAGTGGAAAACCAGACAGAGAAGAAGATAAAGGTGCTGAGGACAGATAATGGTGGAGAGTTTTGCAGTAAGGAATTTGAAGAATTCTGCCAGAAGTGTGGTATAGCATGACAGAAGACTACTCCATATACACCTCAACAAAATGGAGATTCAGAAAGAATGAACAAGACATTGATGGAAAGGGCAAGAAGCATGCTCAATGGTGTCGGGTTAGGACAGGAATTCTGGGCAGAGGCGGTGGATACTTCATGTTACTTGGTCAACAGGTCACCTTCATCAGTGTTGGAGGATAAGACTCCACAAGAGGTATGGATTGGTAAGAAACACTCTCTTTAACATCTAAGGGTATTTGGATGTGATGCATATGTACATGTTCCAAAGGAGAAACGAATCAAGTTGGATAGCAAATCTGAAAAATGCATCTTTATTAGGTATAGGGATCGTTTAAAGGGTTATAAGCTTTGGAACCCAGTAACAAGGACGGTTGTGTACAGCCGAGATGTGGTGTTTAGAGAGGTGAAAGATGTTATCAAACATGAATTCCAACCAAAGGAACATGAGAATATAGAGTTTGAGCTAAAGGAGGAAGAACCTGACTCTACAGCAGAGGAGGAATCGGAAGATGAAAAGCCACAAACTCCGGCTGTGAGGAGATCAGTTCGAGAAAGAAGGCAGCGAGAAAGGTATAGTCCATCTACTTTCTATTCAAATTTTTCTTTGTTTGTTACTGATGATGTTCCCAAAACTGTGAAGGAAGCAATAGATTCAAAGGATGGAAAACTCTAGAAAGAGGCCATGGTTGATGAAATGGCATCTTTGCACAAAAATGAGGCTTGGGATCTGGTGGAGTTTCTGGATAGAAGGAAACCCATTGGCAACAAATGGGTGTTCAAGAAGAAGACAAATGCAAAAGGAAAGGTGGAGAAATACAAAGCTCGGTTGGTAGCAAAAGGTTATTCCCAGGTGTCGGGAATTGATTTTGGTGATATTTTTTCTCCTTTTTCCAAGGTAACTTCTATTAGATTACTTTTATCTGTTGTTGCTGCTTTTGATTTTGAGGTAGAAGAGATGGATGTGAAGACAACATTTCTTCACGGGGATCTGGAAGAGGAAATCTACATGAAGCAACCTGAAGGATTTGCGGTGAAGGGTAAGAAAGAATTGGTATGCAAGTTAAAGAAGTCTCTGTATGGGTTAAAATAGTCACCAAGGATGTGGTATCAGAAATTTGATACATTTATACAGGGACTTGGCTTCACCAGAAGCAAAGCAGATCACTGTGTGTATTTTAAATTAATTGGTGACCGTGTTATTTATTTGGTCTTGTACGTGGATGATATGTTGCTGGTTGGAAATGACAAAGAAATTATCCAATATTTGAAGACCTAATTGTCCTCCAAATTTGACATGAAAGATCTTGGTGTTGCAAGCTATATTTTGGGCATGGAAATTAAAAGAGATCAGGCAAAGAGGAGGCTCTGGTTAAACGAGAGGAAGTATGTCAAGACATTACTGCAAATGGTTAATATGCAGGATAGTAAACCGGTGAAGGTTCCTATTCCTATAGGTGTGAGGTTATTTGCTGAACAATGTCCCAAGACACAAGAAGCAGAAGAGGACATGTCCCATGTTCCATATGCAAGTGCAGTCGGTAGCCTGATGTACGCAATGGTCCATACTAGACTAGACATTGCACATGCAGTGGGAGTATTGAGAAAGTTTATGTCAAAACCAGCAAAGGAGCATTGGACAGCAGTGAAGCGGGTTTTCAGGTATTTGCGTGGCACTAGTGATTATGGTCTGTGCTACCAAGGAAGACCAAGATTGGATAGAGTGTTGGATATTTGTGGCTTTTTTTATGCAGACTGGGCTAGAGATCTGGATTAGAGAAGATCTACAAGTGGGTATATGTTTAACCTATTTGGAGGTGTAGTCAGTTGGATGAGTAAGAAATAATCTGTAGTGGAACTATCAATTACAGAGGCAGAATACATGGCAGACACTCATGCAAGCAAGGAAGCAGTTTGGTTGCAAAGATTGTGTTCAAGTATGGGGTTAGTACAGGAAGCTATAAGGATAGACTGTGACAGCCAAAGTGCAATTTTCTTGGAAACGAACCCTGCATATCATTCAAAGACAAAGCACATTGATGTTTAGTATCACTTTGTGAGGGATATGATAGAAGACAAAAAGGTGTTGCTAGTAAAGGTGGACACTTTGAAGAATATTATAGATGCATTGACAAAATATGTGAGCTCTGAGAAGTTCTATTTGTGTAGAGAGACAATGGGCATTTTATGGCTGGGAAAATGACTAAGCTCTCTTGTGGTCCCCTGTGGAAAGAAAACAACAAGTGGGAGAATGTTGGGTTGTGTTATATTCTTTCCACGTAGTTAACAGGGGGTTTGAAGGGCACTCAAAACCCCACTTTATGGGAAAATTTTGGTTTTGGACTCTATGTTAGGTTGGTCAGACCCACCTATGGTTTTGTGAATGATTTTCGCACATGTTTTTTGGACGCGATGTTTTTTCAGTCCATGGTATTGGACGCGATGGTTTTCGGTCCATGGTATTGGATGTTGCGGCATGTATAAATACGTATTGTAACATTGAAAGGAACATAATGAAAAATCAAGCTGGTAGTCCCGGTTTTGGGATCCAGTGGGAAAATCTCTGTGTATATGTGTTTTATGTGTTATGCTCTCGCATTGTTTATTTTCTGTTTTTTAGAATTCATATGCAGGTAATTTCTATACGGGGTTAAAACCTACAGAAGCCGAGTTTCAAGATGTTTTGCGCAATTTCTCTAAGCAAGGTTGTCTACTTAACTGCCCTGCGCAATTATGAAGAGTAAGGTAAGATGTCAGGCTACCCTGCAAAATTCCTGAGAGTAAGGAAGGTTTCCCTCCAGGACTACATAGTTTTCCAAGACAGTGCAAGAACCATATGTAAACCAAGTTAGGGGGTCATCTTTTGGTTGGTCAATAGAACAAGTAAGCGAACACAAGTTACAAAATGAAAGATGAACTCAAATGAAACAAAAGTACCTGAGCAGTGCAAGACGTGTTGCTAAGATTTTGACGATGGAGGCTCCAAAACAAAGCAAAGGACAAATTTTGGAGGATCGTTGTAGCTGCTACCACATTAGCGACACACTAGTAGAACTCTAGCTCTCTGTATGGACCTTGTTTTGTGTAAACCGAGTCTAACCCCTCTAGAATTATTTTTCGATTATTTGATCATCATGGCTTCTTCACTAACTTGAGTTAAAGATACAGTCCCTACCGTTCTCTTGATCGGTCAACACACATACCAAGCCAAGTAAACTAAGTTGTTTTGATTGGGGAAGAGGGGTATATTGATACACAAGTAATATAATTGTTAGAGTTTTAGTTTAATCTTTGGTGTTGCTCCACTACCAGCAGGCCTAGATAGTACCCCGGCGGAGTCACACAGGAACACAACCATCACTCCACTGCCAGCGAGCTTGGTCAGTACCTCAGCGGAGTTACTCACACCATCTCTTTGTGTAGGAAGCCTTTCTCTTCTTTTGCCTTTATTTTATTTTTGCATTTTTCGTTTTTTTTCATTTTCAGATAACTGTGCATAGGAACTTATTTATTTTCATGAGGTGAAAGAGGTATCTTGACTTATTGAGAGTAGAAGAGGCTATCCCTTCAGATAAGTATGTTATATATAGATATGACATACTTTTAATGTCCCCCCCCCCCCCACCTTACTATACTTGGCTGAGCTGACAAGGGTTAACATAATATAGAAAAACCGATAGAGTAGGCAGTACTAATTAAAAGTGCAAGCATTGTGTTTTCACCAAGACTCACTCTAAATATAACACATTTTCCATCAGGGTATCATCGACTAAAGACAACAAGCTCTTCATAAAGAAAGAGGACAATAGATAACCAATTATTGATAGTTGTAAAAGCCCTCTTGTACTTCACCCTGCCTGTCTCAAGAGCCAAACATAGTTTCATGTGAAGCTAAACCTATGGGTGCATAAGAAGCGAACAAAACAAAAAAGAAAAAGGTGAGAGTAAACAAAATCAAAACAGGTAAGAAAAACAAAAATGCAAGCAAAGAAAACAAGAAATCAAACACTGATCCTACCCCTACACTAAACAATGGATGGGCCTACTCACATGAAGTGATATTTCCAATGCAGCCATCGACACATTGGTTAGCCCAAGTTGGTGAAGGCATAGTCGACCAGAAAGATATTCAAGTAAACTAGCACACAAAAAGATAAGGCGGTGAAGACCAACACACTCGAAGTCTGATTGCATCCACAGAAAAGAAAAGAGTAAAAGCACAAGACAAACATTATGTGTACATACCATGGTGTTGCAACACATTGTTCACATACGATGAGCATGTACACTCTTTTGATAGTGACAAATGAGCAAACATGAAAAAGGAAGAAAACTTGTGTTTCGCAAGAGTGCTCAATTTATATGATTCCTCCAATGCATGAGCAATAGGATCATGTGATTCAGGTGGAGGATGTGAAATCTGTAAATTAGATTGATATTCAATGAAAACAGTAGATTGATGATGAGCCTGGGGTGTTTCAATAGATTTCTAATCTAAAGTGGAACTGACCTTAGGAAAATAAGGACCTGACATAACAATCATCTCGAGCTGAAGTGCCTTGACAACTTGAGGGGTTTCCACTTTATCATTAGGTAGATCATAAAAGACCGGTGGATTAGAAAGATCAACAGTGAATGAATCAACATCATGATCGAATCAAGGAATAAAAAGATCACGACAACCACAATCATAAAATTCGAGATGTTCATTGGCATCATCATGATCTAACAAATCATATAGAGGGGTTGATGAGAAACAAATTTTCACCCTCTGAGTTTCCAAAAAGATAAATTGGGAGGATTTATAAAGAAAGATGTGTCCTCTTCGCAATTTAATGACATACTGACATCCGGTGTATTTTTTGAATGATCAAAAGTAAAAACATTTTGGGATGTATTTTCACAAGGCAAATCAGAGATGGTAGAATCACAAAAGATGTCAAGAAACAACAAATATAAGGAGGTCATTCTTCACTGCATGTTCTTCTTCAGATTCCCACACATACTCATTATAAATGACAGCACAGGTTGGCTACTCAACACCAACTCCATCAACAAATTGATCCCCGTGAACAACAAATGTGGGGTCCAGAATGGGAGAAAACAACACAATAAAATCCAGAGGATCAATAGGAAAAGAGGATGGAGGTTGAGAGAAAAATTTCACATGACAACCAACATGCTTTCAAGCCAAATCTAGGTGTATATCCAGAGCAAGTCGGGTGGGAGGATGTGACAGTTCAACAGATGGGTTCACAACTTCTCCCACATCGCACTACAGAGCTAGAGTTTTTTGATGAGGAGAGAATGGAGGGTAACTTGTGACAGTAACCTTGTCTGTCTTGGGTTTGGTAGCTCTAACACCAAGGTATGTTGGGAGGGGTTTGAATGATTCTAACAGATGAGGATTTTCATATATGTGAAGAAGATACTGAAATATTTCATTGAGAAATTTCCAATAAATTTCATCTTTTGGGTTTTGAAAAGAGAGATTACAGATACGATTCCAAAATTGCAAAAATGGATTCATCATATTATTTCCGTAATTCCAAAAAAAAATTATTGAGTGCTTTACGATCATAATGATAGAAAGCATGTGCCAACTCTTCGATCATCTGATCATAAGAGTGAAAAGATGTTGCGAGAAATGTGACAGACCATTCCAATGTGTGCCCTCAGAACGTGAATGCGAACAATGAGTATGAAATGTGATCCTCATGGATTTCATTCCTTTCACAGAAGCCCATGAAGGCAACTCCATGACTAAGCAAAGTTGCTACACCTTCACCATAATATGCAAAACATGACAAGTCATTAAGGAGATCCTCCAACACTTCAAAATCACATCCATGAGATAGACATGTCATAGGATTTACTGTAATCTAAGTAATGAAGAATGTGTAGAGATTCAAAATATACTTTGAGGACTCATCTTGTCATCTGGCCCTCCTTCTAGAGCCAAAAATGTTTATGGTGATGGACCCACCAACGGATCTCCCTGGTAAGAAGTCCCAATTAGACCTCAAATCTTTTGGAGTATGAATCCCAGCAGTGGGTAATAAAGCAATTCCTTGACTGCAATAGCATGTAGAGGTAAGTGTGATAAATTTGTTGGAAGAAAGTGTGTGAACTTGTGGCGAGTCAAGAGAGATTCATGGGGGTTCTAACACACAGAGGGGAAAAGGAAGTGTGTCCCTTAGAAGCCTATAATAGTATGCATCCAGAAAGGAACACACGAGCGAAATGACATCACAAGCTAGAAAGAAGAATAGTCCACAAACCAAAGTGACAAGCTAAACCAACAACATGTCTACAAAAATATTCATACAATTGCATACACAAATTTGTAAGTTAAATAACATACATTGCTAAAGCAACCAGAATAGTCCAACTACAATAACAACATATGCATAAAAATGTGTTAGCTTTTTTATATATATTAAGTGAAAGTTCCATCCATACATACAACATTGACAACGACTATCCCCAATAGTGGAACATTACAGTCAACACCACCTGCTCCCCCATAGAGATGTACTCACTTTGCACATTGGAGAAGCCAAGGCACATCACAATACTCTCCAAGCCTTCTCTAACAAATGCATAGCCAAAATCTTGGCTCCCAAAAACCGTTACTATAAGTTATGAGATTCTATATATAGCAAAGGGTGGGGTGACCCTTAACATTCCCCTTTGACTTTTGGACTACCCTCATGACTCTTCACATTACAATAGTGATTGTTCACATTCCACTAATGACACTTGGAATTTCACTTACAACATATTTACAATAATACAATTTCCACATATATCCATGTGGGACAAAAATAGGGTGGAGTTAGAATGATAAGACAAATAACATCACTCAGGGTCTTGTGGAAATTATATCAACTCGATAACCTTCCTTGAAATGGTCTTCAGTGATGAACTGATACCAAGCATGGTACTATGCTATTGTTTCCCCGTACTATTTGATGACATCTTTTTCAAAGCAGACTCTTTCCTCCATGGATTCCGGATATATGGTTTCGAAACCTCTGTGTAGCTCATCCTGAAGCATGCACAACACTATCCTAACTATGGCTGGACCATTGATGTACCTTTTCATGTTCTCTGTGCTAAGATGCAAGTCATCACTAGTGGCTTCACGCATAAGTTTCTCTATGTACTTGTCGACATCCATCATGACTTGGTTCTTCCTAATGGCCTGGGTGAGGGTTCCGATGGAAGGGATCTTGTGCATTCTCACTATGAGATCCATACTCCTGAACAAATATGCATAGGAAGACTCAATGCTAGTGATGAGGGGATGGATATGCTCATAGTTCCATATCAACATCTGAATTCATTCTTTGTCTAGCTCATCCTCTAGCTTCATCCTCTTGTGCAAGTAAAGCAGGGCTCCCTTGTACCTCATTTTCCATTCTTGCATGTGCGCAATAACAGTGTGAATGTCTTTGAGAGTTTGGGTTGTCTGCGCGCACTACTACTGAAAATCATATATATGGACAACCGCTTAGTGCACAGTGACAAATATTCTTTACATAGTCTGCATTGTGGCCTCCAAAGTTAATATCTCCGCCACTAGTAATTTCTTCATCTTTGTCATGGCAGATCTTGCAGACTACTATGTTCTCTACCTAGCCTCTTATAATTCCTTTGTCCTCTGATCATTCTCTGCTATCAAGAACTTGACTGCCAAACTCATGGCTTCTATATAAACCTTATAACCTCATCCATGGCAACTAGACATCTTCTAACATCTGGTAAAATCATCCTTTCTTATGTGCATGCAAGTGATGTATGATCATCCAGGAGCTACTTTCTTCGTGCCTATACAATCCTCTGATGTAACTCGCCAAATGACAAATTATACACATTTGTCTCTGGATCATCATCAAGGAGAAAAAATTATCCTTGCTTGCTCAAAACTGTTTGTGATTCTAGAGGTGGCGGAGACTGTGGTGCGACCTCAGATTCCCTCAGCATGAGATCGATGTCTTGGTCCTCTAAATCCTGTTCTGTCTCCATGTCTGTTACCTCAACCAACTGCTCAACCTACTAAGAAAGTTGCCAAACTTGCACCTTCTCACCATCCTCTTCATTTGTTGGTTGCTCTGCTGTCTCAACCTGTATCTACACATTTTTCTCTATCAGTGTGCCTTGTCCTTATTCTTGTTCCTATTTCTGCCTTTCTTCCCTCTCTCTCCTCCTAAGCTCACGTTCTGCTTTCAGCTTCTTCTCCATCTCCTACAACTTCCTCTTAGCTTCTTCCAATATTTTTTTTCTCCCTCTTTCTCTGCTCTATTCTCCTATTGCGTTGTCACCTCTTTGCATCTATCTCCAAAGCTACTCTCTCAACGAGTGGATCTTATTTGAATTTGTAGCTTTACTCAACCTCTACGCTCTTAGAAATATTCCTCTTGCCTTTGTCTTGCACTAGTTTGTTTCTTACTGTTGCTTTCTTTGTTGCTTCCCATGGTGATGCTTCCTGGAGTGATGCTTTCCATTCTACCACTACTATGATCGATTTATTGAGTCTCGAGGCATTATAGAAATACCTCCAAGGATCTTCCTCTAGCCAGTGACATGCCCCATGGACCCATGGGAAGTACACATTTACAGAGTGGTTTTTTCATATGCTGTGAGGATCATATGGATTTAAACTCTTGGTGCCAAACCCAAACTTCTTTAAGTCCTTAGCCTCGACATCTGCATATTTTAAGGTACATATCTTGTACAACCCAATCTGTAAATGAACAGTGGGCCATGGTGCCCTCCTCCTCCTATGAAGTCTTGTTGATAACCTTATGGAGATGTGGTATGAAACCTCTTGCATGACTAACTTGTCCGTGGAAAACCCCAGTAGCTAATGCTGGGGCTTCTCCGCGCTGAACATCCTGATGAAGGTTCCACCGGTTGAGAAATACCAATATGCAATGTTAAGCAATGTCTGCATCGCTTCCTAGGACATGCAAGGTGGATCATGTTCAAATATCATCTTGTACGGTGGGGCGACAAAGTGGTCATATAGCCTCACCATGACTCCTCTGTAGCTCCACTCAGAGAGTAAATTGCAATAAACATTCACAACTTCCTTTGATGGTGTCCATGTCCAACCTATGCTAGGGAACTACTGTTGGGCACAAATTGCATCAAAAAGGTATGCGGACATATAAAATCTTTCTTGTCCATCCTTAGGTGGATTCTAGGAATTTTACACATGCATTTTCAGATGAAGAGCCAACATGTCCGACCAGTTGAAAGGCATTCCTTCATTTTTCCAACTGATCTAACATAACAACCCAACTCTGCAAGAAAGTCTCCATGCTCTCTTTACCATAGAACCGACATGCGAATATGACTAGGAGTTGGTAAGCCTTCCTAAGTGACTTCGTCTTGTAGACTTGGTTGGGTGCCATCCTGAACTTCAATGGCTCTTTTACCAAATTATTCATGATATCTCTAGTGTTGACATTTTTCTTGGGAGTGAAGAAAAGTGCATCCATGTAGTTCATCAGCTGTGACAAGTGATATATTTGATGCTAGTTTTCCATCGTGAAGGTGCCAAGCTATGTTCCACTAGTATTGCTCAATGTCATCGTCTCTAGATTGTTATGTGAGACAACCCAGTGAATGATATCCGTGCACGGGAAGGCGAGGTACCTACATGAAACCCTGTACAAGCATGGCTTGTGGATGTTGACATAGAATTGTCGATCTTCCAAATCTTCCTAGATGGTGCCTACAAATATGTCCTTTATTTCTTTCCATGTGACCTTCATTTTCTTCTCTATGAACAATTGCATGTTTACATAGATGGGCAAGTTCATTGGCACTTGTTCAACCACGACTCCAGTGCTACTCTCTATAATGTCCTTTGATCCATCTCTCTTGGAAACCATGATACATATATTGTTGAGAGACTTCTCAACAACTAATGTACCTGGAGACAGAGCTTACACTCACAATAAGAAAATGTCAGTTTAAAAACACAAAGCACTTCAAGTATCGATCATGCAACAAACTGGGTGACTATTGGGCAAGATTGCGCAGTAGTGACTCTCGGAGGTTGGGGGA
This sequence comes from Pinus tabuliformis, assembly GCA_031772625.1. Lineage (NCBI taxonomy): Eukaryota > Viridiplantae > Streptophyta > Pinopsida > Pinales > Pinaceae > Pinus > Pinus tabuliformis. The sequence goes on along the minus strand of CM062813.1, from coordinate 351,748,851 downwards.
CTGTTAGCTGGAACTATGCATTGCTAGTCCCAACTACCAGCGAGACCTGCTACTGACTGGAACTGCGTAGAGTGCAGTCCAGCTGTTTTAACTCTAGACTGTAACTATGCAATGCACAGTTCTTTCTGACTTGATTTCTGGCTGGGTCTACGAATTATGCAATCCCAATGGGAAAGACTAGGCACTATCTCCCAGAACTACATAGAGAACATTTGGAGGCTAGTGACAGGAAACTTCTATGTAATTCTTGGAGGAAAGGAAGAGCCTTGAGTTCTTGGAATGTGTAGTGCATACCGGGCAAAGCAAGATATGAGCTGAGGCAACCCAAATTTTCCCAAGGGAAATTGGATTACGAGTACATTTAAATGCATGAATGAAGGATGGTGTAGATAGGAGTGAATGATCATGCATGCAATCAAAACCAACGGAGGAAACAGTCAAATGGATGAACAACGAAGTTGGTGGGGAGAGTCTCCACAACGACGATCATTAGTGCAAAAACAGTGTTATGCATTCGACACTTAACAAAGACACTAAAAAACTTAAACAACACTTCTACAAGTTAAAAAAAAACTAAAACATCAGTGCTCATTCAGTAAAACATGCAAAATAGCACTTACAAAAGCCAAGGAAATAAAAGTGACAAAAAAAGCAATAGAAGACTTGAAAAGTGAAACTTACCTGGAAAAGTTGTGTCGACTATGTCGAAGGTTCTTAGATGCCTTGGGAATGCCAGAGCTCTAATATCAAATCTATAGAATGAGCTTTGGGGCGTAGTTTAAATAGATTTGATCGATTTAGGGTTTATGACGTGCATGCCAAAAATCTAGGAAAAAGCAACAAGTGGCCGGAAGTTTCCAAAATCAACTTGAGTGCAACTCCCAGTGCTAAAAATAGATCCCTATTTTTCAGGGATGCTTTTTTTCTATTTTTATTTTTCAGGAAAGGTTTCCATGCATGCATGGAGAAATTTTACAGTTTTGGAGGGAACCAAGAAAATTGCTGACACATGCATCAGACACCAAATGAGGAATGGTTCTGCGTAATTCCTAGGAACTAGATTACACTTAGAATCCTTGGGTTGAAACATTGAGTCTAAGTAGAAAGTTGAGTCTTTGGGTCATAGAGTAGCAGAAGGCTCTGCAGCTGAGTGCGCAAAGGCCTAGTATTCCACAGCTGAGTGTGCGGATCCCTGCAGCTGAGTGCGCAAGGTAGGTTGAGTCTGTAACCGATTGAAGCATTAATAAAGAGAAGTTTTACCTTATTTCTGTGTATCGTTTCCTCTCTTATGCATTGAAGTATATTGGTCATGAATTGCAAGTTTACTGTTTATTTACTATGCAAACTTATATGAATATGTTGAATGAGTGAATATAAGATAAAGTATCTGTTGAATGAGCGAATATAAGATAAAGGAAAGTGCGTGAAGTAACCTGTGCGAAGGTATTCACAGTTGGACTAAATTGACCCCTCAAACATCTCAAGGGTACAAAAACTTGGTTCCAGCATCCCCCCATATTGCTTTGGGTGAGACCTCAGTCCGCGGTCCATGAACTGTTGCCGAAAGGGCTAGTAGTACAGGGATTTCTTTGGCTAAATAACTCTGAACCCAGGTCAGGCCCCATCAAGCCAACAAATGGTTTTGTTTTTGGGACCGAAATCTGCATAGAGATGTCTGATGTCATATCATTGGAATCCAACTAAGAAAGAAATTGAAGGTTGGTTAAATAGAGAATGCACGAATTCACGGCGCAGGAGAATAGGAATTTGTGATTATCAAAGGAAGAGTGGTTAGACTGCTACCTGTACATGGAGATCCATGAAATTTTCTTCGCATATTTCCCTACTGGGATGTATGAGTGGATCGCGAAACTAGTAGATAGCCAAGGAAGGTGCAAGCACGACAGTCCTATTGTGTGGACCCCAGATTTGGTGCGCAGATTGGAAGCATTGGAGGATAAAATCGTGCGCGATGTTGATCACTGGCTCGATCAGATTATAGGAGGATTCATTACTGAGTTCGTAGTAGATACTTCAGTCAACTACAGCGAGGCAAAGTGACGCTTTCTCAAAGGACCGCGAGGTAAGTACGTAAAGTCTCTGAATACTTGGATTAAAATTTTATTGTGTGAAAAGAGGGTTATGCAATTACCTTGATGTCCGGAGCTACACAAAGTGGAAAAACCTACAGAAACTAAGTAAGAGACCAGAGAATAGCCCTTTGATTTCACCTCCGTAAGGGGATGACAAAGAGCTTGCAAAGGTCTCACCAAGGAGTGCGATAAATTTAATAATACAGAGGATTCTGCGCATACCACCCCCACCCACACCACCACCATATTCACTGTCTTCACCCCCATCTTTGCCCGTACCACCTTCGCCACCACCGCGAGTCAATATGGCAAGCGCAATAAAATTGCCTATGTTCAAGGGAGTAGGAAATGAAGATCCAGACCAGTTTTGGTTCATGATAAGGGTTGTATGGGAAGCACAGGGAGTCACAGATGATAATATAAAGAAAGCGACACTAGTCAGTGCCCTGCGGGATCACGCACTGACCTAGTATATTAAACACTCAAATGGCAATCCGAATGCAAGGATCGCAGATATCCAAATTGCACTGAACAGAGAATTTAGCAGGCTGAAGTCAGAGGTGCAGTCGATCATTAGATTCAAAGAGATCACAATGCTACTAGGCGAGACTCCTTGGGAGTTGGATCAGAGATTGAAGTGCATAATTCGCGAAGCTAATATGACTCTGACAGATGGAAAACACTGCGAATGGTTTTTAGCATCACTAATGTTGCATTTGAGGAACACGCTATCAAAACAGAGGTTAACAACTCATGCAGAGGCCTTGGAGATCGCGATAATGCTGCATGAGACCCCAATATATGATCCTAACCTAGGAGTTCAGCAGATCCACACACAGTTGAAAAAATTATGCCTTGAGCTGCAGAGTATGAAACAGGATAGGACAGCTCGCCCGGAAATGCACAAAGAAGTATGGTGCGTAAAATGAAAGGGTCAAGGACATGACAAAGACCACTCCCCAGTGTTTGCAAATTACCTCGCGGGAGGAGGGTCGATGTCATTAAGACTGGAGGCACAAGTAGGACCTAGCGCGGCACCTGCTTTGTTGTGCGTGATTTGTCAAATAGGATGGAAGCATGCTACGGACAACTGCCATTTGTTACAAATGTACGCACAGAATTCACAACAGTTATTCTGTAATTTTTTTAGATCGATTGGACACAATGAGCACACTTGTAGAAGCTATGATGTGATGATGGATAGGACTCCCACCTACAGAGTTTAGGCCGAAACACAGCCCCTTGACCAGAACACAGGAGTGGCGCGAATTGGATTTCAGAGGCATGGATGAGGCTGAGGTGGTGGAGGACCTGAAAGAGGTCACGGACAGCTGATATGTTATAATTGTGGGGGGGCAGGACATTATGCCCATGATTGTACGAATCCAATGCATCCATAATGTCTGTATTGTACCTTGTTTGACCATGAGACAGAGGATTGTCCCAGTCTGATAGCTAGGTTGCGCGATAAGGGAGTGCTCCAACCTCCCCCGACTCAGAACCTGCAGATGATGAGATCTGAGCCATGCGAGGAAGACCCAAATGTGAACATTGTGCTCCGAAGTGGAAATATGACAGGAGATGATAAAGGTAAACAACATGAAGATAGTACTTGGGTTCGCAAGGCTCTGACGAAAGAACCAGAGTTTGATTTGGAGCTCGCTAAGGAGACCTTCATGGAAGCAAGGAAGAGCTTCACTGATGCCTCCACTTCAGGAAGCAAAGATAGATCGGAGCCTAAAATGGACCCATCTATGCTTACAATGTTCCTAGAAACATTCATGAAGCTACTGCGTGACAGTAAGGCTCTAAAGGGATTGCAGGAGCTCATTAATAGATGCGCTGGGACCGTGCCAGGAGAACCATGCGTAGTCCAGAAGATTGGAAAGAATATGATGAGGACGGGGAGAGAAATGAGGTTGACCACGTAAATTGGAGAATATGAGATGGACCTAGGATTAGATGCGAATGTTCTGCCAAAGCAGACATGGGAGCGCATGGGAAGGCCTACACTGCAATGGTCTCCTATCCAGCAGTGAATGACGAACCAGCAAAAGATAATACCTATGGGGAGATTGCAGGGAATCATCGTGGATATTGAAGGGGCAAGCATGCTAGAAGACTTTGAAGTGATAGAGATTGTTGATGACAGCCATCCCTACCCCGCGCTCATAGGAATCGATTGGGCCACTGACATGAATGGCGTGATTAATCTAAAGAATCGTAAGATGATTTTTGAGAAAAATTCTCTGCGCATGGTCGTACCTTTCGACCGTACAGAAGGATTGCTCTACACAAAGCCAGTGTGCAACTATGAAAGTGACGACGATTTGGACTGCATCTACAAGATAACCGCGCAAGAGCAAGACTAGGTAAATCCCACTGCGGATGGATGGATCTCATGGGAGTGCGAAAGCTCTTGTACATCGAATTCTTATGAGGAGATAGAGCGATGGCAGAACCGGTTGCATGAGGTGACCACGATGAACTGTAATATGATGAAAATATTGTTGCACTACGTATCGACAGAAGTGATGGATCTGCCTACTTTTGATGGGTTAAGTGAGGTAGATACTTTCTTAAACAGATTTGAAATGGAGGTGTCGAAACAACAACTTTTTGAGGCTATGAAATGGGTACTACGCGCTACGCCTGTGACGTGGTGGGGTACGCACCAAGGAAGCTTTGAGGACTGGCACGAGTGCAGGGGAAATATGCACATGCGTTTTAGGAAGCCTTGGATGTGGCTAACAGATAAATATAATGTACGGGATGGTCCGCATGCGCATCTATCTAGGTGAGTACAGACATATGGTAAACAACCTGCATGGATGCACATGGACTTCGTGTTGGGGAACATGGTCAATAAGCATGTGTTGGCAAGGCATTTGCTCGAAGGTCCCTTCCAATCAGGATGACAGTGTGTCGAAAGAACAAGTGTGCAGAAAGTTACCCACGCAGAAGCCTTTAACGAAGTGTGCGAAGCACTGAATAGGGTATATAAGGCGCAGCGAAGTGATTGGTACCTACACATACCAACATTTTTGTGGGCTTATAGGAAAACGTAAAAGAAACTGACAGGACAGATGCCTTTGAGGCTAGCCTATGGAGCAAACGATGTAGTCCCAATAGGGTATCTTATGCCTAGTCTACACATAGCAGCGCCGGTGGATATGACGGTTTGCAGAGCCTTGGAAGAACGCATCGCATAGCTGAACGAAGAAGAATGTTTGGGACCTGAGGAATAAATCTGACAGGGTGATCTTAGGCTCCAAGAACTCATGAAAGAAAGAGTGCAGTTAAGGGAGAAAAGCGCTTTGATGGAAGCGGAAGTCAAGAACCTTGAGGAAGAAATAAAGAAGGATTTTCTCGATAAGAAAATTATGGTGATAAAACAGGGTGCACACGATTACGTTGAAAAATTTGGGGACTACCGATGAGAGTTGATCAGATTGATGCTTTGGATTGGACCGTATATCACTAGAGGGATCACCGATGATGGCGCGATGTAGATGGTGAAGTGTGCGGCGCAGACCGTAAAAATTAAATGTGGATTTTTCCAAGGAAAAGTGAGTGATGGTTAGTTGAAGTTGTATACATGTGGCCCGGCCACCTAACTAACCATGGGAAGTACAGTCTTAGTGCTCCAAGCAGTTAGAAGGAGGCGCGGGACTATAAACTACTCTGCCCGAGAGCTCCGTAATGTCAGGGCTGCGCGCAGCTGTGAAGTGTCACGGGGTCCGTGACAGCGCAAGGGTAGTTGTGCTACCACGTGGGTCTGTTGGAAAATGATCATTGTAGTCACTATTCATGATGTGATGCTTGACTTGAGACCAAAAGGAGTCGGCGGTAGACATTTAAGGCGAGTTTTATAGGCAAGATTTGGGAAAATCTGCCACCAAGGGAGCATTAATGGATTGGATTTGGGGGGAACGATCGAATTCAAATTCAAAAGGCGCTATAAATTACAAAGGATTGTCTAGCACACAACACTTGGTCGTTTGAGAATTAGGCTGTTGCGTGCCTCGAGTATTCCGAACTGAGACCTGTTTGTCTTGTGGAGAGCATTGTTTGAGCCCGTGATTGAATAGTTGAGAGATTTCTGGATGAACAAGATGGCAGCGTCTCAAGAAGTTAGGGAAATCACAGAAATGACCGCCGAAGAAGTCGCGCAGGCCATGACCATAGAAGATGCCCCTGAGAGCGCCAAGATTGTTGCGGAAATCCCTAAATCATCGCGCACGCCAAGACCGAAGAAAGAAAAATAGCCCATGATTCTAGTGCCTGTGTCCCCTCAAAACCCGCTACGAACTAGATTAACAATGGAGGAAAAAGGGAAAGCAGTTAACCTGGAAACTAATGAGGAGGAAGAAGACCTTGAGGATATCATCATTAAAGAGGACAAGGATGTAGGCATGGAGGAAGAAACCGAGGGCGTGGTCCTTCTAACCAAGCTGCCTGCATATGTCCCTCCACAGAAGGGGAAGGCAAAGGTACCCAAGGACCTGGACAATAGTAAAAGCCCTCTGCATACTCCTTTGTTACCTGATGATATCATTTTAGAAGGAGAGCACTTGGGAAGGGTGCCGAGCTTAAAGTTTGAAGATTAGGATCTCGCTGACCACGATAAATTCCCTCACTTGGCGACCGCACACCTCATGAAGCCAAAGAAACACACTACGGCACGAGATATAGAGTTGGAGCTGCTCAAATGGTTGCGTGGGGTCAAAAAGGCAGGGTTGTTGAACCTGCTCTGGGTGTCGCATTACCATTGCGCCCTGGTAACTATCTTCGTCATCAGGCAGCTACCCTTCCTGGTGCATGATGGGTGTTTGTGGCTGGAGGAGCCCATCCCCATCGTGAACCACCCGATCCATCGAATTACCCTACTCTCGTGTAAAGGAGAAGGCCCCACAGACATTTCGGAGGGTAAAAGCAGTGATTTGGCCATCGCGAGGCCATGAAAAAGAAATACAAGTTGGAGAAGAAAAAGAGGGGCTACACAATCTCTAGTATCAAAAAAAGGAAGTCAAACTTGTGACTCAGATACTGGCAGGTAAGGTCATGCGGAAGTGTCACGCAAATGAGGTAACCGTGCCAGTGGTTTCACTTTCCAAACAGTGCGCAGAGGGGGTCCAGTTTAACTGGTCCAAATTCTTGTGCAAGGAGTTCCTGGAGAATTGTCGCGAGGCACAAAAACAAGGGAAAACCTTCCACTATGCATGGCTTCTACTGTGCATAGTGCCGGTGGCTGGGGAATTTCCTGAGGACAGCGAGCTCCCCACAATTGCAAGGGATATCCTGGAAGCTGCAAAGTACACTTCGTTGTGGGCTACTAAAGATGTGCACTACATCCATGACAGTAAAATACTTTGGGTGTTCATGGAGATGAACATCAATATGGGGATTAACCACAAGCCATGATTATCACCCACTGTCTACAACAGCCTACAAAGTTTTCCAGAGTTTAAAGTGGACTTTCATCACATTTACCTCAGAGCATGCAAGGACCCTGCCAAGAAGTGGAACGAACTACCATATGTGGCCACAGATGATGTGATCTTAGACGTACTTAACACGTGGCCATCGGAGTGGCGCGCTCCAAACATCTTCACAGTGGAAAAGTCTGATGCATAGAAAAAGAAGGAGGCAAAACTACGCATGGCACAGTTGGTGGAAAAGAGAAGAAAAGAAGCAACAACAGCAAAGGTGCACAAGGCGCGGGACGCTGCGCAGACAGTAGCAGAACAATAGAAGGCCACAACAGAAGCACAAAAGGCAACAGAAATGGAGCGCAAGGGCTAGAAGTTGCCTTTGCCTAATCAGGAGTAAGAGATGGAAGCACATATAGAGGAGGGTGGCGCAGACCCACAGATAGCATCGACACTATTGAAGTGCCAGCATCCGAGAGAACAGATGGGGTCACACAAGAAGGTACAAGCGTCTAAGATGTCTATCGACCTGATCACCCTTACCGAGGGGTATCTGCATGATATAGGAGAGACGGTGCGTGAAATCACCATAGAGGCCCTCTAGAACTTTGCGGAGGAGAATCAGATTGTGTTGGGGGCCCTCCGAGTACAGATTCAGGATTTGCAGGTGCGCACTCCTCACACTGGTACTCTCTCGACCAGCCTCGCAGTAGGAATAGCCACAACAAAGGAAATGTTGCGCGCTTGTATGACCAACACAATAGTGCTACCAAAGGGGGCACTAGTTACACCAAATGAGGCCGACAGGCCTACGGTCATTATGTTGAAAGGAATAGGGATTAACATGGTTGCGCTCCCTCGAGAGACGCTCTATGTTCTACAGGATGGGATTACTGCAAAACTGCGGGCTAGGGAGAGCCATGCACTGCAGGTGTTGAGTGAACAGAGGATCAACATGGAGCAGTTGAGCTTCCAGCATGACGAGGTCATGTCTCAGAATAGGAAGATGGTACAGGGAATTGAAATGGTCCCTGAGCTAGCCATCCCAGCAAAAGCACCAGCAAAGGTGCACATCCAGAGGTTAGCAACAGGGGTGCGCGAGGCATGAGAAGAAATGGCTAAGGTTCAGCTGGAGTTGAACCTTCAGATAGCAGAGCTGCGGTTGAATGCGCAACCTTCAACTCCTCTAGAGGCATGGGAATAGCGCACCAACGTCGTTACATCAGGGATGGAGGAGATCAACAGTGTAGTAAGGGACTACACCAAAATGTTGGAAGAATCATTCGAATTCCTCACTACTCTACAGGAGGACTCGAACATACAGTGATTAGAAACAGAGGTGCATGAGCTATAGCAATAGTATGACAATGTCAAAGGGACCGCACAGATGGTGGCCCTCACACAGAGGCTCGCGTGAATGTAGCAGGCCAAAGTCCTTAAGGAGAAAGTAGATGGAGCGCGACACAGAGAAGTAGTTTTGAAGGTGTACGTTCAGCCTTGGATCGACAAGGCCTTTGTAATCACAACAACAATTAAAGGCAAGCTCACGCAGATGCAGGGGATGCAGGAACAGATACATGGGAGCAGTTCTGACAACGTGGTCTTGGAACAACGCGTACAAGAGATATAGCACGCAGTCACTCAGTGCGTTTTCGACCTTGCAGTAGTCTGACCAGAGTTGGGAGGTCTCCGCGCGAAGATCTCCGCATCGACAGAGTGACTCGAGGGTGAGTCACAATGTTTGTGTTGGGGGCATGTTGGGCGTGGGACCCCCCCAAGGCAAGTTTTGGGGCTTGAAGCCCAAGTTTTGACTAAGTTCGATGTAAGGACTCCATGATTTGTGGGCGTGGAGCATGAAGTTGTAATTGAGTCATAGGGTTGTCCACCCTTACTTTTGTAAATGTAATGTCGGCTTGAGAGTTCTACCCACGGTCCGTGGACCATGGGATTGTATAAATAGAGCAAGGCTCTAAGTGTAAAGAGAGCTAATATAATAAGGTAGAAGATAGAAGATCTAAGGATGAAACGTTGAGTCTAAGTAGAAAGTCGAGTATTTGGGTTGTAGAGTAGGAGAAGGCTTGCAACTGAGTGCACAAAGGCCTAGTAATACGCAACTAAGTGCGCAAACCCCTACAGCTGAGTGCGCAGGGTAGGTTGAGTCTATAACTGATTGAAGCATTAATAAAGAGAAGTTTTACCTTATTTCTATGTATCATTTCATGTCTTATGCATTGAAGTATATTGGGCATGAATTGCAAGTTTACTGTTTATTTACTGCACGAAATTATATGAATATGTTGAATGAGTGAATGTAAGATAAATTCTATGTTTACGCAAAGATAACTAACTGTTATAAGAAGATAAGTAAGATCAGCAATGTAACTGGGGGAAAAAGCACAGATCACTGCTCTAAAGCCCCACAGCCCTTGGTTAGGGTTACGCGAAGGTGAATACAACAGGGCGTGAAGGCCTCGCAGGTGAGGAAAGTGTGCAAAGGTATTCACAGTTGGACTAAATCGACCCCTCAGACATCTCAAGGGTGCGGAAACTTGGTTCCAGCATCCCCCCATACTGCTTCAAGTGAGACCTCAGTCCACGCTCCGTGGACTGTTGCCGAAAGGGCCAATAGTACAGGGATTTATTTGGCTAAATAACTCTGAACCTAGGTCAAGCCCCATCAAGCCAACTTAGAGTCTTGTTAATCTAGTTCGTAGTGGATTTCAAGGGGACACATGCACCATAATCATGGGATGTTTATCTTTCTTTGGTCTCAGCATGCGCAGTGATTTAGGGATTTCCACAACAATCCCAGTGCTCTCAAGGGCATATTCTATGGTCATGGCCTGCGCGACTTCTTTGGTAGTCATTTCTACGATTTCCCTGGCTTCTTCAGACACTGCCATATTGTTCATCCAGAAATCTCTCAATTGTTCAATCAGGTGCTCAAACAACGCTCTCCACAAGAAAAACAGGTCTCGATTCGGAATACTCGAGCCGCGCAATAGCTCAATTCTCAAATGACCAAGTGTTGTGTGCTGGGAAGTCCTTTGTAATTTATAGCACCTTTTGAATTTGAATTCGACCGTGCCCCCCAAATCTAATCCATTAATGCTCCCTTGGCGCCAGATTTTCCCAAATCTTGCCCATAAAATTGGCCTTAAATGCCTGCTGCCCACTCCATTTGGTCTCAAGTCAAGCATCACATCATGAATAGTGACTACAATGGTCACTTTCCAACCGACCTGCGTGGAAGCACAACTACCCTTGCACTGTCATGGACCCCATGACACTTCGCACGTACGTGCAACCTTGACATCGCATAGCTCTCAGGTAGAGTAGTTTATAGTCCTATGCTTCCTTCCAACTACCTGGAGTGCTAAGACTGTATGTCCCATGGCTAGTCAGGTGGCCGAGCCACCTGTATATGGCTTCAACTGACCATCACTCACTTTTCCTGGGAAAAATCGACCTTTTATTTTTACATTCTGCATCGAGCACTTCACCATTTGCATCGTACCATCATTGGTCATCCCTCTAGTGATATACAGTCCAATCTAAGGCATCAAGTTGATCAACTCTCAGCGGTAGTCCCCAAATTTGTCAACGTAATTGTGTGCACCCTATTTTATCACCACAGTTTTCTTATCGAGAAAATACTTCTTTATTTCTTCTTCAAGCTTCTTGACTTCCGCTTCCACCAAAGTGCTTTTCTCCCTTAACCACACTCTTTCTTTCATGAGTTCTTAGAGCCTAAGATCACCCTGTCGGATTTCTTCCTCACGTCCTAAGCATTCTTCTTCGTTCAGTTGCGCGATCCCTTCTTCCAAGGCTCCGTGAACCGTCATATCCACCGGCACTTCTATGCACAAACTAGGCATAACATACCCTATTGGGACTATAGCATTTGCTCCATAGGCCAGCCTCAAAGGTGTCTGTCCTATCAGTTTCTTGTACGTTGTCCTATAAGCCCAAAAAACTGCTGGTACGCGTAGGTCCCAATCACTTCGTTGCGCCTTATATACCCTGTTCAGTGCTTTGCACACTTCGTTAAAGGCTTCTGCGTGGGTAACTTTCTGTACACTCGTTCTTTCCACACTCTGTCATCCCGACTAGAGGGACCATTCACACAATTTCCTCGCCAACACATGCTTATTGACCATGTTCCCCAACGCAAAGTCCATGTGCATCCACACAGGTTGTTTACCATATGCCTGTACCCACCTGGACAGATGTGTGCGCGGACCATCCCATACATTATATTTATCTGTTAGCCACATATGAGGCTTCCTAAAATGCATGTGCACATTCTCTTGTATTCGCTCTAGTCCTCAAATATTCCTTGGTGCATACCCCACCACCTCACGGGCATAGCACATAGTACCCATTTCAAAACCTCTAAACGTTGTTGTTTCGGCACCTCCCTTTCAAATTTGTTCAAGAAAGTATCTAACTCACTTAACCCATCATAAGTAGGAAGATCCCTCACTTCTATCAATACACAGAGCAATGATCTTATCATCATATTACAGTTCAGCGTGGTCACCTTGTGCAACCAGTTTTTCCATCGTTCTATCTCCTCATCAGAAGCAAATGTACAGGAGCTTTCGCGCTCCCATGAGATCTGTCCATCCGCAGTGGCATTTACCTAGTCTTTCTCTCAAGTGGTTATCTTGTAGATGCAGTCCAAATCGTCGTCGCTTTCATAGTTGCGCACTAACTCTGTGTAGCGTAATCCTTCCATAGTGTCCAAAGGTATGACTACGTGCAGAGACTTTTCTTAAAAATCCTCTTACACTTCTTCAGATTAATCATGCCATTCATGTTAGTGACCCAATCAATTCCTAAGAGCACGGGGTAGGGATTGTTGTCAAAAATAATATCTATCACTTCAAATTCTGTTAGCATGCTTGCCCCTTCAATATCCATGGTGATTCCCTGCAATCTCCCCATAGGTATGATCTTTTTCCGGTTCGCCATTCGCAACTAGATAGGAGACCATTGCAGCATAGGCCTTCCCATCCGCTCCCATGTCTACTTCGGCAGAACGTTCGCGTCTGATCCTAGGTCCAGAATTACTTGATCCATCTCATATTCTCCAATCTACATGGTCAACCTCATTTCTCTCCCCGTCCTCGCTGCATGCTTTCCAATCTTCCAGAGTACACACAATTCTCCTGGCATGGTCACATCGCATCTATTAATGAGTTCTTGCAATCCCTTTACAGCCTTATTGTCACGCAGTATCTTCATGCATGTTTCTAGGAATGTTGTAAGCATAGATGGGTCCATTTCTGGCTCCGATCTAACTTTGCTTCCTGAAGTGGAGGCATCAGTGAAGCTCTTCCTAGCTTCCATGCAGGTCTCCTTAGTGCACTCCAAATCAAATTCTGGTTCTTTCGTCGAAGCCTTGCGAACCCAAGTGTTAACACCCAGGTTGTTCCCTATGACTCCCAAGGGAATACGGCCGGGGTAACCACTAACCAATCTTTGGATTACAGTTTCTAGCCAAACTGTGATCAGAGAGGGCTCTCTCTTTATGATTTGTCTCTGTTATGATGGTGTTTTTAGGCTAGCTATTATGCTCAGGTTTTGGTTTATGTTTTGGTTGAAGGATTTCTTTCAGGTCTTATGATATAGTGTTTAGATAGTGAAATACCATTGGGCAATGGAGTCTGGAGTTGTGAAATGATTTGATATGCTGGATTGGTGGTGTTCAAACTGCAGGGCCTATTGTGTATTTTAAACAAACAAAATTAGCTTAAATGGTGATGTATGTCAACCAACAAAAAGCAATTAAGAATTCTCTATTAAGTTGGTGAGGTGAAGGTGAACACACTGCACAGGAGCAAAACTTGAATTCCTGTGACAAAGGCCACTGTGAAAGGTGTATTCTGAAAGTGCAGCAATTAAGAATTACACTTATCTAGATTACAGCTGAAGAAAACATTCATAAACAACACAGATTGAACTCAGGGTACTCAGTGAATAAATCCTGAAAGTTATTATTTTTCCTTGTTGCTTAGTATTGAAAATCAGATAACATATATGGGTTTTAACAAAACAAGTAAATAACAGAGAGAGTTACAGAGACTTATTGTATGGTGAAATACACAGGAATCCAACAGTTATCAACAGACACCAGAACGCATTCAACACTTCAGAAATCCAAGAAATTCCATCGCTTTCTTTATTAAACTTCTGAAAGGATTATAGCATAAGAATTTCTTTAGGAGAAATCAACAACAACCCTTGCAAGCTCATGCGAAGGGGACTTTATAGGAATGTTTCTCAAAATATCTCAGGCATTGAGTCATCTGAGAGAGAAAATATCTTCATAAATTCGTACAGAAAGTAGAAAAGAAGTTATTACAACTTTGAATGCAGCATAAGTGCTCTTTATGTTTGTCAGAGGATAATTTGACCTTTGGAGATCATTGAGTCGGTTGAGCCGCTCTGCTTTAATGCTGGCGAACGCGTCTTTATGTCTGCTGCGCTGTATTTTCTCAGGTTTGCCATCTGTGACTGTGATTGCTGCTGTGGCAACCGAATAGCCTTGCTGAGTTGGCTCAGCCTTTCATCTTTGCTCTATATGCTTATCTATCAAAATTCTACCTGTGTATGAATTACTTATAAACTGGAAAAATTATCACTTACAGGTTCTGGCTTGATAATATTATCTGTGTCAAATTCTTCCAGACTTCCTGTGTGGGCAATTGGTGCTTTTTCTGTGATGACGTCAGCATGACGTCATCGGATGAGGTGGCGGGTTGCCATTGGTCCACGGGGTAATGAGGTGGCGGGCACTTTGGCACAGATGCGAACAAAAGTGTGATGCGGTGGCAGGGTGGAGGTGACGTGGGCATGACGTGGGATAGCAACTTGGCGGTTAGGGCCGTAGCGGTTACGGTTAAGGATAGCCGCCACGGTTTCTCGGGGCGGTTAGGGTACGGAGCAGATCTTGTCAGAAGGCGCTCCGAGAGTCCTGAACGGGCGACGCGTGGCCGCGCCCTGACGTGACGCAACGTCATTTTCTCGGACGCTAAACGTCCGCTGCGGGGGCTGCTCCGATATTGATACGGACCATCGGATCTCTTGGATCTGATCCGACGGTGGACGGGGGAATGATATGTTCGGGGGATATGCATGCGGGCGGAGACCTTCGGATATGGGTTTTTACAATGTTTTCAATGTATTTCAAAAAATAAACCAAATGCATGCGCCAACTTTGGTTTAGGCGGTTAGAAGTGGGTTTTTTGGGTCTTTTCGTGATTTCAAAGGGGTTTATGGGTAAAGGGGATTTATAAAGGTTTTCAATGCGCAATAATGCAGGCCCGATACTTTGGACAAGAACAAAGTGGGTATTTAGGGGTTATCTTTGCAAATGAAGGGGGTATAGGTAAAACAAGGTTATTTATGAGGCTTCTTTTGGCAAATGAAGCTTTCCAAGGGGCCAAATGACTTCAGAAGAGGGGAGGGGTTTAGGGTTAGGTTCATCAAAGTGACCAGATGCCATTTGATCCCTGACACAGAACTTATTGGCTATAATACCAAGGGGAGGGATATTTATACAAAATTTGGGGTTTATACACCATGGTGTTAGATACTAGTAAGGGAAAAGGTAATGTAGGGGATTTACATAGTAGTGTTAGAGTTAATATGGATGAAGGGGTAAATGGAGGGGAAACCACTAAGCTTATTTGAAATTTACTTAGTTTAGAGAGTAGATCAAAATGAAAAGATTTTTAGACAAGAAATGTGGCTTTTGAATGAACAAGAACCACCATGAAACCATGATCTTCTTCCATGAATCTCAGCTGATGAGGGGATGTTAGTAATGAAATGGAAGGGGGAAGGAGGGAGGTTAGTCATGCTCCTTGCTGTAACTTGATGAAGATGAACACCTTGTCAATTAATTGACTTTACTCTGGTAAACATAGTTAACATATCTGCAATGGTAAAGATAACCTTTCTGCAACCCCAACTACTTACCCAGCTACTTACCTAGCATTTTTTATTTCTCCTTGGAGGGTGCACTTGGACTTGCAAACCCTTACTTGCCTTTTCTTTTCTTTGGCTTTTTCTTTGTTTTTCCTATCTACTTCTACCCTTATCTCTTCCAAGGTCCCAGATTAAGCTGTTGGGAGCCTTTTCTTCTCTACCTGAACTACTTGTCTGCCAAGATTAAACAGTTTGGACAGACTCCTTTCTCTATTCTACAACTGCAAATTTAAACCATGGAATGATCCAGATTAGACTGTTGGACCATCCATCAAAATTTTAAGTCCATACCAAGCTATAAGCACAGATCAGACTCTCTAGGAAATATGTGATCTTTGAATCATCAAAGCAGAGCATATTTGGACCTTCCATAGCCAATCATGAAATATGAAACCTATTGGTATAGGTAGCTAACAGTGGCTCCACATGGGGATGGTTTTTCATTTGAAAGACCAAGAACAGCAGGTCAGATTGCCTTGCTCTTTGGCTGCCCATATCATTCTTGAAGTTTGCTGCTTTGAAGTGCCAAATTGTGTGCTTCTCTTCTTGGTAGACCTCTGATTCTATTTACCTTTTGCTAACAGTCAAAATAAAGTAAGGAAACTGCATTTTTACAATTTTGAACAGAAAATAATATATACATCTGCATATTTACATGGGAGAATCAGGTTGCACTCATGGGTGATATTCAAAATAGTGCTTCAGCATCCTGCCATTCACAGGACCTTCATCCAAATCAGTTTCATTGAGACTCTTAAGGAAATAAGTGTTGTTACCTTGTACTGCTTGGACAGCAAATGGTCCTCTCCATAAGGAATCAAATTTTCCATGTTTTCCTTTCTCTTCTCTTCTTGCATCCCACTTGAGGACTTTATCACCAACATTAAAATCTTCTGCTTTGGTTCTTCTGTCAAAGGCTTTCTTTAGTTTTTCTTGTAATACCTGAACTCTGCTGAAAACTTGATCTCTGGTTTGCTGTAGACATATGATTTGATTTATCCTTCTATGCATATCATTTGGTTCAGCTTGGCTTTCTTGAAGAAGCTTCATAACAGGCACTCCTAAGGATGAGGGGAACTTGGCCTCTAATCCATAAACCAACTCATATGGGCTGGTCCCAATTGATCTTTTGGTTGTTAGTCTATCTGCCCACAAGGCATTGACTAGTTTCTTATGCCAATTCTTTTTATTTTCTTCCAACACCTTCTTTATGATGTTCACCAGGCTTTTGTTTGATGATTCAGCAAGGCCATTTCCTTGGGGATAGTATGCAGTAGAATGGCCCAAAGTAATATGAAATTTATGGCAAAAGTTCACCATTTTCTTGGATCTGAAAGCAGCAGCATTGTCTGTTATTATTTTATCAGGGCAGCCAAATCTAGCCAGTATGTTGTTCTCCAAGAACTGAATGATAGTGGAATCATTTGCTTGTCTGCATGGAACAGCTTCAATCCACTTGGTGAAATAGTCTGTTGCTGTTAAAATCCATCTGTGCTGTCCTGAAGATGAGGGGTGAATTTCCCCAATGAAGTCCAATCCCCATTGTTGAAAAGGTCTCTCTGTTGCAATAGGTCTTAAGGCGAGTGGCAGCAACTGTCTTTTGCCCTCAAACACTTGGCATTTGTGACATGATGTTGTGAATTTCTTGATATCAGAGAACATGGTGGGCCAGTAGTAACCAGCCCTCAGTATCTTGTCCACAGTGGACTTCCAGTACAAATGTCCACCACAGTCTCCTGCATGAAACTCTTGCATGATATTGTTAGTTTCATTTTCCATTAAACAGTGCAGCAATATACCTTCATGGTTTTTCCAAAGCAAATTTCCATCCATCACACAAAATCTTGATGTTTTCATTTTTAAAAACCTACACTTAGTTCTGGACAGTCCTGGGGGAGCACACAGGTTTTGTAACACATAACAGATATCAGAGTACCAGGGGGATTGTTCAAAGGCTACATTGATCTTTGGAGTCGCCAGCTCTGTTTCACTGTCCAGCTGATTGATGTCTAAGGCTTGAAAATTTGTTTCTGTCATTAATTTGGCCAAGCCTTGCCCTTTTGTTAGTTTTGTAGGTTTTATCTCAATGTCAAATTCCAAGATGCTGGCAATCCATTTTCCTCTTCTGCCTTCTAAATTTTCTTGGGTGAGAATGTCTTTGACAATAGGACTTGGCACATATGCTTTGACATGGGAATAAAGGATATAAATCCTAAAGTCTTTGATTGCTTTGACTAAAGCATAAGCTTGTTTTTCCATGATTTGATACTTCAAAGGTGCATCTCTGAGAGCTTTGCTAAAGAAAGCAATAGGCTTCTCATTTCCTTGGTCATCCTTTTGTAATAAAACAGCAGCAATAGTATGATGGGAAGCAAAAGAGAAAACGATAAATTCTCTGTCGAACTGCGGATTGGTCAAGACTGGGGTCTGGGTAAGGGCCAATTTTATACCTTCAAATGCTTGATTGGCTTCAACAGTCCACTTCACTTTTGAATCATTTTTCAGCATGTTGTTTAATAATCTGGTTAGCTCTGCTAGGTTTGGGATAAACCTTCTCAAGAAATTGATTTTTCCCAAGAATCCTTGTAATTCTTTGACATTCCTTGGGTGAGGCATTTGTAAGATGGCTTGGATTCTGTCTGGGTATATTCTAATGCCATCTTTTGAGATGATGTGTCCTAAGAGCTTGCCTTCTTCTAAACCAAAGAGGGACTTCTTCGGATTCAAGGAGATTCCATATTTTCTGCATTTTAGGAAGATCTGTCTCAAATGTTTTATGTGTTCTTGGTCTGATTTTGAGAAAGGCGTTAGGTCATCTAGATAAATGACTAAAAAGTCATGAATTTCCTTGGCAAAGGCAATATCCATTGCTCTTTGAAATGTTGCCCCTGCATTCTTCAATCCAAAAGGCATCTTTACATATTTGAAAGTTCCCCATGGGGTCGTAAATGCTGTTTTGTCCTGATCATCAGGGTGAACTAAGATCTGGTTAAAACCTGAAAATCCATCCAGTAATGAGATCCTTGAGGCTCCCACCACCCTTTGAAGAATGTGATCCATCTTGGGTAAGGGGTAGTTGTCCTTTAAGGATACTTGGTTTAGATTCCTTAAGTCCACACACAGCCTGATCTCACCTGTCTTCCTTCTTGTAGGGACCAGGTTGGAGATCCATTCAGAGAATCTGATTGGTGCTATGATGCCTGCTTTGAGCATTTTTTGTACCTCTTGTTCCATTGCTGGGAGAAGCATAGGATTGATTCTCCTCAGTTTTTGTTTAAAGGGCTTTTGATCAGGTTTGAGAGGGATGGTGTGCTGGATTACAGAGGTGTCATAGGACTTTAGGTCCTCATAGCTCCATGCAAAAACATCCTGGAACTCTTTGAAGAGGTCAATGTATTTTGGCTTTTGGTCAGGAGGTAAGGAAGCAGATAATTTAATTATCTTGGGTTTGTCAATTGTACCTATGTTACATTCTTCAATGGCTGTATTTAGGGGCTGCATTTTTGGTTTTCTAGGAATATCATTTGAATCAAAGATGTCCTCTAGTGGAGTTAGGCCTGTTGGTAAAAAATTTCTTTTAGCTCAATGATTTCAGTTTCAGCATTGGACACTCCCTCTTCCCAGTCAACTTGTTGGATTTGCTGGATGTTTTCTATATTGAAAATAGTTGGATTCAGCATTTGTTTTGCAGTTCTAGGTGATATTGGCTGAGCAGTCTGTTGAAACTGTATTTGTGATGGACTTGCTGTCTCACGTATTTGTGATTGACTTGCTGTCTCAAGTATTTGTGATTGACTTGCTGTCTTAGAGTCAATATTTAGTCCTGCAAATTCTTGCTGCAGAGTTAAAAAATGGTTTATTTGCTTGTCATCCTCAAATACTTGCCAATCATTGATGTTGTTCGGAATAGAGGGTCTGTGTTTTACTTCAGCTGTAAAACAATGGTGAGGCTCAAAGGGAAACTTGCAGGTACTTGCAAAGGTGGCTAAGCTATGGGCATGAAGGTTCTGGGTCCTAGGGATTTTCGTAATCTGAAATTCAGTAAATGAATTTAATAATTCAGCAGCAGCAGACCTATAGGATCTCATCCTTTTGTCATTGGTGACAAAGTTCCCTTTCACTTGTTGGATGACTAAATCCAAATCTCCCATGATTGAAACCCTGGCAGCTTGTAAGAATTTTGCCAACTTGAGTCCTAGTAAAAGAGCTTCATATTCTGCCATGTTATTAGTACATCTGAAATTCAATCTATAGGCTCTGCCTTCTGCATGACTATTTTCTTTATTGTGTACCCAAACTCCAGCTCCTGCCCCTAATTTGTTGACCGAGCCATCAAATTCAAGGAACCATAGAATATCTTGTTGGGGAGGAAGTTTTATGATCTGTTCATGGGCTGGTAATGTAAGTAGCAGTTGTGGTTTTTTCTCTAGCTTATTTTCTAGGGCAGTCTCATCATTTAATTGAATGTTTTTGACAACTAGGGCACCAGCACTATCTAATGTTTGATTGACTGTTATTTTATGAGTGATACTACTCTCATTTGCATCTTCCTCTCGTATGAATATCTTGGTTTCAACTTCACCTTTTGAGGGAGTAGTTGTATTATTGAAGAGAATGTATGAGTCTATGTCTGAATGGACAACATATATAGGAAAATTTTGAGGTTTTTCTTCACTGCTGACCATGTACTTCATAAGTGTCTCTCTGTATAGTCTTTTTGGTTGACCAAAAACAGAGATGGTGGCATATGACATGTCTAATTGTAGGGAAACTTGGAGTTTGGCTCCCCATGATCTTGATAACAACATTCCATACTTAGGTGGGATATCAGCAACTACCACATCCATTAGGATTGTCTTATTTGGGTATTGAACTAGAGAGAGACATAAGTCTTTTATGAGACCTAGACACTTGACTTGGCTGGAGTCAAAGGAAAACAGGTCCTTGTATGGTCTTGTTATGTCTAAATTCAATCTCTCCATGACTGCTTTTGGCATAAGATTGTGAGAGGCACCTGAGTCAAACATTGCATTATGTAGTATTTTGTCATGAATATGTAAACTGACATAGAAAGGCAGTACCCCTATGACTACTGTTTTTCCATCCACTTCTGGGCCAAAGAGGAGTTCTGGGGTGTCATCCAGTACATTGACATCATCTTTGTTGCTAGTGAGTTGAAGGGACCTTTTGATTTGCAATTTATAGCTGTCATGCTTGGCTAATTCCAAGAGAGGAATAGCTATTTTTATTTTACCAATTTCTGCTTCAAGGTCAAAAGGTTTCTCAGATTGGGTCTTGGGGTTATAGGTGACAGTTCTTTCCTTGTTCATGAAGTCTCCTTCTAGATTTTTATCTTGACTTTGAGATTTATCCTTTTTACTCATCTCTTGAGGAGTAACATTTAAATTAGGATGAGAAGATGGAGTGTCCAGAGACTGTTGTTTTAAAGACAGTGGCTCAGTGATTTCTTCAACAATCACTTCTTCTGTAGGTGAATTTAGTTTGTCACTAGGTTGTGTGACTATAACTCTTTCAGGCTGCTGATTATCCTTTTTCTTTTCAGGATGGTTAACATTCACAGTTCTACTCCTCAGCTTGTATTGTTTATGGACCTCATAAACAGCAGTGTCATAGCCTTGTTTGAAGTCAAAGGATTCACCTGATTTAGTTTGGAATAGTTTGATTTCATCATCCTCATGATCTTCTTGTGTTAAGAAAACTTGACTTTCACCATCTAGACCCATTAAATTAATCTCAGGATCTTCATTGGGCTCTGCTGAAGTGGAGGTTTCAGCATAGTTTTCTTGGAAAGGGGGTCTTATATCTGGATCAGGGTTTGCCCTGCCAACGTTCGGGTTTGGATTTCTCCTAAAATTTGGATTCCTAGGAGGATTGTTTTGTGGTGCTTCCCATGATGCTTTTCTTTCAACTGATTCCACCCTGTCACCCAATCTTTTCATGCTGTTGAGTATGGCATCAAGCTTTTGATCAAAGGCTGTGGGTTCTTCTTTGTATATGCTTCTCTTTTCTAACCTTGCCCTGTTTCTTTTGGCAATCAGGTTTGCTTCTACTGTGACAGCAGCCTTTTGAGCGTCTTCAAGGGTTTCAGGTTCTCTTTCCTTCAACTGATAGGCCATGTCAGGATCGAATCCATCAGGGAATTTGTATAAGGCCAAATCAGGAGGAGGTCTTAGGTTTTGTGGTATTGCATTGTACACATTGTTGAACCTAGCACAATACTCCAGAATGGTCTCTTGAGGACCTCTCTTGATTGTTTCATATTCAGCAAGTATGTGCAGAGGATCTTTCTTCTTCTCCCATCTGGTAGTAAAGGCTTGATACAGTTCATCAGGAGTTGCAATGGAGTTTGCATTCAGGGATCTAAACCAAGTTCTTACATCCCCAGTTAGGCTTTGAACAAACATCCTCATTCTGACACTATCATCATCTATTTCATAGGTCTCAAAGTGGTCTTGCATCTTCTTAGTATGCTGAACAGCTGTCAGAGGGCCATTGGAGTCAAAATATGAGATTTTGGTTTGGTAGTCTTGGGGTAGAGCTGCAGCATTAGCTGGTATCCGCAAGGGTGTATATCTGTTAGCCATATTTACAGGGTTTAAAGGATTAACAGGGGTTACTAAACTGATAGGAACAGTGGATGTGACAGGGGTAACAGGTGAGGCTGAACCTACAGTGTGGTTCAAGGGAATATGTGCAATGGATGGAGATGGGGGAGTAGGGCTTTGAGATGTAGATGGTGAACTAGGGGAACTTGGAATAGATCGAAAAAGGACTTTAAGCGGAGTGGAAAGGTTGGGAAAATCTGCAACTGAGGTCAAAACAGCAGGCTGATCCTGCCTTTGTTGCTTTCTGATGTTTCTGGGGATGGTATTTGGATTATCAACAATGATGGGTGGATTTGGGTCAGGATTAGCCCTCGTATGCCGTGGATTTTTCTTAGGAGCCAGCTTCTAACTGTTTTTGGGATTTTGTAGGAAGTTTTTATATCTGCAAGGACTGGATAAAGATTTCAAAATGGTTATATATATTTCAAAGCTAAGATGAAGATTCCCTAAATAAGCTCTTCCCTAAAGCTGTCACTGTGATCTAGAGACAGTTTTAAGGCCTCTTGACTGATTTCAGGCTTGATGGTAGCTTTGGAAGATAGATAGCAATTAAAAAATCCTAAAAGTCCCCAGTGGAGTCGCCAATTATGTTAACACCCAGGTTGTTCCCTATGACTCCCAAGGGAATACGGCCGGGGTAACCACTAACCAATCTTTGGATTACAGTTTCTAGCCAAACTGTGATCAGAGAGGGCTCTCTCTTTATGATTTGTCTCTGTTATGATGGTGTTTTTAGGCTAGCTATTATGCTCAGGTTTTGGTTTATGTTTTGGTTGAAGGATTTCTTTCAGGTCTTATGATATAGTGTTTAGATAGTGAAATACCATTGGGCAATGGAGTCTGGAGTTGTGAAATGATTTGATATGCTGGATTGGTGGTGTTCAAACTGCAGGGCCTATTGTGTATTTTAGACAAACAAAATTAGCTTAAATGGTGATGTATGTCAACCAACAGAAAGCAATTAAGAATTCTCTATTAAGTTGGTGAGGTGAAGGTGAACACACTGCACAGGAGCAAAACTTGAATTCCTGTGACAAAGGCCACTGTGAAAGGTGTATTCTGAAAGTGCAGCAATTAAGAATTACACTTATCTAGATTACAGCTGAAGAAAACATTCATAAACAACACAGATTGAACTCAGGGTACTCAGTGAATAAATCCTGAAAGTTATTATTTTTCCTTGTTGCTTAGTATTGAAAATCAGATAACATATATGGGTTTTAACAAAACAAGTAAATAACAGAGAGAGTTACAGAGACTTATTGTATGGTGAAATACACAGGAATCCAGCAGTTATCAACAGACACCAGAACGCATTCAACACTTCAGAAATCCGAGAAATTCCATCGCTTTCTTTATTAAACTTCTGAAAGGATTACAGCATAAGAATTTCTTTAGGAGAAATCAACAACAACCCTTGCAAGCTCATGCGAAGGGGACTTTATAGGAATGTTTCTACAAAATATCTCAGGCATTGAGTCATCTGAGAGAGAAAATATCTTCATAAATTCGTACAGAAAGTAGAAAAGAAGTTATTACAACTTTGAATGCAGCATAAGTGCTCTTTATGTTTGTCAGAGGATAATTTGACCTTTGGAGATCATTGAGTCGGTTGAGCCGCTCTGCTTTAATGCTGGCGAACGCGTCTTTATGTCTGCTGCGCTGTATTTTCTCAGGTTTGCCATCTGTGACTGTGATTGCTGCTGTGGCGACCGAATAGCCTTGCTGAGTTGGCTCAGCCTTTCATCTTTGCTCTGTATGCTTATCTATCAAAATTCTACCTGTGTATGAATTACTTATAAACTGGAAAAATTATCACTTACAGGTTCTGGCTTGATAATATTATCTGTGTCAAATTCTTCCAGACTTCCTGTGTGGGCAATTGGTGCTTTTTCTGTGATGACGTTAGCATGACATCATCGGATGAGGTGGCGGGTTGCCATTGGTCCACAGGGTAATGAGGTGGCGGGCACGTTGGCACAGATGCGGACAAAAGTGTGATGCGGTGGCAGGGTGGAGGTGACGTGGGCATGACGTGGGATAGCAACTTGGCGGTTAGGGCCGTAGCGGTTACGGTTAAGGATAGCCGCCACAGTTTCTCGGGGCGGTTAGGGTACGGAGCAGATCTTGTCAGAAGGCGCTCCGAGAGTCCTGAACGGGTGACGCGTGGCCGCGCCCTGACGTGACGCAACGTCATTTTCTCGGGAGCTAAACGTCCGCTGCGGGGGCTGCTCCGATATTGATACGGACCGTCGGATCTCTTGGATCTGATCCGACGGTGGACGGGGGAATGATATGTTCGGGGGATATGCATGCGGGCGGAGACCTTCGGATATGGGTTTTTACAATGTTTTCAATGTATTTCAAAAAATAAACCAAATGCATGCGCCAACTTTGGTTTATGCGGTTAGAAGTGGGTTTTTTGGGTCTTTTCGTGATTTGAAAGGGGTTTATGGGTAAAGGGGATTTATAAAGGTTTTCAATGCGCAATAATGCAGGCCCGATACTTTGGACAAGAACAAAGTGGGTATTTAGGGGTTATCTTTGCAAATGAAGGGGTTATAGGTAAAACAAGGTTATTTATGAGGCTTCTTTTGGCAAATGAAGCTTTCCAAGGGGCCAAATGACTTCAGAAGAGGGGAGGGGTTTAGGGTTAGGTTCATCAAAGTTACCAGATGCCATTTGATCCCTGACATAGAACTTATTGGCTATAATACCAAGGGGAGGGATATTTATACAAAATTTGGGGTTTATACACCATGGTGTTAGATACTAGTAAGGGAAAAGGTAATGTAGGGGATTTACATAGTAGTGTTAGAGTTAATATGGATGGAGGGGTAGATGGAGGGGAAACCACTAAGATTATTTGAAATTTACTTAGTTTAGAGAGTAGATCAAAATGAAAAGATTTTTAGACAAGAAATGTGGCTTTTGAATGAACAAGAACCACCATGAAACCATGATCTTCTTCCATGAATCTCAGCTGATGAGGGGATGTTAGTAATGAAATGGAAGGGGGAAGGAGGGAGGTTAGTCATGCTCCTTGCTGTAACTTGATGAAGATGAACACCTTGTCAATTAATTGACTTTACTCTGGTAAACATAGTTAACATATCTGCAATGGTAAAGATAACCTTTCTGCAACCCCAACTACTTACCCAGCTACTTACCTAGCATTTTTTATTTCTCCTTGGAGGGTGCACTTGGACTTGCAAACCCTTACTTTCCTTTTCTTTTCTTTGGCTTTTTCTTTGTTTTTCCTATCTACTTCTACCCTTATCTCTTCCAAGGTCCCAGATTAAGCTGTTGGGAGCCTTTTCTTCTCTACCTGAACTACTTGTCTGCCAAGATTAAACAGTTTGGACAGACTCCTTTCTCTATTCTACAACTGCAAATTTAAACCATGGAATGATCCAGATTAGACTGTTGGACCATCCATCAAAATTTTAAGTCTATACCAAGCTATAAGCACAGATCAGACTCTCTAGGAAATATGTGAGCTTTGAATCATCAAAGCAGAGCATATTTGGACCTTCCATAGCCAATCATGAAATATGAAACCTATTGGTATAGGTAGCTAACACCAAGTACTATCTTCAGGTTGTTTGCCTTTATCATCTCCTATCATAATTCCACTTCGGAGCACAATGTTCACATTTGTGTCTTCCTCACATGACTCAGACCTCATCATCTGCAGGTTCTGAGTTGGGGGAGGTTGGAGCGCTCCCTTATTGCATAGCGTAGCTATCAGGGTGGGAAAATCCTCCATCTCATGATCAAACAAGGTACAATACAGACATTATGGACATGTTTGATTCATACAATCACAGGCATAATGTCCTGGCCCCCCGCAATTGTAACATATCAGCTATCCATGACCTCTTCCAGGTCCTCCTCCACCTCGGCCTCGTCCACGCCCCAGAAATCCAGTTCACGCCACTCCTACGTTCTGGTCAGGGGGGGTGTTTTGGGCTAAACTCTATAGGTGGGAGTCCTATCCATCATCAACTCATAACTTTTACAGGTGCGCTCATCGTGTCCAACCGATTTACATAAATTAAAAAAAGAACTACAGCGAATTTTGTGTGTACTTCTGTAACAAATGTCAGTTGTCTGTAGCATGATTCCCTCCTATTTGACAAATCGCGGACCACAAAGAAGGCGTCACGCTAGGTCCTACTTGTGCCTCTGGTCTTAATGACATCGGCCCTCCTCCTGCGAGGTAATTCATGAACACCGAGTAGTGGTCCTTGTCATGTCCCTCACCCTTGAATTTTAAGAACCATACTTCTTCGCGCACTTTCGAGCGAGCTATCCTATCTTGTTTCACACTCTGTATCTCAAGGCATAAGTTTTTCAACTGCGCATGGATCTGCTGAACTCCCAGGTTAGGATCCTGTATTGGGGTCTCATGCAGCCTCATCGCGATCTCCAAGGCCTCTACCTAAGTTGTTAACCTCTATTGTGACAGTGTGTTCCTCAAATGCAACGTTAGCGATGCTACAGTCCATTCATCGTGGTGTAGTCCATCGGTCAAAGTCACATTATCTTCGTGAATTGTGCACTTTAGTCTCTGATCCAATTCTCAAGGAGTCTTGCCTAATAGCATTGTGATCTCTTTGAATCCAATGATCTGCTGCGCCTCTAACTTCGGCTTGCTAAATTCTCTATTCAGCATAATTTGCATATCCGCGATCCCTGCATTTGGATTGTTATTTGAGTGTTTAATATACCAGGTCAGTGCACGATCCTGTAGGGTGCTGACCAGTGTTGCTTTCTTTATATTATCATATGTGACTCCCTGTGCTTCCCATACAACACTTATCACGAACCAAAACTAGTCCACATCTTCATTTCATACTCCCTTGAACACAGGCAATTTTATCATGCTTTCCATATTGACTCGTGGTGGTGGCAGAGGTGGTACGGGTGAAGACGGGAGTGAAGGCGGTGAAGTTGATGGTGGTGTAGGTGGGGGTGGTTTGCGTGGAATCCTCTGTCTTATCAAATTGATCACACTCATCGATGAGACCTTTGCGAGCTCTTCGTCGTCCCCTCGCAGAGGTGAAATCAAAGGGCTATTATCTGGTCCCTTACTTCCTTCGTTTCTGTAGGTTTTTCCACTTCGTGTAGCTCCGGACATTAAGGTAATTGCATAACCCTTTTTTGACACAATAACATTTTAATCCAACTATTCAGAGACTTTACGTACTTACCTCGCGGTCCTTTAAGAAATCGTCACTTTGCCTCGTTGTAGTTGACTGAAGTATTTACTGCGAACTCAGTAATGAATCCTCCTATAATCCGATCAAGCCAGTGATCAATAGCATGCACGATCTTATCCTCTGACGCTTCCAATCTTCACACCAACTCTAGGGTCCACACAATAGGACTGTCGAGCTTGCACCTTCCTTAGCTATTTGTTAGCTTCATGATCCACTCGTACAGCTCAGTAGGGAAAGATACGAAGAAAATTTTGTGGATCTCCGTGTATAGGTAGCAGTCTAACCACTCTTCCTTTGATAGTCCTGGATTCCTATTCTCCTGCACCGCGAACTCGTGAATTCTCCTATCCAACCAACCTTCAATTTCTTTCTTAGTTGGATTCCAATGATATGACATCAGACATCTCTATGCAGATTCTGGTCTCAGCAATGGAACCATTTGTTGGCTTGATGGGCCTTGACCTAGGTTCAGAGTTATTTAGCCAAACAAATCCCTGCACTACTGGCCCTTTCGGCAACAGTCCGCGGAGTGCAGACTGAGGTCTCACCCGAAGCATTATGGGGGGATGTTGGAACCAAGTTTCTGCACCCTTGAGATGTCTGAGGGGTCAATTTAGTCCAACTATGAATACCTTCGCGTAGGTTACTTCGCGCACTTTCCTGACCTGTGAGACCTTCACGCCCTATTGTATTCGCCTTCGTGCAACTGTAACTAGGGGTTGTGGGGCTTTTCCGCTGCTAGAGCAGTGATCTGCACTATTTCCCCCAATTACACTACGGATCTTACTTATCTTCTTATAACAGTTAGTTATCTTCACGTAAACAGATACTTTATCTTATATTCGCTCATTCAACATATTCATATAAGTTCGCACAGTAAATAAACATTAAACTTGAAATTCATGCCCAATATACTTCAATTCATAAGACAAGAAATGATACACAGAAATAAGGTAAAACTTCTCTTAATTAATGCTTCAATCGGTTACAGACTCAACCTGCCCTATGCACTCAGCTGCAGGGGTCCACACACTCACTGCATACTACTAGGCCTCTGCGCACTCAATTACAGAGCCTTCTCCTACTCTATGACCCAAAGACTTGACTTTCTACTTAGACTCAATGTTTCATCCTTAGATCTTCTATCTTCTACCTATTAGATTAGCTCTCTTTACACTTAGAGCCTCACTCTATTTATACAATCCCATGGTCTGCGGACCATGGATAGAACTCTCAAGCCGACATTACATTTACAAAAGTAAGGCAGACAACCCTATGACTCAATTACAACTTCGCGCTCCGCGCCCACAAATCGTGGAGTCTTTACATCGGACTTAATAAAAACTTGGGCTTTAAGCCCCAAAACTTGCCTTGGGGGGATCCCACGCCCAACACCGGAAGTTTCCAAAATCAACTTGAGTGCAACTCCTAGTGCTAAAAATAGATCCCTATTTTTTAGGTATGCTTTTTTTCTTTTCTTATTTTTCAGAAAAGGTTTCCATGCATGCATGGAGAAATTTCATTTTGGAGGGAACCAAGCAACTTGCTGGCACATGCATTAGACACCAAATGAGGAATGGTTCTATGTAATTCCTAGGCTGAGTGGCTCTAGTTGCCTCTCATGCTCTACACAATTTTCGAGTTGAATACAAGTTGCCAGTTGGGTCTGCACAATTATTGAGCCAAAGCCCTGAGTCAAGATGTTATGCACAATTTCTCTAAGAAAGGTTGTCTGCCAGAATCCTCTGTGCAATTCTGGAGAGCAAGGTAGATTGTCAGGCTTCTCTGTGCAATTCTTGAGAGCAAGGCATGCTGCCCTCTAGGATTGCGCAATTTTCCAAGACAACACAAGAACCAGATGTAAACCAAGTCAGGCGGTCGACTTGTGGTTGTTCTGCAGAACAAGTAAGCGAACACAAGATACAAATTGAAAGATGAACTCAAATGAAACAAAAGTACCTGAGAAATACAAGACATGCTGCTAAGATTTTGAGGAGCGAATCTCCCAAACAAAGCGAAGGAAAATTTTTGGAGGGTGGTTGTAGCCGCTACAATACTTGCTTGATTCCTTGGTGCCTAATTATGAGCACCTTTTTCTGTAATATACATTGAGGCTCCTACTAGAATTCTCCATATGGTTCCACTTGGAATATGGACCAGTCAATCACATGATGAGCATATTTAACATACTTCTTAAGCAATGACACATGGAAAACATCATGGATTTTCACTGTCGGAGATAGTGTAAGTCGATATGTTACTGGTCCAATCCTCTCAATAATAATGAAGGGTCCAATAAACTACGGTGCCATCTTGGCACATGATCCAATCCATAAGGAGCTCTTCTTCAGTTTGATGTGCAAGTACACCTATTCCCCAACCTAGAAATTCTTGAACAACCTATTTGGATCTCCATAGCTCTTCTTCCTATCTTGTGTTGCCTTTAAATTCTTCTTGATTACCTGCATTTCATGTTCCATGTCCGCCAACATGTCTGGTCCAATCAACACCCTATTAACTGGATCACTCCAACTAATGGTAGTATTGCAACTCCGCCCATACAATGCCTCAAACGGACTCATCCTCAAGGATTCCTGATACCCATTGTTGTAAGCGAACTCTACTAGTGGAAGATACTCTTCCCACTTTCATTGTTGATGCATCACATAAATTCTCAACATGTCCTGCAATATCTTGTTGACCCTCTATGTCTGTCCATCTATTTACGGATGATAAGATGTACTAAAGGCCAAGTTTGTGCCCAAACCTACAAATAAATTCTTCCAAAACTTGGAAGTGAACTTTGCATCCATGTTTGACACAATCTTCTTTGGAACACCATGTAATCTAACCACATCTCTGATGAATACCTATGCTGCATTACTAGCTGAGAATGTAGACTTCACCGAAATGAAATGTGCAACCTTTGTCAACCTGTCCACAATAACCATGATGGGACCATGCTGCCTCATTATCCTCAGCAAACCTGTGATGAAGTCCATGGAAATGACTTCCCATTTCCACTCTGGAATTGCAATTGGCTGTAGCAGTCCACAAGGAATTTTACACTCTGTCTTCACACGCTAATAATCAAAACATCTAGCCACAAACTTTGCGACATCCCTCTTCAGGTTCTGTCAATAATAAAATATCTTCACTGCAGAATACTTATTCTGAACCCTAGGTGATTTGAATATGGCTTAGGCATGAAACTCCCTCAAGATCACCTTCTTGAGCTCACTACTTTCTGGCACATATATCATGTCTCTGAACCTAACCAATCCATCTACTGTAAGACAATAGTCCATATCCTATGCACCTACACCTATACCTGTACTTGTACTACAACCTATACCTATACGTGTACCTATACATGTAATACCACATGTACATGTACATTTACCTATAATACCACTTGTACTTGTACATGTACTACTACATGTACCTGTACCTATACCACCACATGAACCTGCACCTGTACTCTACTGCAACTTGTGCACAATCTCCATATACCTGACATCCTGCTGACCTGCCTGCAATATCCTGTCCTGTAAGTCTATCCCATAGGAGCTCATAGCTACTAATTTATTTATCTTTATGAGTCTTCAAAGAGAATATGCCACTTTGTTCTCTTTTCTTTTGATGTACCTGATCTCAAAATTGAACTCAATGATCGTAGCCAACCACCGTGCCTGCCTACCATTCAGATTCAGTTGGTCAAATAGATACCGCAAACCACTGTGATCACTCATCAATGTAAAACTCCTTCCTAGAAGATAGTGTCTCCACATCTTCAATGCATGTATAATCACTACCAACTCAAGACCATGTGTGGGGTAGTTCTGCTCGTACTCATTCAGTTTTCATGACTCATGACATACCACCTATCCATCCTGCATAAGGACTCCACCAAGTCCCTTCTTGCAAGCATATGTACATAGTACAAACTCTTTGTCCAAATCTACAATCTTTGACACTGGTGCATGTGCCAATAATTGCTTAAGCTTCTCAAAACTAGCCTCGCACTCCTTTGTCCATTCAAAATTCTTACCTTTCATCTGTAATGATGTGATAGGATAAGAAATCTGTGAGAAGTTCCTGATGAACCTCCTATAATATCCTGCCAACCACATGAAAGATCTCACCTCATCTACATTCCTGGGAGTTGCCCACTCCATGATGGCCCTTATCTTTTTTGGATCTACTGCAATACCCTCCTTGGAGACAACATGTCCCAAGTAGTGTACCTCAGTCTGAAAGAAACTACACTTGTTGAGCTTAACATACAATTAATGCTCTCTCAATAACCTCAACACTGCTGCTAAATGTGTGGCATGCTCTTGCTCATTTTTAGAATATACCAATATGTCATCAATGAACACAATAAAAAAATTATCCAAATATGGATGCAACACACTATTCATCAAGCACATAAATGTAGTTGGAGCATTAGTCAAACTGAATGGAACTACAACAAAATCATAATTCCCATACTTGGTTCTAAAAGATGTCTTATAGATTTCCTCCTCTTTGATGTGTACTTGATGATATCTGAATCTCAGATGAATCTTTGAGAACACTACTTCTCCCTTCAACTAATCAAACAAGTCATCAATCCTCCACAATGGATACCTGTTCATGATGATCAATTTGTTTAACTGCCTATAGTCAATGCATAATCTGACAGTACCATATTTCTTCTTCATAAACAATACCGATGCACCCCATGGTGATACACTTGGTCTAGTGTACCCCTAGTCCAACATTTCCTTCACTTGCAACTTAAAATCTACCGACGTAGGTGTGCTCACTTCGTAATGTGCTTTTGATGTTGGAGCTGCCCCTGGAACCAACTCAATAGAAAATTATAACTCCCTGTGAGGTGGAAACTCTGTAATGTCCTCAGGAAATACATCTTTGAATTGTTGTAAAACTCGGTACTTTCTTAAAAACATTTGCATCCTCAACTTCCTTACCTTTTTCACTAGAAACGTGTACTACAAATAACACAGACCCTTTCCTGCAACTTCACTTTTCTTGCATAGCTTTTACCAACCTAACTAATGTGGATTTTTTCTTTCCCTGTAAGACTCTTGGTTCCCCATTGTCATCCACACACTCAATTGCTTTTTCATAACAATCCACCTTGGTTCTGTGAAGATAAAACCAATCCATGCCCAAAAACATATTGTATGATCCTAATGTAAATACATTCATATGTGTTGTGGTAGGCATACCATTCAAATAAAATGCACAAGCTCTTACCCAATGGTGAACTCGCTTCTTTGTACCTGTAGCCACCTACACTAACCAAGATTTTGCATGCTATTCCTTACTCAAACCAAACTTATCCACCAAGTCAGGACTAACATAGCTATAATTAGATCCAAGGTCAATAAAAATAGAAATAACTTGATCACAAAGCTTATCGTCCATCTCAATGATAGATGTCTGATGATATTCTTGTTTGTTATCCAATGTTGCATAAATACAAGGAACGCTTTGACCAACATCCCCAAGAGTCTGTGCATCCTGTGCACTATATATCTTAGGCCTACCACCCTAATACTGTGGACAATCTCTCCTGCGATGATCCCCTCCACAAATCTAGCAATGCACATGTTCCTTATTCTTCTCCTCAGATCAATGTCCCTGTCCTCTATCTGCTGCATTGAACTTCTTAGATGATGCAAAATTCTCTTTATTATATGTACTCTGAGGTCTTGCTCATTTCTTCTCCCATTTTCCTTTGTTCCTTGCATTACCTTTCCAGTCTCGCTTTAGTCTCAGATCTGCGCTTCGATTGTTCATAGCAATGCCTTAAATTTTGAATGACCTCCTCCAATGATCTAGGGTCATCGAACTCAATCCTGTCCTTGAATGTAACCAATAACCCACTAATGAACCTATGAATCTTGGCCTTTTCCTCTGTGAGGTAAGGCACATACCTCAGTAATGCCAAGAACCTGCTAGTGTACTCATCATATGTCATCGATCCCATCTTTAGATCATAGAATTATTTTTCCCTGTCATCAAAGTACCTCTCCAACAAATACTTCTTCTTGAATAACCGCTCAAACTCACTCCAAGTCTAGTCTTCCTCATGAATACATCTGAAATTCTTCAGTCTTCCCACAAAATGTTGCTTTACCTTTGAGACTGAATGTAGTTATTCTGGCTTTCATGTTCTCTAAATAGTCATGTAACCTGAAGAAATTCCTCATGCCAAGCAACCATGCCTCTACATCCTATGGTTTCTTCATCTCTCCATCAAAATTAGGTGGCTTTTCTTTCCTAAACTCATCTGGAAAGTATCCCCTATCACTCCTCTTATAAGGATGATAACAATGAGGATCATACTGCCTATCTGAATTAGAACTAGAATAGTAAAATGTGTCTATCCCCTCTCCTATCCAGAGTGTCCAACAATCTAGCATCTCTAACCATGTCATCTCTATCTAACCTATGACCACTTTGTGACCTATTACCATATGCCCCATTAGTTTTTTCCTCCTACTCATAGTTGATCCGACGTGGTCACTGTCACTGTAAATTTGAAAAACTCTGAAGTATCATTGCATTTACCCCTACTTGTTTCTCTTGTGCCTGCATGATTCGATCATTATCTGCCTTGAAACTCCTTATTTCTTCCTTTAATCTTCTCAATGTATCTGCCAAATAGGAAGAATTCCCAACACCATATTTCTCATTTGATTCATAGGGAGAGTCTTTGTAGTCTACCATCTTGCCATCCATTTAAATGGCAAGATGGTAGACTGCAAAGACTCTCCATAGTTCTCGCGAATTCTAGATCAGAGGCAGTTGAGTTTGGAGCTGGTGGAATTCGAATTTGCAGCAGTGTTTTCTTGGTGTCAACGTTGTAATGTCTTTCAACAGATTGCGATTGGAGTATGCTCTTGAGGGCAGCTCAAACTATATTTCATGGAAGGACAAGATGGAGGCGGTGTTAGATGATAACGGGTTGAAGGAGTTCATAGATGCAGATGTCCCAAAACCTACTGATGCTGCTCAAGTCGGGGATTGGCAAAAGAAGACAACAAAGTGTTGAAGGATTCTATTGGAGGGCGTGAGGGATCACATTGTGTCCAACCTCCATGGAAAGGCTTCTCCATATTTGATGTGGAAAACATTGACAGAATTATTCCAAAGCAAGAGTGACTAGAGGAAGTTGGCGCTCAAGGATAAACTCAGAAATATTAGGTGTGAGAATGGAGACAGTATGCTCCAGTATCTCACGAAGTTCACCCAATGTCGGGATGAGCTGGGAAGTGTGGTGGTGACTGTCGATGATGAGGACTTGGTGAGCTTGGCTCTCCTTGGTCTTCTAAAGAGTTTGTATTCCTATCAGGACTCTGTCAATGGTCAGGAGAAATTGCCAGGATGGGAGAGACTTTGGTCGGATCTTGTGCAAGGAGGAGATCAACAGAGCACCAGAGACAGTTCTTCATCTATGCATGATGAGGAGAAATGTGCCTTAGCGAGTAAGGTGAATAAGGGGAAGGTGAAGGGTTCTCTTTCCGAATCCAATTCTTCCAATGATGGAAAGAAGGTTGACAAGTCAAAGGTGAGATGCTTTCGTTGTCATGAGTTGGGCCATTATGCTACTAATTTCCCAAAGAAGAAGTCCAAGAAGGGATCCAGGGAAGGGTCTGAAAGTGAGGCAGCCTCACTTGCTTCACAGTTTGAGTTGGATTTCACACTCTTCGCATGCATGGTTTCATCCATGGTGGGAAGTGGTTGGTTTCTTGACAGTGGAGCTTCTTTCCACATGACCAGTGACAAAAGTGATCCGAATGAAAAATGGCATCAACCCATGGTACTCATGCACCCATATTATTCATCGACCCATGGAATTTACCCATGGTATTGTAAATGGCATCCGCCCGTGGTATTGTAAAATCCACCCATGGTATTCATTCACCCATGGAATTTACCCATGGTATTGTAAATGGCATATGCCCGTGGTATTGTAAAATCCACCCATGGTATTCATTCACCCATGGAATTGACCCGTGGTATTGTAACTGAAAAATACTATAAGTAACAAGTCACATTTTGTAAAAGGACAGATTGTTCGCCACAATGTAGCCTTTATAGTTATTATCGGTTTTAATAAAAAAGTTTCTTTGTGGTTTTGTTTATTGGACATTCTCCTATTTTTCTTCTGGCAATGCAAGTTTTCAGATCTTGGGGGTCTCTCCTCCCAAGATCCATTTCAATCTTCTAGATCTTGGGGCCTTTCCCCCAAGATCCATTTCAAGTTTTTAGATCTTGGGATCCTTTCCCCCAAGATCCATTTCAAGTTTTCAGATCTTGGGGGTCTCTCCTCCCAAGATCCATTTCAATCTTTTAGATCTTGGGGGCCTCCTCCCAAGATCTAGATCAGTGGTATCAGAGCAGGTTATGATTCCATGGGAACGAGAGTTTGATGCATGTTTCAGTTTCAAATTTTGCATCAATATTCAACAAACTTCAGGCATGTGCTACAACCTCCACAGAGCACTTTCTTGGGTCAAGCAGGAAGAATTTTTCTTTTCTCATTTTTTTGCAGGATTTTTTTTGGGCGGCGACTTTGCAGATCAGATCTGAAACATTTGGTGCAAAATTTACAAAATCAAATAGCAGATCTGGATTCCTCTCGAAAAATCACCCAATTTCAAAAAAAAAATGGGTCAAATCGGAGTCCGGATGTGGGAGATATCGCTGATTTAAAATCAGCTATTTTATCAGAATTTTTGTGACGGCGGAACTGTTGCAGCACAAATCTGAGATCTCAGAGTGCCCAGATAAGGATTTCCATCACATGGGAAGATGCAAAATGGTCCTTCTGCTTCCAAAAACAGGTTATAATAAATATTTTGAGTTATATTGGCCGAGTTATGTCCATTTTAATTCTGGAGCAGCATTCGGAGTGGGTTTCCATTGGAGACGTGCCCTCCCACCCCACTTTAGTAGGCACCTGCTTCACATTCATCAGTTTCAACATAGCAGCAATCGGCTTCGGTTATTTGGAGATGTGCCCTCCCACCCCAGGCTATGTAGGCACCTGCTACTTCATCAGCAACCAACATCACGGTTGTGGGTCATCCACAAACCCACACTTCATCGAAGTCCATTTACTAGGTCGTACACTGTTAGTATCACAGTTGGTCACAAGCATTACAGGGTATCTCTATCCTCGGATCTTCGTTCTTCATGGTTATGGGTCATCCACAAACCCACAGTTCATCGAAGTCCATTTGCTAGGCCACACACTGTCAGAATCACAGTTGGTCACAAGCATTACAGGGTATCTCTATCCTCGGATCTTCATTTATCAGGATTTTGGGTTAACCACGTAAAACCCTTATCTTCAGTGTATCTTCATATTCAACAAAGGCTTTGCAGGAGGGAAATTTACGCAATGGGGACCATTGCTTCTTAAGGAGAGAGGAATGATCCGAATGAAAAATGGCATCAACCCATGGTACTCATCCACCCATATTATTCATCGACCCATGGAATTTACCCATGGTATTGTAAATGGCATCCGCCCGTGGTATTGTAAAATCCACCCATGGTATTCATTCACCCATGGAATTTACCCATGGTATTGTAAATGGCATATGCCCGTGGTATTGTAAAATCCACCCATGGTATTCATTCACCCATGGAATTGACCCGTGGTATTGTAACTGAAAAATACTATAAGTAACAAGTCACATTTTGTAAAAGGACAGATTGTCCGCCACAATGTAGCCTTTACAGTTATTATCGGTTTTAATAAAAAAGTTTCTTTGTGGTTTTGTTTATTGGGCATTCTCCTATTTTTCTTCTGGCAATGCAAGTTTTCAGATCTTGGGGGTCTCTCCTCCCAAGATCCATTTCAATCTTCTAGATCTTGGGGCCTTTCCCCCAAGATCCATTTCAAGTTTTCAGATCTTGGGGTCCTTTCCCCCAAGATCCATTTCAAGTTTTCAGATCTTGGGGGTCTCTCCCCCCAAGATCCAATTCAATCTTTTAGATCTTGGGGGCCTCCTCCCAAGATCTAAAAGATTGAATTGGATCTTGGGGGGAGAGACCCCCAAGATCTGAAAACTTGAAATGGATCTTGGGGGAAAGGATCCTAAGATCTAAAAACTTGAAATGGATCTTGGGGGAAAGGCCCCAAGATCTAGAAGATTGAAATGGATCTTGGGAGGAGAGAACCCCAAGATCTGAAAACTTGCATTGCCAGAAGAAAAATAGGAGAATGTCCAATAAACAAAACCACAAAGAAAATTTTTTATTAAAACCGATAATAACTATAAAGGCTACATTGTGGCGAACAATCTGTCCTTTTACAAAATGTGACTTGTTACTTATAGTATTTTTCAGTTACAATACCACGGGTCAATTCCATGGGTGAATGAATACCATGGGTGGATTTTACAATACCACGGGCATATGCCATTTACAATACCATGGGTAAATTCCATGGGTGAATGATTACCATGGGTGGATTTTACAATACCACGGGCGGATGCCATTTACAATACCCAAGATCCGGATCAAAAAGTTTGTTTAGTATTTTGGAGGAGAAAGATCTCCAGATACTCATATCGATGGGAAATGATGAGAAGTATAGTGTCTCAGGTGTAGGCACGGTTGTTTTTCAGAGGGAGCTTGGGCTCACCTTACCTTGACCGATGTCAAGTATGTACCAGGACTGAAGAGAAACTTGGTGTCGATCAAAATGCTGGAAGATAGAGGCTATGATGTAGTCTTCAGTAAGGGAAAGGTTTTCCTTAGACACATCATCACTAGACAGGTGAAGCAGATTGGTTCACGGGTCAAGAACCTATATTCTCTTGAGGTTCAAGATGCATGCAAAGCCTTGAGAAGTGAGGCAAATGATGGAGACTTGGTGGTTGAGAGGGAGGATATATTACCTCTCAACATGCAGAGCTAGAAGAAGCCTCAGACAATTGTGGAGGAGCCACGATTGGTGTAGCAGCGCCAGGAGGTTGTGGAGCAACCACAACAAGGGAAGCTGAGAGGAGATCGAGTAGAGACATCTACTCATGCAGAGACCTCCAGTAGGGGGAAACTTTGAGCCAGGTGGGCTGAGGGATCACATGAAACCATACCTCCAGGTAGGAGGTGGGGTGATGTGGATTGATTGTCCCAAGGAGGAGGGGAAGGATCCTTGAGGTACCCAACCTCTTGGATGAGACCTTGCTATGAGAGCCCCAATGTGTAGTAGCAGGAACTGACTGATTGGGTAGAGACAGATGCGGATGGAGAAGCAGAGAGAGCGACAGTGTAGGGAATCCCAGGACAGGGCATAGCATGCAGGCTGCAGCAATGCGAGAGGCACAATTTTTTTGCACAGTGCTAGGTGGCACAGAGAGGTGTGCAATGGTGCAAGATGCATGGAGATGTTGCAGTAGCGTAGATGTCAGAGAGGGAGCACTTTTCAGCAGCAGGTAGAGCTTTAGCATCAAAGTATGTTCCTAGCCCAACAGAGTGGTCAGTTGGGAGTGTTTTTTGTTCCAAGTGTTGTTGGAGCAAAGTGGACCGGGCAGATGTGTTGCATGCAGAACATTCCAGAGTTACAGGATCGGGTTTGAGAGGAAGCCTTTCTTGTTGAGAGGGAGTTGTTGTGGAGGTAAATCCTCTCTGCAGATAGAGACGATCCCTACTAGCCCAGACCGGGTCTAGCAACAATCACACAATGCTACCACGCAAGTTCCTAATTGCAAATAAAAAGTGGATGGTGAGAACCTACTTGGATTCCAATGCTAGTGTTCGTAGAAGAGATGTCACCCTCGTTCCTTTGCCTCGGCCGGTCACGATCCCCACGATCTCTGTGATTGGACACCTTCACATGCAAAGAACAACATGAAAACAAGCATAAAATCTAGTAGATGCAATTATATATCAGTCAGAAAAGATATAACTCAACATCAAACATAAGCCAATGAGAGTGGAACCATAATGATAGTCATTTATTATTGATAAATAACAAAGAAGAATACAACCATTGTTCTGACGTCAAATCCTCCTTTGGCTGGGTAGTAAGCTACACAAGTCTTGCAAAGCTTGTTGGGATGAGGAACAAGCCTCTCTCTCTTTGGGTGACAAGAATCTCCTTACTTAGATTTGGCCTTATGGGTACAAAGAAGGCTCTTGCAGCTTCAAACTCTCTATCACTATGCTAGAACGGGAACTACTGTAACTGTAACTAGCTTGCTCAAGGCATAGAGACAAGCTTTTATAGATAGAGAAGAAAGAGATAGGATCAACCACATTATTCATGTATTGGCTTTATCACTTGGAAACTTCCATGAAAGGTGGCAAACCACTTTCCCTTCTATGTAGATTCGAAGCCAAACCATCCTAGCTCAACATAGATTCAGTTGGTGAATGGGTTGAAGAGAACCTTCGGGAGCTTGTTGGTTAAAAACTTTACTCAATTCGGTTGGCACGAGTGCGACCCTGAGACAGAGCGCCAATGGCGCGCCCTTTTTAGAGGATTTCCCTCATTGGCGGGGGCAGTGAACTGTGGACCCGCGCTAATGCAAAAAGAGTTGTTTTCATGGGTATTTTGCAGGAGATGTCTTCAGGACATATGAAGCTCATACTTAGAGGAATATGATGCAAGTGGTTTCAGGTCATGTCACTTTTCACAGGTCCCGGAATGTCCTCCAGTGTGTGGGAGAGGGGTAACAAGGACGGTGACAAATGGTGACAAATTGTTGTGTAACAGATGCCCCCTAAAGCATGAGGCTCGAGAGAGAGAGGGGTGAAATGCTTTACAAGAACATGCGTGACTGGAAACACGGCCACCGGAGAACCTGCGTAAAGAAGTACAACTGATATCTCAAGTACATGATATATGTGGTATGGGCGCAGCCATCCATAGCAGAGTACATAATATTCTAGATCCAAGGCATGGACGCAACCATCCAGAGAGGATCGATAAATAGACTCAGGCATGGTCGCATCCATCCAGTGAATGAGTCATGTAATGATCATAATAATCCACAAATCGCAGCCTGGATTCCAACAGACAAAATCCAGGGTCTTGCGCTCCATCTCGACCCGAAAAAAGTACAAGTTCAAGTATGCGAATACATGAGTTGAAGTCAAACATGCATGAACATCGTCTGATTACCAGCCAATAGTGAAAATTGTTAACAGACGCGAGACGTACCACCAATAATGACAATGGTCCTCAAGGTACGATAAGTACAATCTGTGGCGTGTGAATCAATGAGCTGGCGTCAAACACCCACAAAATCATTCGATCGGAGGCCAATGATGAAAACCTCTCGTCGAACACGAAGAACCTGCCATTGAGGCATGCAGTCTCCAAGGCACCAGAAGGGAGTCTCTAGATCAGCTTCCTGGATAATGAGCTGAAGTCGACAGGAAGTGACCTTGATCGAAGGTGAGCCATAGCGTTTCCCACATCATCGACACGAGACAGAGGAAGAATGTTGTGGTGAATCAAAATTATGTGAGGTATCAGAGGGAGGTTGTAATTCTGCAGAGGTCAACTTCTCTTGAACATATTGGCGGCACGACAGTGGACTTGGCAGTATTTGACATCAAATGAGCAGAGGTCATGGCGACAAGGTGATGAGTAGATGAGAGGTCAAATAGGATAACCCAAACCCACGGAAGCAAGTGTAAAACAAGATGAGATGTCCCCACCCAGACACGAATGCAGACGAGTGCCATGGTCAAGAGCGACATACTACCGACACAACAATAATTATGGGTCCATTTTCCCCACCATCTCTGGCGAGTACCCCAGTTATTTTTAACAAGCGTGACGGGGATAGCATATGCTTGTAAGCATCATTGCGACGGAACCCGATGTCATTAAGTTTTAACGAGTCTGACAAAGGAAGAACTCGGTGTCTTTTCCTGTTTAGAGAGTCTGAAAAGACAACAGAAAAGAAAACTCCAGGGGAATCCTTTTTCGTAAAGTTGTGTCTCTCGAGCCAGAAAAAGTATAAAACAATGCTCGAAAGAACCACCCGACCATTACGATCGAGGAGTACTTTTCACGTTTAGTGACATTGACCTGAAAAAGTAAAAAAGCGATCAACATTACATCGTTTCGTAACCATTAACGAACCTGAAACGACAAGGGTTCGACGATCTTTTCATTTTTACACGGTCGGAAAAGGGTTTAAAGACGACCGCCTCTTATTTACGTTTAACGAGTCAAGAGGGGTAACTCGGCGATCTTTTCATCTTTAGCGAGTCAGAAAAGAGCAGAAAGATGACTCCACAGTGACTTTTTCATGTATTTACCGAGTCCGAAAAAGTATAAGATACTACTCGTTTCATCATCGAAGTTGCAAAAAGACCTGTCATGGCACCAGAAGCAAGCGTAAAATCCATTTTTGACCAAAAGTATATTAAAATATTCAAAAAAACAACTTTTTAACCCTAATTACAAGTCAAAAAGTCTATAAATATGGTGAAAAAGTAAAAAATAGAATTACTTTTACTTTTTACCTCTTGCATAGTAGTAGTGGTCCATTTGGGGAGCAAACTTCGAGCAGCGATTACCGCCAATCCGTGCAACCATTTGAGATTCCGCCAGTTCCAGGTAAGAGGCGCTTCCCTTAGCTCCATTTTCATACTCTTTTTATGCATTTTGTTCCCTAATTGAGCCTCCGCAAGGGGGATTTTAAAATTTAGGGTTGCGCCCCATTGGCGCGGGTATCCAACACGGGTCCGCGCCAATGGGGTGATTTTCCCAAAGGGGTCGCGCCATTGGCGCAACTATTTTAGAAACAATCGCGCCAACCGTGTGGCCTAACTTTTTACTTGAATTTTCCCATCATTTTTGAAATTTGTCCGGTTTGTAAGCCTACCAGGGTTTCAATAATGATTTATTCATCCTCGTGGGTGCAGGAAACAAGCAAAAATGGTGGTGGAATGGAAAGAACGGGAGCATGATGCCGTAGATGCCTTGGCCATAGCGGATGAGGGATGTATGAATGCTTTGAGAGACTGTGGTCTCCAGAAGTTCTTCCTCACCTCTTATCTGCGAGCTCAACCGGAGCTATTACAGTTCATAGTGGATGCTTGGGATGTTGATGACCAAGTATTTCGATTACGGGATCAAACCTTCGAGCTGGATGTATCTGATGTGTATTTCATTACTGGGTTGTCACGGAGAGGGGCGAGCCCTATTTTGACCGGAAGCAGGCCTTCCAGAGAGAAAATAGGTGAAGTGAAGGCTCGAGTGCGTTCAGAGGCACAATTTGGGAAAAACAGTGCCAAGGTGGATATCGCCACCATCCATGACTTGGTTCTTAAGGTGATACTGTTCACCATCATGCGTGCAGCTGGGGTACAGGCGCCCCATGAGGCGAGCAAGAATCATATATTACTAGCGACCGAATGCCTCAGCCCCACCATTTTTGACTTGGCTACAGCGGTGACTACAAATATCAAAAGGCAGCTTACAAAGTGTAAGCGCGGGGGAGTGAAACAGTTCGGGTATACCTCATTTTCTAGCTGCCCTGGAATGATTTCGAAACACAGTCTTGATGTCCTCATAAGGCAGTTGCTAAATGTCCCCCCCAGCTAACATGTGAAGGGTTTCTAAGAGATCTTCAGGGACTCCTCGGAGTAGAACCAACTTGAGGGATTCAGGGTCAAGTGTGCACCTGGCCCGTTTATAGCTAAGTTGGAACCTCTCCTCATAATCCTCTAAAGACTCATCATTCCCCATGGTCATTCGAAAGATCTCTCCCTTGGTTTCCTTGGACCTACAATAATCCCTATACTTGGTATTGAAGGCTTGCTGCATCTGAGCCCAAGTAGCGATGCTATTCCCAGGTAATCCCATGAACCAGCGTAGTGCTGCATCCTTAAAAGTGGAAGGGAAAAGCTTCAGCTTTTGCTCATCTTCAGTATAGTCATAGGTTCTACAAAGGACAGCAAACTCAAACAAGAAGGTATCAGGATCCTCAGTGGTCAGTCCATGGAAGTGAGGCAAGGCGAAGGGGCTAATGTTTTTCATTTTCATATCTCCATTGGTCTCTCGGATGGGGAAAGCTCCTTCTATTCTCTCATCTTCTCTCCTATTATCAGCCATGGCTTCAGATGGAGTGGTTTCTAACTCTTCTTCTTCTATAGGGTCTTGGTATATCTCAGGATGTTCACCTATAGGTTCCTCTGGGTCACTGTCACCAAAGAAGAGAGAAGGGTGACTCAGTGATGTGGTGGGGGTGTTTGGTAGGAATTTGCCTGATCTATCTCGGTTCCTACGAGGCATGAAATGGAAAGGAATTTTCTTTTTTGAGTGCTTTTGCTTTTTCTTTGGTACCTGCAAAACTGAAACAAAGTGATCTACAACTAACTATATTGCTCAAATGAAATTGCAGAATTGGAAAGCTAATCTAGGAAAGCAAGAAAAATTACTCTAGGAAAGCAAGAAATATTAGTCTAGGAAAGCAAGAAATATTAATCTAGGAAAGCAAGAAATATTAATCTAGGAAAGCAGGAAATGCTAATCTAGGAAAGCAGGAAATGCTAATCTAGGAAAGCAGGAAATGCTAATCTAGGAAAGTAGGAAATGCTAAGCTACTTTTGCAGAATGGAAATGAAATAAACTACTGAGCAGAAGTAAGAGTA
This sequence comes from Pinus tabuliformis, assembly GCA_031772625.1. NCBI lineage: Eukaryota > Viridiplantae > Streptophyta > Pinopsida > Pinales > Pinaceae > Pinus > Pinus tabuliformis. Next base: position 351,704,827 of record CM062813.1, on the reverse strand, counting down.
CGAAAGTAGAAGAAAAGCAACAATTACTAATACTCTGACGCTTCCCCGGCAATGGCGCCAAAAAGGATGGTGAGCTCCAGTATTGTCGCAATAATGCTACAACTCCTGGGGCTTCCTGTCTCTCATTTTATCAACCCGGTAGTTCGTACAAACTTGGAAGCGACGGTGCTATATGCACAAGTACTAGCTCTTGTCGCAGCTGTCACTTGGTCAGCTGGCACAAGTCCGCTAGGGCTCAAGCCAACTTCTATAGGCTCTCAGAAGAAGCTTGCTAATTGATGGATGAAAGCTATTCTCAAAGGAAAACTACTCTACTTGACAAAACGGACTGAAAGCGAATCAAAGCATGTAAACCTAGGAAACCCTAATTTAACTAGTCTAACCTCTACAATGCAAAAAATGTGAATGAAACTTCTACCAATGATGTTGTTACCTCTAATAAGTGCAAATGCATGGATCTAAACTACTTGCATCATGAAAGATATGTTTTTGTATTTTTCCTTTAAGTGTGTGGAATGATTGTGATCTTGTGCTAACTAGGGTTTGGTTGTGCAGATGGGATGGAGAAGGAAGGAAAGCGTGGGACAAGTTGGGGAGGCTAGGAGAGGTCCCTAGGGATCCTTAGCATCCATCCACAGAGGTTCCTCACATTCAGAAGCTCAGCAACCGAGTGAGTGGTCTCCTACAGGAAGTCTGCAGGGGATCCTACAGGATACTCTGGTTTCTACAGGATGTCTACCAACAGCTACAGGATGACCTACCGTGAGTGTTTGGCATGATGGAGGGGTGATGAAATGGTAGGGGGAGATGTGTAAGGTAGGGATGAGGCTGGTGATGGCTGTAGAAGTGGAGGAATAGGATAGGGAGTGAATGTAGGGAGTAGGTTGGAAGATAGAGGGCTAGGTCAACGAAAGGGCTAGAGAATGGAAGTACGTGAGGAGTGAAAGACTTTGGGAGATAACAGAGCAGAGCAGAGGTCAAAGATGTGTTTGCATGCGTGATCAAGATGGAGGACGAAGTAATGGAACGAGAGAAAGCAGTGTAAATGGAACAAATGCTTGTGACTATCACCAAACTGAAAATGCATTAACTTAGACTACCTGTGCTTATAAATTCAATGAACAACAATCTAAACGCGAAGGAGAATGTGCATGAAGCTGTGGTAAAGGAGTGTGGTGCAGGTGTGAATCATGTGGAAGCATCTAACATAACGTGACTGTGTTTGCAGCAATCATGGAATAAAGAAATGCGTATTTTTGGTGGTTAGTCATGGACTGTACTCCAATCCCAGATGAGATGGCAGTGAGCCTTAACAACCTTTTTGTTGGAGCTCCAATAGATTGTATCTATCCTCTTCTAACCTAAGCAACTGTAAACCAATTCACCATAAGCAAATCCTATCTAAACTCATGAAAACAACTAAATTAGCAACCTGTAATTCGAATTGCATGTGAAAAGGAAAACTCAAAGTGCTGAAACGAAATGGAAACAACACTACAGCAGAGGGGATCTATGGCTCTCAGGTTGGGCCCTAACCTGAGAGCTATAGTCTCCTTAAGAAAACTTAGAGCTAGATCAAAATCTGCCTTCTTTATTCATAATCTGATGTTATGCCAAATTGGCTTACAAAAAGGAACAAAAACTGAGCTCTAGCTCGTACTTTCCAATTACAAGAGTAATGCCAAGGTTCAAAAATCTCCTCTACAAGGCTACGGCCTCAGTATTTATGCAAAAACGACTATCCAACAGGTGTCCTTGATTTTAGGAGCTCGGCTGTCCAACTAGAGTTCAACTGCAGATCCTGTAGGACGGTCATAACTGTTGTTCCTGTAGAGCAGTTTATAACTGTTGTTCCTGTAGAACAGCTGGCTGCTTCTAAGCTCGGAGGGAAGATGGATTGGAGCTCGGAGTTCTTGGTGGGAATCACGAGGAATGTCCCCAAGACCGTGGACATCCTCTCCTAAAAACCAGCAGTGCCACCTCATTGCCTCCTTGTCTCCTTTTCATGTGGTCTTTTCTCCCTTTTAATGCAAAAAACCTGAAATCATAATGCATTAGTCACGTAGATAAAGTGTCTACCCTTATTCCTACAAACAACACGAATAAACTAAGAAATGCATGCATAAGCAGTAAAAAGTGAATGGTTTGAGAAAATAGAATAGGCCAAAATGAGCCCGAATTGTACCAAAATTGGGGCTCATCATCACCCCCCAGCTGAACCATTTGCTCATCCTTGAGCAACCTTGCCCTGGCTCCTCGTCTTTGGCCGAGAACTAGAGCCCGGAGCATGCTTTTCCTTCCCTGATTTTGGTGGTGCTGCCTTCTCTGCCGAGGGTGGCGCTTCTTCTTTTCTCGTTTTTGGCGGCCCTGCCTTTGCTGCCCCTGGTGGTGACGAAGGTGATGCTTCCTTCCCCTTTCCTATTTCCTTGAGCCTGGCTTCGGAAGGCGACTGGCCTATCCTTCGTGTCCAGGAAGTTATTGTTGGGCTCCCCTTTTCAGGGGTGGCTGATGTTTTAGAAGGGGTTCTTGCACTGGGTGAAGTAGGGACGTCCCCTGAAGTGGTTTGGTTGCTGGGTGGAGGCTGTGGCTTGCCCGTGGTCATCCTCTTGCTTCTCCTGGCTTCAGATTGTAGAGGGGTTTCCCTCTCTCTTTTCTCCTTCGGTTTCGGAGGTGTACTAAGGGCAGCCAGCGCTGCTGCAGCCTTCTTTTCGAGAATGCCAGCCCTCTCTTTTTTGCATTTTTCTCTCTCAGAGCTCCTTGTAGAGGGTCCCTCCTTTTCAGATTTCAGGCTTCCTGTGGAAGCCTGTGGTTGCACTTTCGGGCTTCCTGTAGAAGCCTTTTCTCCAACGATTTTCGGGTTTCCTGTAGAAGCCTGTTCTCCAATGATTTTCGGGCTTCCTGTAGAAGCCTTGGTCTTTGCTTTTGGGCTTCCTGTAGAAGCCTGCTTTTCAATGATTTTTGGGCTTCCTGTAGAAGCCTGAGTTTGTGTTGTCGGGCTTCCTGTAGAAGCCTGTTTTTTCTTCCCTGTAGACACAGGGGTCTTCACTTCCGCTTGCTTGCCTGCTTGAACTTTGCTTTTTGCTTTGGGTGTAGGTGCTGTTGAGGTGCTTGGGCTGACGTGGACCACCTCTGCTTTGTCCATTCTCCTCTTCATCCTCTTTTCCCTTGCTGACGGGGTAGGTGTGCCACCTTTTTCTTGGCCTTTCTTTTCCTCATGCTCCTTCCTTTGTTCTTCGGCCACTGCTTCGTGTTCCTCACTGCTAGAGGAACCCGTTTCTTCGACCAGCATTTTAATATCCCCGTCTTTGGTCAGATTGCGAAAGGATTCCCATGAGAGGGGTACCTTATATGAGTGCAATGCGTCCTCCACAAGCAGTTTTATTAACCCATGATGGGCTATCTGATCAAGGATGCCATGTCTTAGCTTTGTAGCACACTCCATTAGGGACTGCAGTAAAAAGTAAGGAATGCTCAGTCTCTGCTCTGCGGGAAGATCAAGCCGATGTCTTAGCTCACTGAGCAGCCGGAAGTGATATGCATATATGATGCTGTAACGCCCCTCACAAGTGATATATTTCATAATGTGCAAACTGACTTCGTTCCATGGTGGTGACAGGCTGGTCCTCCTCACCCTGTTTTTATCCTCAAAGAATTCTTCCTCAGGTGGGAAGAACTCCTTCTTGGCTTGCTGACTCAGCTTTCTCTCGTCTTTGTCCCACGGCAGGCCCATAGGAAGTTCTGTGATCTGACTGATGTGTTCTGGGGTGAGTTTGAGGATTAGACCTCTGAAGGTTACTGTGGCCAGTGTCTGGGACTTAGGCTGCAGAGCCTGCAAGAATTCCTCAGCTACTTCATCATCGTAGCCATGTAGCTTATCACAAAAAGGCATCCATTGTGCTCTGGTGAAGAGCTCAACCACTGTCGGGTTTCTCCTTAATGTATTTGAATCAGTGGGCTCTCGTCTTATAAACCCACCCGGCATGATGGACACGGGGGTTTTGACTAAAGGTGACAAATGCAAAGGAGATTCGGTCTATTCCAGGCAGAGCATGCATACAATTCACAAAACACAGTCTAATGATACTGCTATTCTGTAGAAGCGATAGTATAGGCACAGCAATCCGATATTTTTATGACCAGACTGTGAATAATGATCTTGCCACCTTTGAAAGCCAATTGCGGAAGGAGTTTCAGGGTTACCTTTTTTCTGCCACCTTTTCTTACGTGAGGAATTCCTCTTCCTGTAGAACCGCGTTCCTGTAGAGACTGCTTCCTGTAGGACTGCGTTCCTGTAGAAGCCACGTGCAATTCTCGGGGAGGACTGTAGTTGGCCGCGCTCACTGTGTGCTTGACCAGCGTTCTGGTAGCCAACAACTCGGCGTATCAAAATGCAGAAGAAATCAGAATGGCTTAGCCGAGTTGAAGTGTTGGATGATAAATGCGTGCGGTTGATTTACCCGATTGGATTTTGAACCGGCGCAATCCATGGCGCGGGGGATGAGCTGTCCCCGTGGACCGTTGGGCGACGTTATCCATCCTCCGCCTGCGTTCTCACTCACTGCTGCATTCATTTCCTCAGATTTGTCGCCGCCTTTCCTGTTAAACTCATGCTTCTGACGAGAGTGCTCCCACGTGCATGCCGTTCATTCTCTTTGTCATGTCCGCCACCCAATCACCCAATTACACTTTAACTAGCCGACGTGGCCAGTCGACTGGCCATACGGCCGCTCAACCATTCAATTTTACGCTTTGCAAACAAATTCAAAGTTAGATTCATGTGATTTGATGGAATGAAGGGGAAGACACTTACCTGCGTGCGGCTGCACATGATTTTTCGGTTTTTGGACGACGGGGAGCGGATCTACCTGCTGCATGCGGCGTACACAGACCCGGAAGCTCGTGGTAACCGGATGCCAACGCTGGAGTGGACGGATTTGCTTGCATGCGCCTGCGTTTCATCTCAGATGACGGTGCTGTGAATGGCATCCACTTGAGCAGGTTGAACTGTTACAGGATCCCCGCGAGGGGTCTCGTAACAGTCCTTTCTCCTTGGGTGCATGCTGCACGATGGCGGTTCTGATCATGATCCCGGAGCTCTTGATGCTTGTGGTATGAGATCCCATCATTTTTCTATTTGGAAATGGCTTTCTCACGAGAACTCATTGATTTCCTTTGTTTGTGCAGGGACTTGGCCGCATGTCGACACAGGTGGTGGAGCATGGTGACAGCAACGTGCAAGGATGCTTAACAGAGGCTTGCATGCATCCAAACCGAGCCATGGTCGCGAAATCTCCTTTTACGACGAATTCTGGCCGCCCAAAACTCCTACAGGAAGTTTCCTGTAGACACAGAGCTTCCTGTAGAAAGTTCGGCCTTCCTGTAGAGAGTCTGCACTTTCCTGTAGAGAATCCGCGCCTTCCTGTAGAAAAATTGTGCCTTCCTGTAGAAAGACAGCAGTTTCCTGTAGAAGATTCAAACCCTGATAAAATTGCACATACCTTGAAAAACATAAGCATTCTTGGAGGAGGAGCTTGTGAGGTGTCCTGGCTGCATGAGAAGGACTTTTGACTTTGACTTGAGAGGCTTCCTCTCCTCCATAGAACACCTGCAATCTGCATGCAAATTTCACATAATAGCTTATTGATCTTTTTTTTTTTTTTTTTTTTTTTTTTGAAAGATAGCAGGGGCGCCTCAATGAGGTTTTCACCCTTACCACCTGCCTTAAGCGCCTCAATGAGGTTTTCACCCTTACCACCTGCCTTAAGCGCCTCAGAGAGGTTTTCACTCAAGGATCTTTATTTCTTTTTTCTCTTTTTTTTTTTGAAAGATAGCAGGGGCGCCTCAGATGAGGTTTTCACCCCTACCACCTGCCTTGGGCGCCTCAGGAAGGCTTTCACCCAAGAATCTTTATTATTTTCTCCTCTTTTTTTTTTTTTAGATTCTTCAGGGTGTGCCCAAAGCAGGGGCAGGACCCTTCTCTATGACCAATACTGCTTTCTCCATAGTTTTGATGAACTCTTGTCTGGAGGGAGGCCTCCTGTAAATCTTCAATCGATGCCCGTTGACAAGCATGGGGATGGCTTCCTCATCAATGGTCCGGATAAGAACAGATCCATTGTCATGACATTTTTCCACTGAATATGGCCCTAGCCATCTGGTTCTCAGCTTCCCCTTGAAATCTTTGTATCTGGAATCATACAACAAAGCCCAATCTCCTGGCTGAAATTGCTTGTCATGGAGATGCTGGTCATGCCACACCTTCCTCTGAAGTTGAACCACTTCTGAGTGAAGGAGGGCCTGCATGCGGTGCTCATCCAGTCCATTCAGCTGCAATAGCCTTTCTTGTTGTGCATGGCTGAGATCTAGATCCAGCTGAGTTTCCATCCTCAAAGTGTTATACTCAAACTCAATGGACAGCAAAGCTTTCTTCCCATAGACCATCTCATAAGGTGTGAAGCCGGTGGTGGTCTTCCAAGTGGTGTTGTAAGCCCATGTGGCTTCAACCAGGCGATCTGCCCAGTCCTTTCTGCTGCTGCTCACCACTTTAGTCAAGATCCCTTCTAATGCTCTATTGGTGACTTCCACCTGCCCATTTGCTTGAGGATGATAGGGAGTGGAAGTTCTATGCTTGATCTTGTGATGAGCTAGGAGATCTTCAACCAGGTGGGAGGTGAACTGGCTCCCTTGATCGGTGACCAGCTCTCTTGGATAGCCAAACTTATAGAAGATGTTCTCTCTTAGGAACTCGGCCACTTTTTCCTCTGTTGCTGCTTTGATTGCTTTGGTCTCTGCCCACTTCGTCAGGTAGTCAGTGCACACAATGATGTAGGATCTTTGCCTCGAAGAGGGATTGATTGGACCCACAAAGTCCATGCCCCACTTCTCAAATGGCTCAAGAGTCACTTGAGGTTGGAGAGGCATCTCATCCCTTTGGGCCGGTTTCCCCATTCTTTGGCATTGGTCACACTGGCTGACATATCTTCTGACATCTTGATGAAGTGTGGGCCAATAGTAGCCTGCCTGCAGGATCTTGAAGGCAGTTCTCTTTGCTGCAAAATGTCCTCCACAAGGCCCATCATGACAGGTGAGGAGGATGTCAAAGACTTCCTCCTCCCTTACACAACGCCTTAAGATCTGATCGGGGCCAAGCTTGAACAGATTGCCCCCAATCCATGTAAATGAGGCACTCTTTCTGATGATTTTGCTCTTCTCTTTTGAAGAGAGGTGCGGAGGGAACTGAGCTGAAACAAGGTAGTTTGCTATATCAGCAAACCATGGAGAGAGTACTGAGATAGAAAACAGATGCTCATCAGGCATCTGGTCATCCACCGTCCCATCTTCATCTGCAAACAAATCCAATCTAGACAAGAAGTCAGCAACAACATTTTCTCTCCCTGGTTTATCAACAATGGTTAGATCAAACTGCTGCAATAAAAGTAACCATCTAATAATACGAGCATTCACATCTGGTTTATTCATCAAATATCTAATAGCAGCATGGTCAGTATGTACAAAAGTCTGGTAACCAGTAATATAATGTCGGAACTTGTTCAGTGCATGGACCACAGCTAAGAATTCCTTCTCGGTTACAGTGTAATTCATCTCTGCTTTGGACAAGTTTTTGCTAACGAAGTAAATGGCATATGGAAGTTTTTGCTCAACTTGTCCTAAGGCTGCACCTATGGCTTTGTTAGAGGCATCAGTGTGGATGTGGAAAGGTAGGGCCCAGTTTGGACCTCTCAGGATTGGAGCTGACACTAACTTGTCTTTTAATTCATTCAAACTCTTCTGACAATCGTCAGTCCAATTAAACTCCACATCTTTTGCCAACAGACCGAACAATGGCGAGGCTAGATTGCTGAAATCTTTAATGAATCTTCGGTAATATCCTGCTAATCCCAAGAAACTCCTAACATCCCTTACCTTTTGTGGAGGTGGAACCTTTTTTATTAGAGCGATTTTGTTAGGATCCACCTGTAACCCTTGGCGAGAGATGGTATGGCCTAGCACAGTCCCTTCAGTCATTAGGAATTCACATTTTTCAGGGCTAAGGGACAAGTTCATCTCGATGCACTTGGTTAGGACCTTTCCCAAGTTAGACAATGCTTCCTGGTAGTTAGCCCCATAAGGAGTAAAGTCATCCATATAGATTTCTACTGCATCATGGACCAACTCCGAGAAGATGCTCAAGACAGCTCTCTGGAAGGTAGCAGGAGCATTGCATAGCCCAAAGGGAAGGACACGGTAGGCAAAGGTACCCCAAGGACAAGTGAAGGTGGTCTTATCTTGGTCTTCCGGGCTGATTTGAATCTGGTTGTACCTGCTAAACCCATCCAGGAAAGAGAAGAACTTCTTTCCTGCCAGTCCATCCAACACTTGATCTATGAAAGGCAGAGGGAAATGGTCTTTCTTGGTAGCTTTGTTCAGCTCTCGGTAGTCTACACAGATTCTCCATTTCCCATTTTTCTTGGGAACCAAGACCAGAGGGGACACCCATTCACTATCTGAGATGGGGTAGATGAATCCAGCATCCAACAGTTTCTGCAATTCTTCCTTGACAATGTCCTTAAGGGCTGGATTCATTCTCCTCTGGGGTTGCCTAACTGGTTTACAATCCTCTTTGATGTATATATGATGGGTACAGACCGAGGGATGGACTCCTTTCATCTCCTTATAGCTCCAAGCAAAAGCATCTAAGTGGCTGGCCAATAGGCTACACAACTCCTTCTCCTGGGAAGGAGATAGGGAGGAGCTGATCTTTAATGCTCTCTCAGGGCCGAACTCCACACTTTTGACTCTGGGAGTGACAGGGCTGGTTGTACAAAGGTCCACTAAGGTGCTAGCTTGGGCATCCTCCACCAACTTCTCTAAAGATAGTGCACTGGAAGGTGGATTCTGGATCAGGGTCTCAATCAAATCATCCTCGGTAGGAGGGTCTCTTCTAGTGGTATCTAGGGTGCACAGAGGTGCAGAGTACACCTCGTCTTCCTCTCCTTCCTCCAACCAGAGTGGTAAATCATGCTCTAAAGAAGGTTGGGCAGGAGGGTATAGGACTAGCTGCTTGGACATGGGACCATTTTTGATGGTCATGTTTCCTGCCCTACAACTTATGTAAGCATCTGCAGTAGCTAACCAAGGCCTTCCCAAGATGAGAGGATATCCAGTAAGCTTGGCCTTTGGTTGCAGAACCAGGAAGTCTGCAGGGTATTCCCAAGAATCGATAGAGACCAAGACATCCTCCACAATCCCTTCGGGAGTCACGGTGGAGGGATCTGCTAATTGCAGTACTGTCGAGGTCTTCCTCAAGGAACCCTGAAGATTGAGTTTAAGCATGGTATCCCTGGTCATCACATTGATGGCCGCCCCCAGATCAATCAAGGTGTGGGGGATAATGGTGCCATTGATGTGAACATCTACTACAGGACTTCCAGGATCTAGGTACTTTGGGCAGATGACTTGTCCTAGCATAAGGTCAGACAGCTGTCCTATGACATTGATAGTTGAGGCATCTTTCTTCCGTTTGCCTGGGTGTTTGAAACACTTCTCCTTAACCAGCTTGTTATATATTGGCACATCCTTGATGGCTTGGAGAAGTGGGATTTTTACACACAACTGCTTGAGCTCACCCAAAAGCTCATCTTCTTCTGGGTTAGGTTGTGTGGTGGCTGTTAGTCTCTCAGGAAAGGGTGGAATAGGCTTTGGTTCACTCTCCTGATGGTTTTCCTCATCCTCTGGGGGAGGAGGTTGGCGATCTGGAAGAGTCTTTCCAGATCTAAGATTGATCTCCTGGATCTCCACAGCATAGGTAGGGCATGAGGTCTCCCCAGTATATACCTGCTGAGCCTGTCTATTGTTGGGGTTCGGGTTCGGTTGAGCAGGCATCTGAGGTTGCCTTGGAGGAGCAGGAGGTAAAGGCTGAGGTTGAACTGGTGGTGGAGGCAAAATGGCAGGAGGAGTGTTGTATTGGGGCCTCCACCCCGACTGAGGAGCACTCCATTGAGGCTGCGACTGGGTATGTGAGTGATATGGATGAGAAGTAGGTTGAGTAGGGTACTGAGGTGGATAAGACCATGGAGGAGGCATGGACCAAGAAGGATGAGCAGGGGGACCCCAGGAAGGCATGGGAGTCGAGTGGTTGGGGTTGTAATAAGCTTGAGATGCCCCTTGCATCCCCTGCTGATAAGGTCTAGATCCTTGAGGCCTCCTTTGGTTGATGAAGTAGAGAGGTTCAGTGGGGGCTTCGGTTCCTTGGTACATGGCTTTAAACCCAGGTAAGGTTGGACACTGATTTGTTGGGTGGTCCTCCTCACAAATGAAACACACTTCAACCGAATGCAATGGACATTTGTTCTTAGGGTGTCTTCTGGTGCACCTAGGACAGAAGACAGCCAAGGCTCTCTCAGCTTCTTCTTTCTTCTGCTGGATCCTGAATGTGTCCAGCTGCATGGCAATGGTCTATCTCACCTCACTCTTAAGATCTTCTAATTGGTTTGTAAACTCATGTTTGGAGAAAGGGACACCAATGGAGAGGAGATTTCCTCTACCTCGTTTTCTAGCTGCCCTGGAATGATTTCGAAACACAGTCTTGATGTCCTCATAAGGAAGTTGGTAAATGTCCCCCCCAGCTAACATGTGAAGGGTGTCTAAGAGATCTTTAGGGACTCCTCGGAGTAGAACCAACTTGAGGGATTCAGGGTCAAGTGTGCACCTGGCCCGTTTATAGCTAAGTTGGAACCTCTCCTCATAATCCTCTAAAGACTCATCATTCCCCATGGTCATTCGAAATATCTCTCCCTTGGTTTCCTTGGACCTACAATAATCCCTATACTTGGTATTGAAGGCTTGCTACATCTGAGCCCAAGTAGCGATGCTATTCCCAGGTAATCCCATGAACCAGCGTAGTGCTGCATCCTTAAGAGTGGAAGGGAAAAGCTTCAGCTTTTGCTCATCTTCAGTATAGTCATAGGTTCTACAAAGGACAGCAAACTCAAACAAGAAGGTATCAGGATCCTCAGTGGTCAGTCCATGGAAGTGAGGCAAGGCGGAGGGGCTAATGTTTTTCATTTTCATATCTCCATTGGTCTCTCGGATGGGGAAAGCTCCTTCTATTCTCTCATCTTCTCTCCTATTATCAGCCATGGCTTCAGATGGAGTGGTTTCTAACTCTTCTTCTTCTATAGGGTCTTGGTATATCTCAGGATGTTCACCTATAGGTTCCTCTGGGTCACTGTCACCAAAGAAGAGAGAAGGGTGACTCAGTGATGTGGTGGGGGTGTTTGGTAGGAATTTGCCTGATCTATCTCGGTTCCTACGAGGCATGAAATGGAAAGGAATTTTCTTTTTTGAGTGCTTTTGCTTTTTCTTTGGTACCTGCAAAACTGAAACAAAGTGATCTACAACTAACTATATTGCTCAAATGAAATTGCAGAATTGGAAAGCTAATCTAGGAAAGCAAGAAAAATTACTCTAGGAAAGCAAGAAATATTAGTCTAGGAAAGCAAGAAATATTAATCTAGGAAAGCAGGAAATGCTAATCTATGAAAGCAGGAAATGCTAATCTAGGAAAGCCGGAAATGCTAATCTAGGAAAGCAGGAAATGCTAATCTAGGAAAGCAGGAAATGCTAAGCTACTTTTGCATAATGGAAATGAAATAAACTACTGAGCAGAAGTAAGAGTACGAAAGTAGAAGAAAAGCAACAATTACTAATACTCTGACGCTTCCCCGACAACGGCGCCAAAAAGGATGGTGAGCTCCAGTATTGTAGCAATAATGCTACAACTCCTGGGGCTTCCTGTCTCTCATTTTATCAACCCGGTAGTTCGTACAAACTTGGAAGCGACGGTGCTATATGCACAAGTACTAGCTCTTGTCGCAGCTGTCACTTGGTCAGCTGGCACAAGTCCGCTAGGGCTCAAGCCAACTTCTATAGGCTCTCAGAAGAAGCTTGCTAATTGATGGACGAAAGCTATTCTCAAAGGAAAACTACTCTACTTGACAAAATGGACTGAAAGCGAATCAAAGCATGTAAACCTAGGAAACCCTAATTTAACTAGTCTAACCTCTACAATGCAAAAAATGTGAATGAAACTTCTACCAATGTTGTTGTTACCTCTAATAAGTGCAAATGCATGGATCTAAACTACTTGCATCATGAAAGATATGTTTTTGTATGTTTCCTTTAAGTGTGTGGAATGATTGTGATCTTGTGCTAACTAGGGTTTGGTTGTGCAGATGGGATGGAGAAGGAAGGAAAGTGTGGGACAAGTTGGGGAGGCTAGGAGAGGTCCCTAGGGATCCTTAGCATCCATCCACAGAGGTTCCTCACATTCAGAAGCTCGGCAACCGAGTGAGTGGTCTCCTACAGGAAGTCTGCAGGGGATCCTACAGGATACTCTGGTTTCTACAGGATGTCTACCAACAGCTACAGGATGACCTACCGTGAGTGTTTGGCATGATGGAGGGGTGATGAAATGGTAGGGGGAGATGTGTAAGGTAGGGATGAGGCTGGTGATGGCTGTAGAAGTGGAGGAATAGGATAGGGAGTGAATGTAGGGAGTAGGTTGGAAGATAGAGGGCTAGGTCAACGAAAGGGCTAGAGAATGGAAGTACGTGAGGAGTGAAAGACTTTGGGAGATAACAGAGCGGAGCAGAGGTCAAAGATGTGTTTGCATGCGTGATCAAGATGGAGGACGAAGTAATGGAACGAGAGAAAGCAGTGTAAATGGAACAAATGCTTGTGACTATCACCAAACCGAAAATGCATTAACTTAGACTACCTGTGCTTATAAATTCAATGAACAGCAATCTAAACGCGAAGGAGAATGTGCATGAAGCTGTGGTAAAGGAGTGTGGTGCAGGTGTGAATCATGTGGAAGCATCTAACATAACGTGACTGTGTTTGCAGCAATCATGGAATAAAGAAATGCGTATTTTTGGTGGTTAGTCATGGACTGCACTCCAATCCCAGATGAGATGGCAGTGAGCCTTAACAACCTTTTTTTTGGAGCTCCAATAGATTGTATCTATCCTCTTCTAACCTAAGCAACTGTAAACCAATTCACCATAAGCAAATCCTATCTAAACTCATGAAAACAACTAAATTAGCAACCTGTAATTCGAATTGCATGTGAAAAGGAAAACTCAAAGTGCTGAAACGAAATGGAAACAACACTACAGCAGAGGGGATCTATGGCTCTCAAGTTGGGCCCTAACCTGAGAGCTATAGTCTCCTTAAGAAAACTCAGAGCTAGATCAAAATCTGCCTTCTTTATTCATAATCTGATGTTATGCCAAATTGGCTTACAAAAAGGAACAAAAACTGAGCTCTAGCTCGTACTTTCCAATTACAAGAGTAATGCCAAGGTTCAAAAAGCTCCTCTACAAGGCTACGGCCTCAGTATTTATGCAAAAACGACTATCCAACAGGTGTCCTTGATTTTAGGAGCTCGGCTGTCCAACTAGAGTTCAACTGTAGATCCTGTAGGACGGTCATAACTGCTGTTCCTGTAGAGCAGTTTATAACTGCTGTTCCTGTAGAACAGCTGGCTGCTTCTAAGCTCGGAGGGAAGATGGATTGGAGCTCGGAGTTCTTGGTGGGAATCACGAGGAATGTCCCCAAGACTGTGGACATCCTCTCCTAAAAACCAGCAGTGCCACCTCATTGCCTCCTTGTCTCCTTTTCACGTGGTCTTTTCTCCCTTTTAATGCAAAAAACCTGAAATCATAATGCATTAGTCACGTAGATAAAGTGTCTACCCTTATTCCTACAAACAACACGAATAAACTAAGAAATGCATGCATAAGCAGTAAAAAGTGAATGGTTTGAGCAAATAGAATAGGCCAAAATGAGCCCGAATTGTACCAAAATTGGGGCTCATCACCGCATCCATCGTCTATTGAGACGCTTGGTGCGCGCGGTGACGTGCTATCATGAGCACCACCACGAATAGACTTCTAGGCTTCTTTCATGCATATTTTTTGAGGGACATGTTGTCCGAGGATGTATCAGGATGAACATGTATTATTTTTTGGACTTATGTAATGCACACGGTGCAAAACCTTGCGACACACACATATATATATATATATACATATGCCTATGGTTTATTATTGTGATTTTATGTGCTTTCTTGTATGATGTTTTGATTATGAATTACGCAAATGTCTATCTAATACATGATTAGCCAATGCATCAGATAATGTGTTTAATCATCTTGGAATATGCTGATATGTGATAAAGTCAAAATCCCTTTCTAACAATTTAACACGTAAGTACAACCTTAAAATGTGACGGTCTCTGACGGAATATCGCCCATTGAGCTGATGGACAACAAGTTGAGAGTCTAGGTTAACAAGAAATGTACGAATACCGAGATTAATTGCCTCGGCTAATAATTCAATAACAATACATTCAGCAACATTGTTTGTAGTACAGCCTAAACACACACCTTGAAGATCTATCAACTCACCGTGAGGATCGTAGATCACCCACGCCGCAGAGGACAAATTACGAGTGCTGCGGCAAGTACCATCAGCGAAACCAATGTAAGGTGCACCTGACATCTACACAAGGAGAAAAAAGACACAATAAGGGGCAATCATGCTTTCACACCAAGCTGAAAACATGAAAACTCACACACACACACACGAATGTAAAAATCGAAGCGCATGAATTATGCTCGAGAATAAAGGGACGGGCATGCCCCCCAGCATGGTGTCTCAATTCGAGGTACATGCCCCCCAAGCTTCAGTCCATTGAAAATTGAGTGAAGGTTTAAATTACGGTTATTGCACCCGAACATCATCATATCGCCCCAAGATTCTATCTGATTAGCAGGAGGAAGGACCCACGGATCAAAACGCACGGAAATCATTTTAATAGGGGCGAGATTAGGAGGTGGGAGGGGAAAGACACCCATCAGGGTGGGATCTTTAAAGAGTCCGGCTCCCACACTCTCGAATGATTTGGAGGTATGCTCCATGAAAGGCACATTGCCTTCGAAAGAAGAGGCGAAGAAGGAGAGCTGGTCCACTGTGACAATATTCCCCTGATGATAGAAACGAATGACACGGAAAAGGGAGGAAGCCATGGCTTGCATGGCGTATGTCCAGCTACGTCCAAGGAGGAGGTTGTAGGTAAGATTAGCGTCGACAACTTCGACCTCCACTTCTACCGTCTTCCCTTCCAAGGAGATGGGAAAGTGTTGGAGGATACCGTAAGGACGGGACTCTCTTCCATCAAAGGCTTCTAACGTCATAGGAGACTAGCTCAATGTTGGAGAACCAATAGCTTTCTAGCAAGCAACAAACATGATGCAAGTTGAGGCACCTTCATCAATGACTGTACGATGAATCGTTTTACCATTGATGATGACCTGTATAAGGAAAGCGATTTGGTGAGGTAGTCTCGGCGTATAGCCCTCGAGATCAAAAGAAATCAGATCCGAGTCAGCCGGGTCTATGCCACCGATGGCCGATAGCAAGGACTTCCTCTGGGAGGGGCAACTCTAGAGCACTTCTAAAGCGGACATAGCAGACGAAGCCTGAGCTAAGTCCTCAACAATGTTGTAGTGCTGGGCGACACGAGCACTAGGGTTGTAAGAAGACTTCCGGAGTACACCTTTTGGAGGGGGTCAGATAGTCGTCTCAGTGCTAGGTCTTTCGATGTGAAGTGGACCAGAACTGGAGGGAGGAGCGTTGGAGGGGACCTCCGGCTCTTTCCCAGCATGAGATGGATATTCTTTTACTCGAGTAGTGACATGGATGGGAATCGTTCCAGCCATAAATACTTGAGAGCCGAATGAAGAAGAGGGTTGCGATGGATCTGCCACCATTTGAGTTTGTTGTGAAGGGAAAGGTTCTTTAAGTACAGCAGGAGTCCCAGGAGCACCTTTCAACAATCGACTAACTTCAGACCGCCTAGGGCAGTCTTTAGTGTAGTGATCCTCATCACAGATAGGACAAGGATACTTAGGTTTATGTTTGGCTCCTTCCTCGGGTGGAGGTTTAGGGGAGTCCTGTTTGGGCTGCTCGGATTTATTTTTGGGTTTCCCTTTCTTTTTCCCTTTCGAGGATTTATCCGTTGTGGTGGACTGAACGGCGTTAACCTCAGAAGTACTTCCAGAATTAGATTGACCCTGAGAAGTGTTTCTATTAGAAGCATTCTGTTTTTTCTTCCCAGGGTTCGCCGACGATTTCTTTGAAGATGTGTTTACAGAGTCAATAACACCGTCAACAGATGGTTTTGGCGGAGCTTTGGATGTTCCGGGTCTCGGGGCGTCTGGAAAATAATCATATAAAGTACCTGACTGAGAATATACTATGTCAAGGTACTGAGCACGCGCGATAGCTTTCTCTTCAGTTACACAAGCTCCCATGGCGATGTCTCGCGCGATTGCGGGGACAAAGGAGATCGTGAACCAATCGGTAAGGAGTTGATCAAGAATCCAAAATTTGATCAAGCGGCGACGTCGTCTCCATTCATGTATATGATTGGATATATGCGTGGTCGTGTCCTGTTTGAGAGATGTAAGGAGATGTGTCCCTATCTCGTACCGAATGGGTAACTGAAAATGAGTTAGGAATGCCATAGCCAGTGAGTTGAAATCTTGAAATCTTCCGCGATTCAACTCAATATACCACTTAGCGGCCGAGCCGGTGAGAGTCCTTTGAAAGAGGCGAAGCCGGATAGAATCATCAAGCCATGAGTTGGATGAGCACCAAAGGTGATAGGTCATGACATGGGCTTGAGGGTCTTCACCAGCTTTTCCATTGAATTTTGGGCAATCACCAGGTATCTTAGTTGGAACTGGTGGCCAATATGGATTATGAAGAATGGGATCATTCGTCAACTTGGACACATCGGGGAGTTCCAACATCGCTAAGAAAGGCAACTGAGGATGAAAGGACATTTGTGGCTGTGGAAGAGAGGTAGTACCAGGGTTCCAACCAGGTGGTGGTTTCCCCCATGGACTTTGTCCGGATGGGCCTGGCCCATAAGGGTTCTGCCCATAGGGATTTTGCCCATAGGGGTTCTGTCCATAAGGATTTTGTCCATATGGATTCTGTCCATAAGGATTCTGTCCATATGCAGACAGTTGACCCTGGGTCTGCCCCCCAGCACCCCATGGATTAGCAACTTGACCTATAGGTGCAACATACTGTTGCTGATAATTCTGGTAAGGAGTGACCTGCATTCGTTGATAATTTTGATAAGGGGTAAATTAAGTTTTCCCCTGGGGTTGCTGGTAGCCATACAATTGCTGAGCTCCATGCTGAGCCTGATAAGAAGGTTGTGCTTGGTAGGAAGGTTGGGGTTGTGGCCCACCTTGCATTTGATAACCAATTTGAGTCTGGGGCCTAGAAGGATGTCCTTGAACAGGTTGAGCCTGGACCATCTGGGCGGAAGGTTGGCCTTGTTGGGTTTAGGACGGACCCGTTTGCCCAGAAGGATGAGCTTGCTCGGTACCAGGTTTTCCTTGGGTAACCGAGGGTTGTCCTTGCGGAACAGATGGTTGAGCGGGCTGGACGGCCGGTTGACCTTGAGGTTGGCCAGCCTGTCCAGAGGGATGACTAGGCTGGGCAGTGGGTTGGCCCTATTGTGCAGAAAGCTGACCCGCTTGCCCAGTAGGATGACTAGGCTGAGCAGTGGGTTGGCCCTGTTGTACGTAAGGCTGCCCCCCTTGCCCAGAAGGATACCCCTGTTGGACTGCCGGTTGACCTTGTGGAATATAAGTTTGTCCAACTTGTCCAGAGGGATAACCTTGCTGGATACCAAGTTGACCTTTTTGGATGTAAGGTTGTCCTGGTTGTCCAGACGGGTAACCTTGCTGGGTACCAGGTTGCCCCGGGTAACCAGAAGGTTGAGACAGATAAGTAAAATATGGACCACCAGCGGCCAAAGGTTGTCCCTGTAGGGTTGTCCTTGTAGGCCCCCAAGTTGTCCTGGGTGATACTGGCCATAATATTGCTGCCCTTGGGGGGTTTGCACATAAGATGGCTGGCCTTGGTTAGGCGGTCCCTGAAGCTGTGCAGGCCTTACTTGGCCCCCATGGAAAGTGGTGGCGTTCCAAGTAACGGTTTATGGTACTGAAACCTCAACAATAGGTTGAGTAGGCAAGGGTTGCGAAAGCTGAAGGTATTGACCAGCAGAATCGTAATAATAGAATGGACCTTGAGCATTCGGATCCTAAACAGCTTGTCCATAGGCATCATATGGCCCCCCTCCTAGGATGGGACCAGAAGAGGGTGGTGCACTTTGTGCAGGATGGATAACTTTAGATGTGTGTGCCGGTTGGCCACTACTCACTTGACTGTGAGGGGGACCAGCACCAGTGTTCAAAGCTGAAGACGATGTAATGACACTAACAACCAGAGTTGAATGTGTTATACAAACAGTTGGATTTGTCGGAACTGAAGTGACAGGTGTAGTGTGGACTTGTGAAACAAAAGATCCCGTGGTGGGTGTTAGCTACCTATACCAATAGGTTTCATATTTCATGATTGGCACTGAAAAGGTCCAAATATGCTCTGCTTTGATGATGCAAAGATCACATATTTCCATAAAAATACAATCTGTGCTTA
The DNA here is from genome assembly GCA_031772625.1 of Pinus tabuliformis. Lineage (NCBI taxonomy): Eukaryota > Viridiplantae > Streptophyta > Pinopsida > Pinales > Pinaceae > Pinus > Pinus tabuliformis. Next base: position 351,686,243 of record CM062813.1, on the reverse strand, counting down.
TAGCTTGGTATGGACTCAAATTTTGATGGATAGTCCAACAGTCTAATCTGGATCATGTCATGTTTTAAATTTTCAGTTGTAGAATAGAGAAAGAAGTCTGTCCAAACTGTTTAATCTTGGCAGACAAGTAGTTCAGGTAGAGAAGAGAAGGCTCCCAACAGCTTAATCTGGGACCTTGAAAGAAATAAGGGTAGAAGTAGATAGAAAAACAAAAGAAAAAGCCAAAGAAAAGAAAAGGCAAGTGAGGGTCTGCAAGCCTAAGTGCACCCTCCAAGAAGAAACAAAAAATGCTAGGCAAAGTAGCTGGGTAAGTAGATGGGGTTCCAGAAGTGGTATTTATTTCAGATCTAACCTTGATGGTCAAGATGAGAAAAGGAAAACAAAGAAGCATGTCTAACTTCCCAATTATCCCTTTTCCCACTCATTACTAACATCCCCTCATCAATTGAATTGCTTAGAAAAACTTGAGGTTTGATGGTGGTTTTATTCATTGAAAAGCCACATTTCTTGTCTAAAAATTCTTTTCATTTTGATCTACTCCCTAGACTAAGTGAGTTTCAAGTAAACTTAGTGATTTTTCCCCTTCATTCACATATTCCCCCATATTAACTCTAACTCTATTATGTAATTCCCCTATGTTACCCTTTCCCTAGTATTATTAACACCATGGTGTATAAACCCCCAAGCATTCTATAAATATCCTCCTCTTAGCATTATAGCTAAATATGTCTGTCTAAAGGGAGACTTTAGTCCACCTGGGACTGTGGTCAACCCTGTCCTGGGGCTGCTCTAACCTCTGGTTATGAGCAACAACCTTTCCCCTAAGCCATCACCTCACCTCTACCAATAAATTCCACAAGCACCCCTTTCCTCTGCTTAAACCCACTCTCTAACCCTTCTTTTCCCCCTTTCAGATTAACCCTTGCCCTGAAAAATACACAAAAAACCCTTAACCCTAAAGTTTTCCGCCTAAAGTATTAAATTGAATATTTTAATAGGCTAGCGGGACCCCCCCAACCTGCACGATCCGTCGGAGGGCCCGCCAGCCGTCGATCCGCTGCCACCCACGATCCAACGGTGGGCGGGTATTCTTAGGTCCGGAGCTGCCGACCTTTAGCATCCGGGGAACAGCGGTATTAGGGCCCGTACCCAGGACGCGTGTCAAGCGCTGGGGTTGTTCGGAGCCCCCCTCACCGATACCGCTTATCACCAAAGGCGGTGCGGGGAGACCACTTACCGCCTCCCCGTTACTGCCCATCCAGTGCACGTCACCCTAACGCCATCCTGACGTCATATCCCTTGCGCCCGCCCCCGCGCCCCGTGGCCCTCCACGCGGCCCTGCCGCCACATCCGCCTGCCACCTCGTCCGGGCACGCTGGCCTCCAGCTCAGCGTCCACATCACCCATACCCGGGCGGAAAGGCGCCAATTACTTATTTTTGCCAAATTGGTCGTTATAAACGCCCAAAATAGCCGTTTTGTGTCATTTTCAAGCGAATTGCAAAGAACTCTTGTCGTTGCCTCACCACCAACTCGCTTCCGGACCTCCAAATTCGAAATTTCGACCGTGCCAACTCATCAAATCAGCTACATTGAGCCTGCACAGTCCGGCCCGCAGGCTTGTCGAACGTTTTATCCAGGTATTCACCATATTTCCCCATTTCGCCCATGCATTCCATTTCTCTGTAAATTCACCATTGAACACTTGTCAAAATCCCAAATTCAACTCTGTCTGCCACCTGAAAGTGAGCCAAAGTGACCTGCATTGCCCCTGAACTATAATTCGACATTGAAACAGTCGTTCCACGGACCAGAACCATAAAATTGTCCTTGAGGTGCTCGGTATTGTTCCCTTTTGCCGAGTACAGGCCAGCTGCAATTTAACCAAAATAAATCTTGCACACCCTCTGCAAATCATCCCTAACAATTCACAACCCCTGTGAATTTACTAAAACCTGCAGAAACAAGTCGGCCTCTTTCACTGTGAAGAAGAGTTCAAACATTGTCAACAGTGAGGCTATCATTGAACTCTGAGGAGCCTTGCAAACCACTGCACTTACATTATTCACAATCAGATTATACAATGGCTGCCCCTGCACCCACAGCTCTCAATGTTACTCCTTTAAATGCACCAAACAAAGACCTGGAGGCCTTGCCTCTTGTTGACAGGGACTCCCTTATTGAAGACTTTGTGGGTAACAGGGACTTCATGCAGACCTTCAGGCAGCTGAGAGAAGACTATCTGAATGGCAAGGACACCTATGGGATATGGGAGTCAAACCTACCATACTATTGCCTCCCCTCTGTAAATGTTTTCCCTCAGATTGTTCGCCTATGTGCTGAAAACTATGATGTGCAGCAGAGAGCCATTAAGTCTCCATCTGGGAGCATCCTCTTTCACATCAATCCTGAATCCATTAATAAAATGCTCCACTTTGACCAGACTGAGCTGCTATTTCCCTTTTCCATGAATTATCTGCTGGATGTTGCTGCCAAAATGACTAGTGAGGAGATTCAGAATGTCACCAGGACATTCATGAAACCTGAATGCCAGCCTGCAGGGCCACCTCCCTATATGGATGTCTCCTTTACAGAAACAGACAGACTACTACTAGATATGATCTCTTATGTGCTGGGGTACAGAACCAATGAGCATGTGGATGGAACAATGCTGGTTTTGTTATCTGTTTATAGTCCAGGCCAACCCCCTGCCCGCAAGTTTAACTTTGCTAAGTTCATAGCTAACAAAATTCATGATCAGTTGAGCAAAGTGGACAGACAGGGTGTCTTCAAGTACTCCTCTTACATCTACCATCTTTTCATGTATTATCAGTCCCAGGTTTTTCCATGCTACATCAAAAAGCTGGATTATAGAGGGGAAAGAAGATCTGTCATCTTCTGGACATCTGTCTATCACCTGGTCCAAAATTCACCCTATTCCTATTGTGAGTTTATTGACCAGTTTGTATACCCTGTCTCCTGCTTGTTGATGAGGGCTCCTCCTCCCAGAATATCAACTGAAATACAGAAAGCTTTGCAGCTTTCCAAGAAGTCCAAAATAGGTGATTGGTATCTGTATGAGGATCATACAGTCATCAGAGTGTATGGCTGTGAGCTTTGTCCATTCAGGCTCCCAAAATATGTGCCTATGAGGATATTTGCCCTTGAGTATTATAGGCAGCTGATTCAGTCTGACCTTACCCACTTCCACAGCTCCAAAAAGAAAGCCCACCTCAAGTTCAAACATCAGCTGGGCCCTTTCATCATGAATAAAAAGGAAGGTTGGGAACAGGCTGACCAGATCCTCAAAGACAAATACCAGCTGTCATATAGTTTTCGGTGGGTCCATTATGACCCTGAAGGCTTCATTTCTATTAGGAGAGTCAAGTACAGGCTAGTAGGCATTAAGCATTGCAGTTATCCCCATATTGAAAAATATGCCAACCAGCAGGAATGGCTACAGGATTCTATAGTTGACAAATTAACTGAAGAAGAAATGATGATAAAGAATGTCAAGGAATTAGAAAAGACTCTTGACCTAGACTCTGTGCAGCAGGTACCCTTCAAACGGCCTCATTCAGCAGGAGAAGGGACCTCGACCTCAAGAACTGCACCAGCCACACAAGCATCTTCTACAACAGCACCAGGCTTAGACAAAGGAAAAGGAATAATGGGCGCTGAAGAGGAAGCAGTGAAAGAGAAGGCTGCCCCTTCAACTGAGCAGCAAACTGAACAGCAAAATGAGCTGCAGGGGGAGGAGCAAACAGAACAGCAGCAAGAGCAAACTCCTCCTCCACAAACTGAGCCACTAATAGCACCAATTTTGCAGACCCCAGCACATGAGGAGAGGGGTACTAAAAGAGACAGAGAAGAGTCCACTCCTATTAGTGGATCCTCCCATCAGCCAGAGACCAAAAGGCAAAGGGCTGACTCCCCAGAAGTTGAAGACATCACTGAGGAATTCCTTGACAGTTCAAGGAAAGACAGGGAAGCAAGCCAGCACACAGGTACCAGCTCATTCCAACAGGAGCAAGGCTTGCAACTTGGTTTGGAGGTGTCATCCTCTTCTCAGCAAAGCAAGAAGCCTAAAAGCACTAAGGCTTCTTTTAAGCAAATCAAGGCAGAGAATGATTTGCTAAGAGTGGAGGTGTACAAACAATTTATGAATGCTACACCAGCCCAGCAAGAAAGATTAATGTCTGTATATGACATTAAAGAAGAAAAAATGATATTAAGTCATTTCAGGCCTACAGTACCGCAGCCGAGATCAGCTGCAGATTTTGTGAAGACAAGGGTGGAGGTAAGGGCAAAGGACATCCACCCCATGGACCAAATTGAACTCCACAAACAGACTGGAGAAATGGTCTATGCAACCTTGGTGGAGAAGGCAACCATGGCCCATGAACTGACGGAGTCACTCAAAAATACCAACACTCAGTTGGATTTTGAGAGAATGTCCTCCCTAGCCAAAGATAACAGAATAAAATCTTTGGAGGACATTATCATAGACCTAGGACATGATCCTAAGGATCCAAAGGGTGTAAGGGCCCTGATGAAGAAAAAGGAGGATGACCTCAATGCACTAAAGAAGAGGTTAAGAGTGCTGCCCACAGAACACCCTCAGACAGCAGAGCTACAAAAGGAAAAGCAGGTTGATGAACAACTGGACCTCATCATGCAGCTGAATCAGAAGGTCCTAAATCTGGAGAAAGAGCTAGAAGGAGCACTACAAGATAAACAGGGAGAATCCACATCCCAAGCTCCTCCAACAACTTCAACAACAGCAACAACTACAGGGGCAGCAGTGGCCCCCACATCAGAAGCAGCAGGAACAACAACGGCCCCAGATGCCAGTGCAAGCATAGAAGAATTAACTAATGCCATCAAGGAAATGGAGCTCCAGGCAAATGAGATAAAGAAGGCCAAGGAAAAATTGGCAGAACTGGATGCCAAGTATGACAAATCAAAGGTAACTGTAGCAGAACAGGGCAGAGAAATAAAGGCCCTAAAGGACAAAATAAAGGCCCTGGAGAAGGAGCTAAATCTGGAAAGTGCCATGGCCGACATAAAAAGAATTTTATGGGGTAAGATTGGCCAAACTATCACCAAACAATGGAAATCCATCAAAACAATCCATGAACAAATGGATTTGATTGGCCAAGCACAGACATAAATCCAGAGGGCCAAAACAGTGCTGGGAAACAGACCTGAGCAGGCAAACAGACTGATAGATTTTTTGAACGGGCAAGACAAAGAGGAGCTGGCAGCCATTGGCATCAACAACAGAACAGAGGCCATCCTCACAGCTAAAAAGGTGCTAACTCTCAGAAATTATGTGCAAACTGTGGAGAGAAAATGCTATGAAATACAGGCTGAGGTGGAGGAGTATAAACTCAAAATGGGGATGCTGCAAGCAAAGGGACTGCCCAGCCTACTAAGCAGCACAGGAAGATTGATCACCAGAGATCAATTTACCAACAGGATGGCTACTTATATTGAAAATCAAATCACTGCATCTGGCAGTACTCCTGAGCAAACAGGGCCTCCAACAGGACAGAGCTTGTACACTAAACTTGAAGGCCTATTCTTCATTGAAAATGAGGCAAACCATCTGTTTGAAACTCCTCCTAACTTTTGGCGGTATACAGAGGCCGATGAGACCTTAATAAAAATTCGGAGACATCAAATGCCTAAGGAGGATTGGTGGCAGGCCATGCTCCAGATTTTGCCACAGTAGCTTCAGTCATTCGGCCACTGCCAGCTCCAGGTCACTAGAAGACAAACAGCAGAAAAGGGTTAGCATTTAAAAGCAGCTAAAAAGTGACTCATCACATAGACGATGACAGCTAGCCAAGTTTTGAACAGCGCATCTCCAACCGACTCTAACAGCCATAAAGTCCAAATATCTTCTGACTATTTTGACAGCTGAAGCATTAAGGAATTACTGCAGCATTCACTCCTTCAGCTACTGCATTCCGGAGATTAGCATATCATAAATGAGATATTAACTCATTCGTTGATATTTTTGATGTAAATTTTGTATATAAACTCCCCTGAGTAACTCATAAGGGGTTGGTAATTTTGTCTATGAGACAAATGTATTTGACACTTTCAGAATTATCTAAATACAAAGGGCTGGAAGAGCTCAGTGATTTCCTGAAACATCTGATGTCATATTGATGCCATGCGTACTGGTGCAGAATTCCTTTGCTGTCTGATGGAATAATAAGTCTTTCTCAAACTCTGTTTTGTCTTCTTATGTTTATCAATACACACTCATGTTTTACTGAACTAGCAGTATAGTAAAAGAATAGTGCTGGACATGTTTTGATGACACCTAGTGCTCAATCTTTACTGTTGTATATGTTTTCTTCAGAATTAGCCATGGACATGAATTCTTAATTGCTCATGTTTCGCTGATTCCATAAATATGAATGTTATTTAGAAATTCTTTACTGCTTCTAGATTAACATTCTCACTGTTTTCTCCATGATCATTTAAGTGAAAGATTCTTAATTGCCTTTCCTTACCTGAAACACATCACATCTAATTACAGTATCACATCATTATTTCTCAGACACTAAACTGGCTCTGCAGCATTACCACTGTATCAAAGCAGCATATCAAAGAACTAAAGGACCACTGACTCCATTGCCCAATGGACTAGAACACCCTGGAAATTGCATAAGTATCTTGACTAAAATTATCATCCAACAAAGACCTTAAACAAACCTGAACTCATAGCTAGCCTAAAATCTTTCCAAAACAGAGACAAATCATAAAGAGAGAGCCCTCTCTGATTACAGTTTGGCTAGAAACTGTGGTCCAAAGATTGGTTAGTGGTTACCCCGGCCGTATTCCCTTAGAGTCAAAGGGAACAACCTGGGTGTTAACAGTGGGAGTGATGTGGGGGTCCCACATAGTCGAAGCAGGGATCCTGGAACTTACCCTATCCCTCAACGACTGGTAGTGTGGGGGGTAACGGGAATATCGTCCTCGTCAGGCTCCCAGATGGGGTTCCAATCGATTTCGTAATCCTCGTCGCCCCTGAAACGAGAGTTGATCGGTTGGATACTCGGGATAACAGGAAGAGTATCACTCACAACCAGCAGCTCAGGAGCAACGGAAGACGGAGACCCTTGATCACTCGAAACGGGAGCCGATGGTTCAGCCAAGATGATAAACTTCAAACAGGACCTAAGGGAATCTAAGGATAAAGGACCCTACTCAAACTAACGCACACAAGATCTAACCAGGTAATGTTAATCGTGGCCAAATAAATTTTAAGATGCAAAGACACAACTTGACCTTTTCATGTTTTAAGAGTCGAGAAAAGGACAAAAAGGTGACTCTAGTCGCCTTCGAATGTTTTGTGAGCCCGAAGTGACAAACTGCTCAAGTGAGCCTTTTCTTTTAAGGAGTCCGAAAAGGATCAAAAATGACTACTCTGGAGAGACTAGGCAAATAGTTTACCAAACAAATCCGTAAAACTGCATATACACCTTGGCAGTCATATGAAAACTAAGGACTTCCCGTACGGCAGTCAATCTTCCCGAATGTTGTGTTCGGTGCGTTACGGCTTATAAGGCGGCAGACACGACTTCCTGTGGATAAAGGATGATAACCTAGTTGGGTCTCCCCTATATATGCAACGGTACGTGGGAGCTCAAGTCCGCGCTAGACCACTATCGAGTCACAAAAGGAGGAATCACCCAACCGTAGTGTGAAACAACAGTGACTAGGTTTAACGACGCCGAAGCACATCTCTAGCCTAGACCTCTAATCAATGAGCGTTATGTTCCAATGCGTTTTTAAGTTCATTCAGTTCATTTTATGGTTGATCTTTAGTTAAGTTTCAATTTCCAGGTCCTACCGTATGTAATCTCTCACAATTCCTTAAATGCAAACTATATGCCAAAGAATATCATTTCGTTCGATGAATACTAACTATAAGAGAGTTGAGAATCTTTCAAACAAAATGACCACAAACAATCAAGAACCACTCTAATGCAGCTAATGACAAATAAACGAAACTGTTCTTTGTTTTAAATCGCTAATCAATGAAAAGCTTCTAATTTCAATTAACTAATGCAACGCAAAAGAGATTGTTCGTTTTATTTTCAATGGCAAAGTGCACTAAACAAATTTTGAGAGATAGTAACACCAAGTAAAAAGACAAATTTCACTCAATGAGAACACAAGTGAATCCCCAAAACACCAAAATAGTACTTCAAACCAAGAATAAAACACAAGGACCTCTACGAGCTATGTAATCTAAGCCCGAACGAAGTCAAGCGACATCCAAGCGGAAAATAGCAAATCACTTGAATACCAATAAAAGGCTTTGACAACTACTGATCAAGCGCAAAAAGTAATCACAAAGTCGACTGGACGATCAAAGAACCCAAGACTCCTACGGAAGGCTCAACGCACAAAGCCACTAGATGCCCTAGGGCTAAAATGTGAAATCGATAGAAAAAGGCAAACACCCGAAGGATGGAGGTCTAAAACCAGTCAAACAAGGATCAAACACACTCCAGTAATCGAAAAAGACGTGGCAAGATACAAATCCAATCTCAGATAGCTTGAAAACAAGCAAACTGGAAAAGTTGGCAGGCCTGGCGCGACTGTCAGGCTGCAACTCGCGCTTTTATGGGATTGGCGCGGGTTGTCTTTGAGCAACTTGTGCCAATTGGCGTGACTGTAAGGCTAAAAAGCATGCTAATCGATTTTTCTAAGCCAAAAACAAAAACAAGCAATCCAGGGCTTGAAAACAGTATCTAGGCAAACCAGGAAGCAAGAAACAACAAGAAATCCAACCCAGAAAGCTATCTAAGTAATCAAACGAAAAACCAAAGAGACAAGACTCCCCAGTGGAGTCGCCAATTTGTTGTGGAGGTAAATCCTCTCTGCGGACAGAGACGATCCCTACTAGCCCAGACCGGGTCTAGCAACAATCACACAATGCTACCACACAAGTTCCTAATTGCAAATAAAAAGTGGATGGTGAGAACCTACTTGGATTCCAACGCTAGTGTTCGTAGAAGAGATGCCGCCCTCATTCCTTTGCCTCGGTCGGCCACGATCCCCACGATCTTTGTGATTGGACACCTGCACATGCAAAGAACAACACGAAAACAAGCATAAAATCTAGTAGATGAAATTATATATCAGTCAGAAAAGATATAACTCAACATCAAACATAAGCCAATGAGAGTGGAACCATAATGATAGTCATCTATTATTGATAAATAACAAAGAAGAATACAACCATTGTTCTGACATCAAATCCTCCTTTGGCTGGGTAGTCAGCTACACAAGTCTTGCAAAGCTTGTTGGGATGAGGAACAAGCCTCTCTCTCTTTGGGTGACAAGAATCTACTTACTTAGATTTGGCCTTATGGGTGCAAAGAAGGCTCTTGCAGCTTCAAACTCTCTATCACTATGCTAGAACGGGAACTATTGTAACTATAACTAGCTTGCTCAAGGCATAGAGACAAGCTTTTATAGATAGAGAAGAAAGAGATAGGATCAACCACATTATTCATGGGATTGGCTTTATCACTTGGAAACTTCCATGAAAGGTGGCAAACCACTTTCCCTTCTATGGAGATTTGAAGCCAAACCATCCTAGCTCAACATAGATTCAGTTGGTGAATGGGTTGAAGAGAACCTTCGGGAGCTTGTTGGTTAAAAACTTTACTCAATTCGGTTGGTGCGAGTGCGACCCTGAGACAGAGCGCCAATGGCGCGCCCTTTTTAGAGGATTTCCCTCATTGGCGGGGGCAGTGAACTGTGGACCCGCGCTAATGCAAAAAGAGCTGTTTTCATGGGTATTTTGCAGGAGATGTCCTCAGGACATATGAAGCTCATACTTAGAGGAATATGATGCAAGTGGTTTCAGGTCATGTCACTTTTCACAGGTCCCGGAATGAGTCCTCCAGTGTGTGGGAGAGAGATAACAGGGACGGTGACAAATGGTGACAAATTGCTGTGTAACAGGAGTGTGCAAAAAGTGTGCAAAAAGAAATGCTTGTTGAGAATGCAACAAGATGATGGAGCTCAATGGAAAGGAGTCGCCTTCACTAAGTGGTCTGATCCAGGTGGATATTGGTGGCCACCTGCCAAGTCCACCTGGACCCCCACCATTGTCTTTCTCAGCATTTTCAGTTTCCTTAATTGTAGCACAACTTACTATTTTTAGCAGTTTTTCGGGTCCTGAACTTCCGGAGCCGTTTTGAGGCCCTAAACGACGTTTTTTGGGGAATCCAGGGGCAACATGGGTCCATGGAATGGTCCCATTCCAACAATGATAGTGCTCGGATAGATCTTTCTAATGAGATATTGTACGCGTCAAACGGAGATCATATGCCAAAGTTACGACCCCGGGAAGTTGATGTACCAATTTACCCCCAAACGGGGCCCACAGTTTGGCGTTTCATCTCCTAGGGTTAGGTTTTGGAATGTTAAGGGTTTTCCATTGTTTCTCAACAATAAATAGGCCTTCGAGCCTCATTGTAACACAGTTCAGAGGCATGTAGCCATCACATCTCTTCTCAGAGATAAGCTACCATCGCCCTAGCTAGTTTATTTCCATTTCTGGTTGTAAGCATATTTCACTATTTTTCCATTAATGAAATGAAGTATTATTTCCGTTGCATCTTTGTGTATATGGTTATCTCTGTAATTTGTTGCGTTCCTATTTAAATCCGGATCAGTGGTATCAGAGCGGTCTACTTTTTCTCTGTTTTTCTTTGCATGTCCCCAACAAGGTCGGGATATAAGGAGTTAGGGCTTGAACTGGTTGAACCTTTGCAAGACCAGCCTCGCAAATCCCGACGGCCTCCCATGGCGGACGAGAAGAAAGACGAGGGGGCAGGAGATCCCATCAAAATCTTGCTCGAAGAAGCCCTCGAGCGACAACGGAACGCGATGATGGACAGCTTTGCCCAGATCCTTCAGCGGCTACCCAGAAGCAACGCATCGGCTTCCAGCAGCTACTCTAGAAACGCCACACCCTTTAAGGTACAAGTTAATTTTGAAATCCCCATATTCGAGGGTCAGATAGACGCAGATGCCGTAGATAAATGGTTAAATCTGCTAGAGGGTTATTTTTCTGTTCATGAATTTTCGAGTCGGGAAAAGATTGTTTTTGCTCTTCTCAAAGCAGCCCCCCACGTCAAGGACTGGTGGGAAACCTACTGCGAGCAGAAGGATGAAAGTACTGGCTCACTATTTTCAGCCGCACCCACCTGGGATTCGTTCCGGGATGCCATCAAGGAGCAGTACTACCCTGTCGGAAGCTATGAGGATGAATACATAAAGTGGACCACGCTGCGGCAGGGAAGGGACCAAGACGTGCCGGAGTTCACCAATCTTTTCCATACCCTTCGCACAAAGTTGGGTATCAAGGATTCGGAGCAACATTTGATACTCAAATACCGTGGCTGCTTGCACAAGTACATCCAGGAAGAAATACAATTCCTAAACATCCCCTCGCTCGGCGCAGCATACCGATATGCCGTCAAGGTTGAGCAGAAGTTTAAACAGAAGAAGCGAGACTTTGGATCTGCGAATCCAAAGCAGGGGAAAGGTGCCCCTAAACCACAGAACAAAGGACAAAGCCAAGGCAGGACAGCCCAAGACAACTAGCCGAAGCCGCAAGCAAAGAACAGCGCCGCGAAGCCGAGAAAGGACACTGGAAAATGGTGTGAGTTCCATAAGAGCTCCACTCACAACACAAGTGAGTGTCGGGCCAAGCAGTCACTAGTGGCTAAGCTAAAGGTTTCAGAATCAGATGCATGTTCCGACTCTGAGTCAGAACCCGATAAGGGGTATGAAAAAGGGAAGCAGATCATTGATGCGGATCCCAGCGCCACTGTTGCTACCGCAAAGATCCAGAAAAATGAACCCGAAGATCCAGAGGAGGAGGAGCGTCTCTTCCACTCCCAGATGTGGGTAAAGGGCTCCCCGATACAGTTCATTGTTGATAGCGGGAGTCAAAAGAACCTCATTTCGGCAGAGGTCGTGAAGCGGTTGGGCTTACCGACCACAGCACATCCACAACCATACACCATTGGGTGGCTTCACCAAGGACGAGATCTTCGCGTGAGCCAGCAGTGTCGCCTTCCATACAACATCAAGCCCTTCACGGATGAGGTATTGTGTGACATTGCTCCTCTTGAAGTTTGTGATGTATTACTAGGACAACCATACTTGTGGAAGCGACATGCTGTGTATGAATCAAGGCCCCGTGCTGTTATTATTACATTGGGAAATAAGTTGTTCAGGATACCAGAGGTAGCACCACCTGCCACCATCTCTTTGATTACTGCAAAACAATGCAGTAAGATCATTTCCAAAACCAGGAAATTTGTTTTCCTGATGATACGCCCTCAAGGAAAGAAGAAGACAGTGGCCGCGGCCTCCAAACGGGGTCCCTCCGCACGACAACTACAGATGGACAAGGTTGTGGAGGAGTACGAGGACATCTTCACCTCCCCGGCAGGGGTTCTTCTGCACTGTCAAGTCAAGCACTCCATCGATCTGACCCCAGGTGCGCCGCTACCCAATGGACCAATTTATCGGCGCTCCGTTCTGGAGAACGATGAAATCAAGAGGCAGATTCAGGAGCTCCTGCAGAAAGGTCACATCCGTCCGAGTTCATCGCCCTGTGGGAGCCCAATCGTGTTGGTACAGAAGAAGGATGGGACGTGGAGACTCTGTATTGACTATCGGGCGCTGAACAAGATCACTGTCCGTAATAGGTACCCGATCCCGTGGATTGATGACCTCCTAGACCAACTAAAGGGGGCGAAATATTTCAGCAAGATCGATCTAAAGTCAGGATATCACCAGGTACCAATCGAACCCTCCGACGTGTGGAAGACTGCCTTCAAATCCAAGGAGGGCCTCTTCGAATGGTTGGTCATGCCTTTCGGATTGACGAATGCTCCTGCAACCTTTATGAGGCTAATGGATGACATCTTGCGACCATTCACCAACTCCTTTGTAGTAGTATACTTGGATGACATTCTAATCTTCAGCCAGAGTTGGGAAGAGCACCTCCAGCACATCCGACAGGTTCTCCAAACACTGCGACAACACAAGCTATGTGCCAATTTGGAGAAATGCACTTTTGGCATGACCCAGGTTCAGTATCTGGGATACATCATTGATGAACAGGGGGTGCATGTCGATCCGGCCAAGATCCAAGTCATTCGGGATTGGCCCTCTCCAACCACTCTAACAGAGCTCCGCAGCTTTCTAGGTCTTGCCAACTTCTACCGCAGGTTTGTGTTGGGGTTTTCTCATATTTCTTGGCCCTTGAGTCAAGTCACCAAGGGCGGGGCGAAAGCAAAATTCTTTTGGTCTGAATCTCAACAGAAGGCATTCAGGGAATTGAAGGATCGCCTCTGCACGGCACCAGTGCTCACGTTACCAGATTTACAACAACCATTTGAGGTCGAGACAGATGCCTCTGACTATGCTATTGGGGCAGTCCTTACTCAACATGGACATCCAGTGGCATATCATAGTGAAACACTTTCAGACACAGTCCGGAAGTACCCCACTTATGATAAAGAGATGTATTCCATTGTACAGGCCTGCCGACAATGGAAGCATTACATTTTGGGGAAGGAAACGGTCATCCACACAGACCACCAACCTCTGCAGTTCATACAGACCCAAGGAAAATTGCAGAATGATCGCCATCAGAAGTGGTCTACATACCTGCAACAGTTTCACTTGAATATCAAGTATAAAAAGGGCAGCACCAATAATGTTGCAGATTGCCTCAGTCGGCCACCGATCATGGCGCTAACCACCGTGCTCAACTCTTGTGGGCACGAGACTGCTGATTGGCCACTTCTCTACAAAAGCGACCCAGAATTCAGCCACACATACCAGACACTCTTGGAGGGTCGGCATGTTGCAGAATTTCACCTCCAAGACGCTCTATTATGCCACCTCGGTCACCTCTGTGTTCCTTCAAGCGAGCGTGCCAAGATGATTTGGGAAGCACACTACAGTCGAGCTGCTGGGCATTTCGGGGTCGAGAAAACAGTGGCAGTACTGCAAAATTATTTCTATTGGCCGAATCTTCGACAGGATGTTGGGAAGTACATCCGATCATGTACTGCCTGTGCCATTGCCAAACCGACCATTAAGAAGCACGGCCTCTATACCCCGTTGCCTACCCCTAGTCGACCTTGGGAATCCATTTCCATGGATTACATGTCAGGTCTTCCTTCCACTAAGCATGGAAATGACTGTGTTTTTGTGGTCGTCGACAGGTTCTCGAAGATGGCCATTATGATGGCCTGCAAGAAGAATATCACAGCAGAAGCCACTGCTAAACTCTTCTTTGAACGAGTGTGGGTGCACTTTGGGATCCCACAGTCTATCATCTCAGATCGGGACAGTCGGTTTCTCAACACATTTTGGTCCAGTCTCTGGTCAATGCTGGACACCAAACTCACGAAGTCCACAGCCTTCCATCCTCAAACTGATGGCCAGACAGAGGTTGTCAACAGGATGATTGTGCACATTCTGCGCATGTATAACTCAAAGCATCCACACACATGGGACGAGAGCCTCCCCTATGTTCAGCACAGCTACAACCGAGCTCTTCACAGCTCCACTGGCCATAGCCCTTTTCAGGTGGGTTTGGGATTCCAGCCACTATGCCCCATTGATGTGGCCATGCCCCTTGCAGCTACTCACATGAATTCAGCTCATGTCCAGTCCGAAACAGATAAGGCCACCAGCTTCATTGAGCGCATCCAACATATTCGCCAGCAGGTCCATGACATTCTTGAGAAATCAAATGCCAAGTACAAGCAGCGACATGATCAACACTGGGTGCCACACAAGTTTCAGGTGGGCGACAAAGTCTGGTTGCATTTGCAAAAGGAACGCCTTACTGGAGCCTATCGGAAATTGAGACCACTCCGATATGGTCCTTACACCATTACTAAGGCTATGGGAGACAATGCATTTGAGCTCAGCATTCCCCCATTCCTTGACCTGCACCCAGTGTTCAATGTGGACCGCCTTCGGCCATACTTTCCACCATTGCTAGACACATCCGACATTGCAGAACAACTCAAACCCACAGAATTAAATCCAGATTGGATGGAACAAGCTGCAACTGATCGGATCATGGACACACAGATCAAGAACACTCGCCAACAGAATATCCAACTGTATCGAGTGGTCAAAGCAGGCCAACTCCTTCAGCAGGGCAAGTGGCTCACCAGGGAACAAGTTCAGCAGAAGTTTCCTCATCTCATGGAGGAGCTCAACGCAATGGGGACCATTGCTTCCTAAGGGGGGAGGAATGATCCAGGTGGATATTGGTGGCCACCTGCCAAGTCCACCTGGACCCCCACCATTATCTTTCTTAGCATTTTCAGTTTCCTTAATTGTAGCACAACTTACTATTTTTAGCAGTTTTTCGGGTCCTAAACTTCCGGAGCCGTTTTGAGGCCCTAAACGACGTTTTTTGGGGAATCCAAGGGCAACATGGGACCTATGTTGCCCGTTCCAACAATGATAGTGCTCAGATAGATCTTTCTAATGAGCTATTGTATGCGTCAAACAGAGATCATATGCCAAAGTTACGACCCCGGGAAGTTGATGTACCAATTTACCCCCAAACGGGGCCCACAGTTTGGCATTTCATCTCCTAGGGTAAGGTTTTGGAATGTTAAGGGTTTTCCATTGTTTCTCAACAATAAATAGGCCTTCGAGCCTCATTGTATCACAGTTCAGAGGCATGTAGCCATCACATCTCTTCTCAGAGATAAGCTACCATCGCCCTAGCTGATTTATTTCCATTTCTGGTTGTAAGCATATTTCAGTATTTTTCCATTAATGAAATGAAGTATTATTTCCGCTGCATCTTTGTGTATATGGTTATCTCTGTAATTTGTTGCGTTCCTGTTTAAATCCGGATCATGGTCCCACAGGCAAGTTTTGGCGCAAAGTCTATTTTTAGACTATGTCTATTTTTAAGACATATGGATCATGGTCTATGAGTTGCAGTTTGATGTTTATGGATGATTGGTCATGTTGGGAAAAATAAATGGACTTATATTTTTGGATCACAGCAGGAGTGATCAGAGTCTATTTTTAGACTGCTAGTCAAAAATAGAAAAGTCAAATATTATTGTCTCATAATAATAATTAGACTATAAACTTTATCTTATCCTCTTGGAGCACTTCAGTTTGAGCTACAGATGTGGCACATGCAGCTGTCAGAAGGAAATACACTTTCTTTGTGGGTCAGTTGAGCTATTGCATGCAGGACATCAGTTAGAACTCATGTGGTTGAGTTCTGTGGAGTTGGATGAGCAATTAATGGAGTTGTGTTCAGTTTGACTTAGTTGAACTAGTTGTATTTAGTCTAACTGGCCAATAGACTAAGTGATGAGTTGTGTGAATTAGTTATTAGTTAATTCACTAATTATTAACTCATAATGTAACTAAAGAATACATCAGTTAACTCAGTGCATGTACAGTTCAGTGGAGACAGGTGTTAGAGGTTGAGATTGCTATCAGTTGTGACTATAGTTGTGCATGAGATCTTGCACAATCAAAGGATTGAGTATGCCCATGAGAATTTCATATGCCCAGTGATATAGCCTATGCTCACGTGATTTGCAGTGTGAGTGATTTTCCAAGGTAAATAGAACTTGGAACGATTTTGGATTCATTCATTCTCTTGCAGGGTTGTGCAGTGGAGGCAGGAAAAGCAGCAGAGGAGATTTGAGCAGTGATTGATCAAATCTAAGCTAGTTTTGTGTGTAACAGGTGGAGATAGTACTAAGTAATTGTGAGGAGTATTGTACTATGTATTGTTACATGTTCTCAATCATTAATATACAGATAGTGTGGGTTTTTCAGCTGTAAGCTTTCCCCGGGTTACATATTGTGTTAATGTGTGCATGCAATTGATGTTTCATTGTTTTTAATGCTGCTAAATTGATGATCAACGTAGAAGAGGTTATGTATTGTGCATGTATTCCGCAATAGTGTATAATCGAGATAATCTCTGTGAATAAGTGTTTATTATTCAAAATTTATACAGACCCTTAGGAACCAATCCAACCTTTCTTCCAACCAACCCCTGTGTCCCATTGAGCTTTTGGACCACTTGACCTCTAGATGCTCTCATGCTATGGGCATGCCAGCATCCAGGGACCTCTAAACGCTCTCACAGGCCTGCAAGCCAATGTCTAGGGAATTTTTTGCATAATGTTGTGCCAGCGTCCCCGAAATTTGAACTAATTTTTTAGGCTGAGAGCCCAGGTCACTGCCCAAAATAGAATGGCATCTTCATAACTGTAAGATAATAGGGAAATGACAGTGCAAAGGAATTACTTGAATAAGACCTTGACTGGACCCCTACTAGCCATGATAAGTATTTCATCAAACATATCACGTATATGTAATCTACAGGTGCAAATAACACATTTGAGCATAGGGGTCTCATACTTAGCTGAGAATCGCTAAGAGAAATTGATGCCTCAACATATTAACTACCATTTCATCCATTAGGTCATAGATACATTGATCATTCATTTACAAGTAAAAACATGATGAGAGCCATACATAGATACTGTCATAAAACACATATATAACCAACATAATAGCAACAGAAATACCAATAAAATCATATTCATATGATCCATATATAAACTAGTATAATACTCATAGAAATACAAGGAGAAATACCCTCATATTGATGATGCAAAATCCAAAACCGGGATGGGACTTCCACATTCCACCCGACCGTAGAATGATTGAGCCAAATCTCTCTTCATCCATTCACCTTCGTGCCATATTCCAAGCATGAATGTGGGATCTCATAAAACACATCAATATAAAACCATCCAGGGCTTCCAAAAGCCAACCACCTCAACCCATCAAATAGTGATTCCACCTCATGGTCAGACAACACCAAAACCATCATTAGATCAATCTCTATCCCACTCATCAAGGGCTTCAGAGCATTTGTTCCAACCAAGGCTCCAGGACTAGTAACTCAACCCACAACTGTCGTCGGTCTCCAGAGCATTTGTCCAACCAAGGCTACAAGACTAGTAACTCAACCCACCAAGGGCTCCAAAGTGTTTGTCCAACCAAGGCTCCAGGAACTAGTAACTCAACCCAAGCTAAGGAAACATGTGAACCAACCATTAAAAAACAAGGAAATAAACCCACAATCTCCATGGCTATCCAGGAAATGGAAAGGCTAGGAAATCCATTGTCAATTCAAGCAATCCCCCATACTAGTGACAAATCATGACCAAAAATCCGCATGGATATGCCATGCATGCCAAAACTAGTAAGGAAAACATACATGCAACTAGGTACCTACAAGAAAATCTCGTTGTAGCTGATAATCCTGATGTCCTCTTGCACTTTATTTCCCTTCCTTTGCCTTCTTGATCCAAAAATCCAAGTATGCCACACCCTCCAAGAGTGCTCCAAGAAAACTCTAAGTATCCAAAAGTATGAGAGAGAGTGAGAGAATAATGAGAGATCTTCACTGACAAAAGGTTACCAACTGAACCTTAGAAGCCTTTTTATGAATGAGACCTCTATTTTATTCATTTTCCATTATTTTCCTTCATTTTCCTCCTCACATGCAACCTGTGACCTTTCACCTCCCTTTTCTCCTAATTTCCATTATTTTCATAAATAAATGTGCTAAAAATGCCATTTTGCCTTTTCAAAGCCTTAGCCATTTCCTTTACCAATTTTCTTAGCCATTAAACCATCATAACTGGTCCCCATCACTAGGATTTTTCCCAACACTCAGCTTGGAATAAGTGTCCCATCAATCGTGGTCATTATTTTTCCTTTATTAAATTTTATTACATGGAATTTTCACCAGGGTTGTTACACAACTTAAGACTCTTCATCGCTATTTCTCCAAGATGGGTATGATGGTTAATACCGACAAGACTAAAATCATGATAATTAAATCCAAAAAGATCACCCATGGAAATTTTGTCTATGATAAGAATTTCTTGGAATGAGTCTCTTCTTATAAATATTTGGGTATTGACATTCCTTATCAGCTCAACTAGAATTACAACACTGAGAAAAGGATTATTGGAGGCTGGAAATCTTACTATGAGCTTGAAAACAATTGTAAAGTTTTTGATCTTTGTATTTGGAGTAAAAAATGTTTCCTCTTTGAGATCCTTTTCACCCCTATTGTCTTATACGGTTATGAAGTCTGGGGTTGCAGTATATCCAGATAGTCGCGGAGAAAGATTGATATGGTTCAAAATAAATTCATAACCTACAATCTCAAGATCAAGAGAAATTCCCCATATCCTATCCTCCTAATCAAATTTAGCCTCTCCCCTAATGAAAGAAGGGGTATGTTTAAGTATCTAATGTATAAGAATATTTTTACAACATGGAACCCAAGAGACTTCCTAAAATTGCTTCTAACTTTAGTCTAAACCCCCACCTTTGCCTCAAGTGTGGGTGGCATAAAGATGCCTAGTCTTGGCTCAACCATTGGGGAATAAATGAGGAGATCATCTTGGGAAGAAAGGATAGTTTCACAGATTCTATCACCTCCAAATTTAAGGTTAAACTATAGGATGATAAGGAGCTAGAGAGTAAAAGGAAGCTAAGATATTATAAGTAGGTGATCAACCCTACCCTTGAGAACCAAAATTATCTTTCTGTATTAACTAGCTTGGAGTAAAAGATGAACATCGCTAAGATTAGAACTAATTCTCATGAGCCTAAAAGTGACATTGGGTGGTGGTCTACTCCCAAGACTCCCTAGGATTAGAATTTATCAGCTTTATGATAATAAGAGTGTGGAGGATGAAAAGCACTTTCTTTTAGATTCTCTGACCCTTACTCACATCCACTCTCATTTCCCTAACATCTATCACACTTCCAAACTTCTAGACTTGTTAAGTCATCCTAATTATAGTGATTTTGGGGTGCTTACTTCCCTTCTTTTTGAGCATAGAAATAATATTCTAAAGAATTACAATTAGATTCTTCTTCTTCTTAAGGACTGATAGACTGCATTGGTCTTAGTGGATGTTAATCATCATCATCATCATCAATTCTTATAACACTATTATAATCATAAGAAATATTAATAAAAAGGCATAATATATAAAGAAGAAAGAAAACCAACATAAAGACTAGAAAAGATAAATCTAACCTTCAAAAAAGAAATAAAAGTAAAATAAATAAATATAATATAATCTAAAAATAAAAAATAAAATAAAATAAAAATAAATGAATAAATAATAATAATAATAAAATACCCCGGATGCGGGTGTTTGAGGCAGCATTAAAAGCGAAGAGACAGGAGTGGGGCGAGGTTGTCTGACACCTGCCCACTCAGTACAATGTGTTAAAAGCTTGTAACCTGGTGAGAGCTTGACATGCGCATAGTTCATGGTTATACAGCTCACATTCCAGTGGCTTCGGTTCATATTTCCTGTCCACCGCAATGGCTCCTCCCTCCGCATGTTTAGACCTGCAAGAGATGGCAGCGTTCTTGAATGTTGCAGTAATGGTAGAGGCATCTCGAGGCATGCCAGATTGGGTTAAGGATCAGCTCTCTGGGTACGTGATGAAGTCTTTTGGGCCGTTTCATTCGTTTCATTCCCTCGCCTCTGGACTTATTTCGATTTCTAGTTTGTTTGAGGTCAGTTCTGTTATTTCTAAGGCCTCTCAGCATCTGAAGGGGAAATTTTGTCTAGAGCTTAGCTCGACCCTTTTGAAGCGGTTCATGCTAATCCTCTCGTTCCTCTGTTGGGTTCCGAGCTGCTGTTTGGTGGTCTTTCTCTTGACATTTCTTTATCCGGTCTCTGGTCTGGTCTCTAGCTTCGGGTGGTGGTTTTTAGGTTGGTTTGTCATAGCCTCTGTCCCTACGACAAAGTATCTGGTCTCAGGCCACTTTTATGACACAGGGCGGTGGGAGATAGGCACTGTCTATCCTAAAGTCACCCAAATGTCTTCTGGAGAAAATCAATTAGTAATCAATTTGGCTTCGCTGGCTAGGGGTTTCTGCAAGCACCCTTCCTGGTCTCGGTGTCTCTGTTGTTCTGCTTGTATCACTGTTGCTCTGCCTGTCCGGTACCTCACTGCCGCCCCTTCACAAATGCCTCAACTTCGCCAAAGAATGGGGTGCCGAAGAGGCCAGCCCCAGCGCGTGCCAACAAACTCGTCCTCTGACTCACCTTCCCTCTCTAGCGAGCTGATTGTCGGTCGCTACCCCAGCACGCGTAGTGGGAGAGGGTGGCTCTGTGCCTCCAGACACCTCCCTGGGCCTCCTTCTTCGACAGGCTCAACAATTTTCTCTTTTAATAGCTCCCCGCATCGGCCTAGGATTACGGCTCACATTATAGTGGCTTTTCATGAGACAACTCAGTTGGAGGACTCTGATTTTCATCTAGGAGGTTCGGGGGCAATCTCTGTTCCTTCTCCTTCCATCCAGCTAGTAATTGGTAGCGCGCCTCAGCGAGATTTTAATGTTCCAGGTTGCAGGACTCAGGATGCGGAGATGATGACGGTTGACCTTGGTCCCTCTGATCAGCATGAGGCTCAAGCTAAGGATATGCTAGAATATGGATGGTGCCGCATTGTGGAAGAACCACAAGATGACTAGCGAGCTTCCCTCGACTTCTTTTTTTGGTTTTGCTTCGTCTATCTTCGGGCTAGTATGCTATATAAACTGTGTTGTGGATTTCCTGTGTGTTTTTTTGATGTTTTTGTTAAATTATGAAGTACCAAGAGAGTATCATCAGAGCAGAGTCGTTACTTCGGTACCCATGTAAATATTTTTCTCTACTTTGTTAATAGAATTAGTCTTACTCAGAGAAAAATATATATATATAAATATATATATATATATATATATATATATATATATATATATATATATATATATATATATATATAATAAGGAGAAATATAAATCGAAAAAAAGGGGGGAGAACAAAACCAAGAGAGAAATGAGAAGGAGAAGGAATAAATCTAGGAAAAAGGAGATGAGATCCAACAATTGCCAATTTTCCACCCATCATCCCTATTCAACATATTAGACCTTCTTTCAATTTCAATGGCCTCCCTGAACTTGCAATGATGGAAATAGTCAATCCTTGCAATGACACGGGACGCTTCCAAACAAATGTGGTCTTTTGTCTTCTAAGTATGTTCAGCCAAAGCTTAGCAGCACATCCTATAGTGTCTAATTTTTAATTAATCAATTTATTTCTTAATTATTTCTAGTCATTTTGCATCTTTAGAGTATATATTAACATGTTTGGATCAAAACATTCATTTAAGTCTCGATGATGAACTACACTTAGTGGTTTGAAACGCGTCGAACAAAAAAATTTAAATGTGGTTTGCTAGAAAAATTCTCTTAAAAAATAATTATTATTATTTTTATCTTTAGTATATTCACATTTTCATATTTATTATTATTATTATTATAATTATTCTTATTAGTCATTTTAATATTAATAGTTTATTAATTATTAAATTAATTAATAATTATGATTATAATTATTTTAACAAATATTTTCTACTAATCATTATTTTATGTATTAATTTTGACCCCTTTCAAACAATATCAATATTAATAATTTAATTGGTCCTATTAGTCATTTTAATATTAACAGTTTATGAATTATTAATAATTTAATAGTTATAATTGTAATTTTTAATACTTATATTTTACTAATCAATTAGTATTTTATTTATTAATTTTGACCCTATTCTAACAATATCAATATTTTAATTTTTTAGTTATAACTATTTGATATTAATTAATATTTATATTATTATTTTAATATTAAATAGTTTTA
This sequence comes from Pinus tabuliformis, assembly GCA_031772625.1. NCBI lineage: Eukaryota > Viridiplantae > Streptophyta > Pinopsida > Pinales > Pinaceae > Pinus > Pinus tabuliformis. The sequence goes on along the minus strand of CM062813.1, from coordinate 351,663,370 downwards.
ATAATTTTGTTCCTATTAATTTAATAATTTTAATTATATCTTTTAATATTATTTCTTGGAATGTCCGTTTGGGGTAGGTCAATTAGCAATGGTCGTGGAAATAAAGTCTCATTGAACTAGAAGTCTTAGGTTCAAATCTTGTGTTATCCCCATTGAGAAGTTGGACATGATGAAGATGTAGTCCTACGAAGCTTACAAAAAAAATATTATTTTTTGGAATAATAAAACCTATTCTAATGTTTATTTTCCAATGTCTTTCCTTGCATCATAGAAATTTGAAAAGGTTTGGTATCTTTCTCTTCATCTATCTTTCTTACTTCATGTCACTGATGATTCTTGATGATGGGTGAAGGGTTCACTCGAAACGTTGGACGTTCCAGCAATTGTAAACACAACTTCTCCATAAACGTTTTCTTCTCATTATGAATTACAACTATGGAAATTTGCATTCAAAAAAAATGTTTTTTTTTTTTCAAATTTGAGTTTGAAATGTTTCTTTTTTTCATTTGTTTAAAAAAAAAAAAATTGTTCTGTTATTTTGACCCCTTTTTGGTTGAAGTATTTAAGAAAAAAAATTATTATTTTTAACTAAAATTTTATGTGCATTTTTATTTTTAGTAAAAAAAAATATCAAATATTATCATTATGGACATAAAATTCATAAAAAATTTTACTTTTTCAACTTTTTCTAATCAATGTTTTCCATAAAAAACCTATATTTGACATGTCATTTTTATTGAAAAGGTCCTGAAATGTGCAGTTTTTTATTTGTTTCTATATGAAAAAGTGTATCTTTTGTCAAGTGTTTAAAATTATTATTTCTTTTAGTAGCAATTATTTTATGTGCATTGAAGTATTAAATAACAATATATAAATACATGAAAAAATCCTAACTTCAAAATATTGAACTTATTATTATTTTTTAAACTTTGCGAAAAAAATGAAAATTTTATTTTTTTAAAAAACATTGCAAAGAAAAACAAAAAACACAACCTTAAAAAACACTTTAAAAACAAACATCTTAGGAAGGAAAAAAATGACAACTTGAAAAATGGTTAAATAACAAACATTTTTTAAAAAAAGTGCATACTTAAGACATAAGAAAATTTAAAGTGTCAAAAATATGCCAAAAAAAGGTTGATATTGCATCAATGCTTTTCAAAATAAGCATGAAAATCACCAACATTTTAAAAATGTGTCTATATTTAATACATAATAAAATTTTAAGTGTCAAAAATATGCCCCCCCAAAAAAAGATCGATGTTGCATCAACACTTTTCAAAATTGGCATCAAAATCACCACTATTTAGAAAAAAAATGTCCATACTCAATACATGAGAAAATTTAAAGTGTTAAAAATATGCTTCTAAAAAAAGGGTTGATGTTGCATCAACATTTTTCAAAATTAACATGAAAATCATGATTTGATGTGACTTCTAGAAAAATGGGAACTCGGTATAGTTCTTGTTAAATTGGTAAGTTTGTTGTCAATGAATATTGTTGGAATTTTCAAGACATTGATGCTTAAGAATATAAGCAAATATCATAAAACTTATTCATTTTGTGAAAGAAAATACTACATTTCATAGTAAAAGGCCTTTACTGTATAGTGCGAAGCTTCATCCCCATCCAAATTAACATCCTTTTGTCATTATCTTGGAAAGAAGACATGTTTTAAAATTATGAGATGCAATACTGACAGGATAACATTATAATGAAATAAAGTTTGTTAAGCTTGTCCTCGGTACTTTTGGAATGCTCTAGCATTTAGAGTATGAGCGAAGTGGGATATTCTACCAATTGACGAAGAAGTTGATTGTGAGAATCCAAAGTCAATCTCACTTGATACAGAAGAAACATCTCTACCATATCCGTGGGTAGTATGGGGGCTTCTATAATAATAAATATGTAGCCATGATCTGTAAACTGCCATGTATATTCCATCAAATTGTTTGTCACAACATATCTAATAAATATACATAGAAATATGAAATCTATACTAAGAGGAGTAAGTTTCCTTAGATTTTCTAGATTTGTTAAATTATTGTTTTCTGCTTATGCATGCAATATATAAAATGTAGAAAATAGAGAACAAATTAAACAATCAATAACAAAATATCTTAACATTAAGATATGACCTGGGAATACTTTCAACAGACAACTTAGCTAGAAGGTGAGGTTGCTCTACTCTCTCTTTATTTTAATGGAATTGGTGAAAATATAAAGGAGTAAGGGTTGTGAATTGTGGGTGGATAGAAAACATGAACCCTTTCTATTGTTCCCTCTCTCCATCCATTCTTAGATACTTTTCTCAACAATGAAACAAAATGCACTAGAATAAAATCGCATCCCCATTTCCTCCTAGTGGCCTCGTTCATTAGAGAAATTTTGAGGTAAAAAATGGGCCGCAAAACGAAAATGTACAACCAAAATAAACTTTATAAGAACTAATAGGATTAAAGATGATGATGTAAACCATGGGGGATGATTCATAATTTTTGGAGTAAAAAAGTAAAAAGATTAAAAAAAAAACTTTTTCAACTCATATTTTCAACTTATCTCCATACAATTTTATTCACATTTCAAGCGAGATAACTTGCTGGATGTGGAATTTAATTTTACATCCAAGGAGCACCCATGTTGCATACTTTTGATGGACCCATCTACACTAAAAATGAGAAATACATGAAAAATGTGATTGCAAACACGCTTTCTTTTATGTATTTCTCATTTTTCATGTAGCATAGTCCATAAAAAGTATGCAATATGGGTACTCCTTGGATATGGAATTAAATTCTGCATCCAACAAGTTCTCACGCTCAAAATTTGAGTAAAACCATAGGGAGATAAGTCGAAAATACAAATTGAAAACGTAGTTTTTTCTTTTTTTCTCTCTAAAATTTGATGATGTCATCTAATATTATTTTATTATTTCCACCATTATTTTATAATATTCCTTAGGAGGCCCATTTTAGACTTCAAAATTTATCTAATGTGATAACACAACCTGATATCCAACTAGGGTTTAAATTCGACTCATTCAACCCTAAAATTGAACTAAAATTGACCCTTTTAGAGTCTTCTTCATATTTCCCACATGGATAACCATTTTTTCATGAGTAATGGGGGTTGACATGGTAACCTATTGAATTATGGTGGTAAATCTCAATAGGTCAACTTCTGAGAGGCACAAATTTTGTGTTTGAACTTTGATTGATGTGATTCTTACATCATTGGAAAGGTATTCAAGTGTAGAATAATGCTATGGACGTTATGCTTAAGAGATAAATTTTCACACCAAAAAAATGGTGTAAGGCCTCAAACTGGCCCCCAAAGATTTCTGACCTCAATTCTCTAAACTGGGTCCTACCACTAAAATTTCTCTTGGAAGTTGATCTCTCTTATTTTCATACTAAAAGAATCAGTATGGATGACAAATAATATAATGATCTAATCTATATCATATCTCCCTAATTTTCAAGGCTTTGAGTCCCCAACATCTTTTACAAAATGAAGTGAGGAAATTTTTCCTCTACCTTCTCCCTAAAGTACCATTTAGCCTTGCCTAGAAGATGTCCTTTCAAGCCAATCTACCAAAGGTCATGCTTCCCCCATCTCATAGTTGTAGACAAATTCTACAAAATTGTATCCTCTATTAACTATGCCTAAATGTCTGGTGCTAAATCCTCTATAGAAGGTAGTAGTTACTCCTCTTTATGATCCAACATGGAAGATTCATATAGAGTTTCAAAATTTCCATGTTCACTACTAAGTGGGCATGTATGGGGATAGAATAAATCTATAGGTGTTATCTCCCATCGTTTCCAATATCTCAAAGTGACAATATATTAGACACTTTACTTTCTTATCAATACCCTATAGCCTCTCCTTCTTCAACTATAACCATACTCTATCTCTCGCCTTGAATATCTTCTCTATTTTGTTGATCATTCTTGGCCTTGTACTTTTCTTGTGATTTCTTCAGTGTCTTATTTACTTGTATATGGATCTTCCTAGTCTTCTCCACAAATTTCTTTTCTCTTAAAGAATTCCCTGTGAGATCCTCCCTCACTCATCCTTGTTGTCCATATGCAATATCCCAGGTTGAAGGTGGAAAATATCCAAACCAAGTTTCAAACAAGGACTTACCAGTAGAAGTGTGGGATACTCTATGATAAGATTATTGTGTATATACCATATTTTCATCCCAACTCTTCAAATGTTTATGATTGTAACTCCTCAGAAGCTACACCAAATTCATGTTGACTACTTTTGTTTGCCCATCTATCTGTGGGTGGGATGTTGTAGAAATCTTCAACTTTGTGTTCATCTTCTCCCACAATGTAGTCCAACATGAACTAAGAAATATTATGTCCCTTTCTAAAATTATGCTCCTTGGTATCCCAAAGTGCACCCAGACTCAAGTCCAAAGAACAATTTTATTGCTTCTTTTCCACCGATAGTATTTTTATGGGGAATATAATTCACATCTTAATGATTTTTTCAACTATGAAAAATAGGTAGCCATGTCCCTTCTTAGTTGTTGGTAAACCTCCGATAAAATCCACAAAAACGTTTTCCCAAGGATGAGTGGGTGTACGTAAGGGATGTTATAGAATTTTTTTCTAATTACTAGGCTTGTTAGTATATCAAAGCATACATCATCTTATCGACCTACCTACATCTTCTTGCATCCTAGGCTAGTACACATACCTTGATATGTTGGCTATTGTATTCCATACACCAAAATTCCTTGCAACCTTGGAGATGTGATCCTCTATCATTACTTGTAATCGCTCACATTTAGGAACATAAAACTTTTCTAGCCTATAGAGTAACTAATTCTGGATATGGTATTCAGCTATTTTTTCACCATCGTGCATATGATTTTGGATCTTGTTTTGCTATTCAACAACCCCCATTTTTCTATTTTATAAATTTCCTATGAAATTTATTTTATTAAAATGGGGACCCTTAATAAATTTTAAAACATAAAAATTAAAAATATTTTCTTTGTCTTGAATAAAACATTTATTTTTATATAGCCCCCTTTCATACCAAGAATCGCCCCTTTTTAGCCCAAAATCGCAAAATCCATGAAAAAGAATCACCCTCGAAGCCAGCACCCAACTTCCGCAATTGGAAGTTAAAGTTTAAGGTCAAAACGCAGAAATACAAAGCAAATGGGTAGTAGTTATAAATATTTTTAAAAAAGGAATGATGCGAAAAACACATGAATCTAAGTTTGTCAAGACCCACAAGGTCACGTCACTATATCGCATCGCAAACCGCAAAAAGGACCAATTCATACCCTGCCACACAACTCCTTTGTGATTGTGATTTGCGCAATCACACATATCGTTGATCACCCCTTGCAAATTGCAAAGGTTTTCAACTTCGTCATCCCTCCACCGAAAAGCTGATTGCAATATCGCTTCCTCGTTACCTTCACTGATTTACAATTTCGATCAAGCCCGGACCTGACGACATGATTAACTCCATTCTAAAAAAACCTGTGTCCATGGTAATCGCAATATTCGCAAGTCTTAACCCGATCCCTTCACAACATCGATTGTGATCTGCGATCAGTTCCGGACCCGACACCAAACTTAACTGGTTATTCATAACATTTTGTGTTCGTAGAAATCGCAATTCCATAAGCCCTGCGCCCGTTCTTTTGCCTTCGCCGAATTACACATTGCGATGTAACCCGAACCCTACAACATATTTAATTCCATTCCATAATCCTCCCCGCGTCCATCGCAATCGCAGGTTCAATAAGTTTTGTGCCATACCATAATCTTTGCCGAAATCGATTTGAGATTGTGATTAAGATCCATCTCTGCCAAGTCATCCCTGACATCATCCGTGACGCCAGCTGCAATGTAATCGCCAAGTCACATCATCACGTCATTCATGATGTCACTACCACATCACCCTGGGACTTTGCAATCGCAAGTTTCGAAGGGACACTACTTATAACAAATCATTCACCCCAGCCGATTTTTTATTGTGATTACCCTCATGACATCATCATGACATCATTCATGATGTCACCTTGCATATCGCAATTGCAAAAAATCAAAAGGCCCATTTCATAACTTTTCATAGAAAATTACGATTTATGATTGTGTTTTCCCACATCAAGACATCATCACGTCACCACTCAAGAATTGTGATTGTGATTTAGATTGTGATTGATATTTGCGATCAAGCCCGCCCCTCTACCCTTAGCCATTACCGGTTATGATATAACTCTATCATATCCCTCTTCCATTTGCTCTACCACAATTGCGATATTTCAAATAGAATAAGCGACTTACTCTTGTTTCTCCTCCACAGTAATTATGATTGCAATGGTTAGCTACACGTTTTGATCAGTTTTCTTACAAAGAGATATTTGTTGCAAATGAAACTTGCTTGTCAGTCTCATTTATTTTTAGCTTATCAGTTTCTATTTTTCAGTTTTCAAGGAACACAACAGAAGAGGACAGTGTTGCAGATAAGTGGCTATTCAGTTCAGAAAAAGAAGGCCGAAATGATAGAACAGAAAAATAAGAGGACAACATTGCAGATAAGTGATTGTTCAATTCAGAAACACAAGGCCGATTTGATAGAACATAGCAATCATATATTTGTATGAAATTCTATTTTTTTAGATGTGAGATTGAAAGGAATTGTTCAAATCCCTTAAAGCTTGAAGAAAAAGAAGTTGTTTTCAGTAGCGCCTATTTAAACACGTTCTTGGCATTAAACAAGGACCGGAAATCTTAGAGAGAAATCCAGGGGAGCTCGCACTATTGTACTCTCGAGGTCTAACTTAATAGGAAGACTGGCCAGACTCCTCTTATCTGCAATTCATGAATTCTTAAAGGCACTATTGTATAGAGGATTTAGAGTTGTACGCTAGAGAAGAGAAAACTCAGATCTGAGAGATTATTGAGGATTTTACCTTTTCCATTCAGAATTATGTGTGATGGGCATATTTTTCACTATTGTAGATCTTGTTGTAACAGCAAAAGTTCAAAGATTGTAGAGGACTATTGGAGATTAGAGCCAGAGAAATGGATTCAATAAATTGGTATTTCTAATACTATCATTTTAAATATCAGTTTCATTTTATAATGGTAGGAATGTGTCATTTTATTCGTATTTGTGCACTATTGTTGGTATGAGCAATTCGTCTCAATCATATGTTATTATTTATCTCTGCTCTTATGTGTTGAATTCTGATTTCTGAGTAACTATGTACTCAGAAATTTGTCTTTTAATACCGATTTAACAAATAATGATATGTTATGAACTATTTCCTCATATTCTTTTTTAATCATTCGAATTATTGATTTAACAATAAATATCATTTTGTGAACTGCTTCCTAAATGTTATTGGTTGATTATTTTAGGTAAGAGGTCTTTGAATATAATATGTTTTGGTATTCATAATGTCAGTTAATTGAACTATTTTGTTAGCTTGATATTCATTATAAGCCAACAATATTTAAATCCCAAATCAATTAAATATATTGCTCTTGGTTGGGTTAGATTTATATCTGCCTAATTGAGATAAGATTAGGATTTAGTTCCTTTTTCTTGCATTTTAGAATTAGTTTGCATTTACATTAATTCTACATTTCTAGAAGTCCTCTTTTGAGGAAAAACTTTAGATTGGTTTGGTTGTTCCACAAAAACAACTTAAGGATCATTCTTCTTGCTTAGTCAGCTGGAAGAATTGATTTGATGGCCCTAGCTATTAGCAATTAAATACATATTTAAAGCTGACAGTGGTTGGGATAAGGTAACTAGACCTAATTGAACTAGTCGGAACCACTATCCCAAACGAAAAAGGAGTTGCTTTAAGGTCTGGACCGGGTGGTTTTCCCCAATGTTGTTGGAGATATTTTCGAGGCCTCAACATTTTTGGCGCTAGAAGGAGGGCCTTGAATTAGTTATTTGTTTAAATTTTGTTATATCATTTTTTAACCAATCATAGCTCCCATATGCATTCCTACACTTGGTCATGCATTCATTTCACCTAATCCAACATGAGGCATGCCTAAGAAGCAGATCGAGTCCTTGTCACAGTTAAAGTTCGATGGTGACAGAAATATATTTTCATTAAATCATATTTCTGATTTTGTTAATAGATGTAAATGTTTTAATATAATCGTTGATAATGAGATTTGCAGGCTTTTCACTCTCACATTTAGAGGACAGATCCACAAATGGTTCTTGGTGCTTCACGAGAAGTCGATTCATTCATGGAAACAGTTTTGCGAGGTATTTCTCAAAGCACATCAAAATTATAGTTACAATAGTTTGTGTTTAGAATTAGATAAAATTTACATGTATGATAATGAATCTTTAGATGATTTTTATGATATATTTTGGTCGTTTTGTTATAGATTTCATTTAGATGAATTTCATTCAACTGAAGATTGAATTAAACGTTTCACTTCTTTTGTTTCTTCCCATACTGAAAATAATGAATCAATTAATGAAGAACAAGACACATCTAATTCATTAACTAGTCTTGAATCACTAAACGGTTTTATGGAACCTAAACCTGAAACTATAATTGAATCACAACGTTCTTCTTTAGAAAATTTCAATTCTCATTTTCACTTTGAAGATGCAATTGAAACAAATTTTAATAATGCATGTGATCAACCATTAGTTCCCATAAAATCCAATCTACAGCAAGAATTGAATAATGAACACGTCAGTTTGTCTTCTTTGAAGGCAACTTTAAAAAATTCAAAACATGTAACTGCAATTGAAAGAATGTCCTTAAACTAGGATTATAATACGGAAAGTTGTATAGATGAATCATTTCAGCCGTAATGGCATACAATATTTTCTTTATCCTGATGTCTTTTCAAATCAGAGTATAATTAATGATGATCATGCTAATCTTTCAGTTGATAATTTTCCTAGTCCTTGTTCTGAAAATTCTACATCTAGCAATCATTTGAATGATAATCCTTTAATTGCAAAATCTTCTTCTTTTGTATTTTCTGAATTTATTATTTCAGATAAGTCATTTTATTTTCATAAGAAGAAGGTAATTTATGACGATTATCGTGACAATGATGACAAAGAATCATATCTTGTACAAACTACGCCAATTTTGAAGATTGATTTATTTCGTGAAGATTCACATGCTTTAATTTTGTCTCCTGAACACAAACTTAATTTTGAGAATTTTGATGAGTTAATTTTGCGAGTTCCTAATGCATTTCATTCTAATTCTATTTTATAAATTCACTTTTTTGAATTTTGCAGGGAATGTCCTTTTAGTGGCAATTCATTGACTGAAATCCATGATAGGTTCCAGAATTTCCCTGTAAAATTATGTTGTAATTTTAGCTTTCATAACAATTTAATTGTTCTCCCATCCTTTTATTTTATTTTATTTTATTTTTGCAAGCATGTTAAATCTTTCAATACGAAATATCATCGAGACTTATTAAGTGAAAATGAGGAATTGGTTTCTCATAATCCTGAATATCAAAAATGATTTTGTTTCCAATTTAATTCGACATTCAGAAATTCATTCCAATCATTTCATCATCAGTCAAATTTAAATATTGAGAGTGTTCTTCCTTCACAACATGCTTTGCCATCATCTCCTTTGGAAAGTTTTAATTCTCTAACAAATGTTCATCCATTCTTTGATGATCCCATTAATATTTGTTTAGAGCATGCTTTCCAAAAAAAATGGTTTACTAACATGTTAATTGTAAATAAACTTGCTTTTGTACATAATTTTACATTAGATGTAAATATAAAGTTTGTTCCATTTTGATTGTTTTCGTTATCTTGTTACTAATGTTTGACTTGTACATACACGAGAGAATGGTTACATTGGAAGTATGATTATACATAGTTATGTTTCCTTCATTAAGTTAGAATTAGGAGTAGATTAGTTTAGATCAGATTCAATAAGTAATGATTTTGAGTTAATTGCCTTGCATTGGAGAACGTCATATCTTTCCGGTAATATTAAAAGAAATTCTTCAATGGTAAGTCTCTTGTACTCACTTTCATTCACTTCTTTGCTTTTTAGATTTAGTTTTGTTTTCTTGTTTTATGCTTATATGTGACTCTCTTTTGCAACTCTTCACAATCATTTTTACAACTTCACCAGATCAAAACTATAAGCTTAAAGAAGCAGTAACGATTTTTCATCAAATCACCCAAAATGGGGAATTTCTAAACCTTAATATTTTTCTTAAAAAAGCATTACTTTAATTTGAAAATGGTTAAAAAAAATTCTCAAGTTTTTCTTTTGAAAAAGATAAATAAATAGCAAATTTTCTCATTCAAACTGAATTATTACTAAATGCTTTTAACTTTGGAAAATTCGATTTATCTAGATTTCAAGATAAAAATGAATGTTTTCTTCATTATCTTTTTCCTCTTTTGTTAAGAAATTTGTATAAACAATTTTGTAAAGTTTTCATTTTAGATTTGGTTTTGAGTGGTTTTATAATCATATTTGTGAATGGTCATATCTTGAGAATTCAGTGATCATATCAAATTTAATTTTTCTTTTATATATTAATGTTAAATGGCATACTCTTCGCCTTTCATAAATATCTCTTAAAATCAGTTTGTGATTTTTCAATTTGAAAGTAGGTACTTTTCAAGAAGTAGATTATGAAAATTGAAAAGTAGATAAAAAGTAAAGAACTCTAAAAATCTTTTCCATTAAATTGTAAAATCTTTTAAATCATAAGATCCTTTTATTCTAATATCATTCAAGAAAGGTTATCTTTAAAAAGTAAAGACTGTCTTACAACCTAGCAACTTCAACTCTAAATTGTCATCCAAAACAATTATTATCCCCATCCATTAAAACATAATTTTTAGAGCGTAATTCAAAAAATATAATAAATCTAAAAAGTAAGAGGTCTCATCATGAGCCCACATACCATGATCATAGGGAAATAATAAAATTGACATTACCAATACTGAACACCAAATCAGGGTAATGGCTTATGATTGTTTCAATCGTAAGACAAGGGGTCTCATCATGAGCCAACTTGTTCAGTTTAATTACTACCAGTGAATGGCATTGTCATTATCTGGCCACCAAACTAGGACAATGGCTTTTATTGTTTAAAAAAAAATAATTATGAATTTACCTCTAACTTTTGCACTCTTAATTGGATGGGATACTGAATCATTAATGGTTAAAAGGCTCTACCTGTGACAAATGAGTACATCAAAAAGCTAAGTTGTAAAATTCCCCCTACTTTATCTTTATAACTGATTAATGACTGATATGGATAAATAGGTATTTTCATTCATGAGAGGTTTTTAAGAAATTGCAATTTAATGAGTTTTTATGATCAGAGTAATTTTATTTATCTAATGTTTCAAAAAGTAGTTTCCCCTTCCTGAATTATTTTTACTTAATTTTTTAAACTTCATTTTCATTCACCAAAGATAATTGGTTCTTCCAGTGAATCGCCAATTGTTGTGCTATTCAACAACCCCCATTTTTCTATTTTACAATTTTCCTATGAAATTTATTTTATTAAAATTGGGACCCTTAATAAATTTTAAAACATAGAAGTTAAAAATATCTTCTTTGTATTGAATAAAAAAAAAAAAAAATTATATAGCCCCCTTTCATACCAAGAATCACCCCTTTTAAGGACAAAATAGAAAAATCCATGAAAAAGAATCACCCCCGAAGCCAAAACTCAACTTCTGCAATCAGAAGTTAAAGTTTAAGGTCAAAGCACAAAAATACAAAGGAAATGGGCCATATTTCTAAATATTTTTAACAAAGGAATGATGTGCAAAACACGTGAATCCAAGGTTGTCAGGACCCACAAGGTCACATCACTATATGGCATCGCAAACCGCAAAAAGGACCATTTCATACCCCGCCGCATAGCTCCTTTGTGATTGTGATTTACGCAATCGCACATATCATTGATCGCCCCTCGTAAATTGCAAAGGTTTTCAACTCTGTCATCCCTCCATCGAAATGATGATTGCGATATTTGGATATCGCTTCCCCATTACCTTCGTTGATTTACGATTATGATCAAGCCCGAACCTGACGGCATGATTAACTCCATTCTATAAAAACTTGCATCCACGAAAAATCACAATATTTGTAAGGCTTAACCTAATCCCTTCACATCACCGATTGTGATCTACGATCAGGTCCGAACCCGATGCCAAACTTAAATGGTTATTCATAACATTTCACATTCGCAGCAATCGCAGTTCCATAAGTCTTGTGCCCGTTCTTTTGCCTTCGCCGAATTGCACATTGTGATGTAACCCAGACCCGACAACATATTTAATTCCATTCCATAAGCCTCCCCACGTCCATCATAATCGCAAGTTCAATAAGTTTTGCGCCATACCATAACCTTTGTTGAGAGTGACTTGAGATTGCAATTAAGGACCATCTTTGCCATGTCATTTGTGACGTCATCTTCCACGTAATTGCCACATCACATCATCACATCATTCGTGATGTCACTACCACGTCACCCCGGGACTTTTCAATCGCAAGTTTCAAAGGGACACGACTTATAACAAATCCTTCACCCCAGCTGATTTTCGATTGTGATTACCCTCATGACATCATCATGACATCACCCCGCATATCACAATCGCAAAATGTAGAAATTTTGAATAATAAACACATATTCAACAGAGATTATCCTGATCATGTACTATTGCGGAATACATACGCAATACATAAGATCCTCTACGTTGATCATCAATATAGCAGCATCAATAACAATAAAACATCAAGAGCATTCACACATTAACACAATATGTAACCCAGGGAAAGCATCTCACTAAAAACCCCAACTATCTGTATAGTAATGATTGAGACCATGTAACATTACAAAGTACAATGCTTATCACAAGCAATCCAGTACCAGCTCCACCTGTTACACACAATACAGCTAAGGTCTGATCTCCAAATCTATTCCACTGCTTGCCTGCCTCCATTGCTCAATACTTGCTCAAGAATGAATGAGAATGGTTTACCAAACTCATATTTCACCTCCAAAGAATCACTCACACTGTGTTAGACGTGAGCAGAGGCTATAATATGTTGAAAAGTGTGCAACAAGAAATGCTTGTTGAGATTACAACAAGATGATGGAGCTTAGTGGAAAGGAGTCGCCTTCACTAAGTGGGCCCGCAGGCAAATTATGGCGCAAGTTCTATTTTTGATCCCAGCAGGGATGATCACAGTATGGGTGATCACAGTATGGGTGATCACAGTATGAGTGATCACAGTATGGGTGACCACAGTATGAGTGATCAAAGTCTATTTTTAGACTGCTAGTCAAAAATAGAAAAGTCAAATATTATTGTCTCATAATAATATTTGGACTATAAACTTGATCTTATTCTCTTGGAGCACTTCAGGATGAGCTACGGATGTGGTACATGCAGATCCTAGAACGAAATGTGTGGTTACCTATGGGATGACTAATATTTACATGCAGGACTTCACTTAGAACTCAAGTTAATTGAGTTTAGTGGACTGGAGGTGCAGTTGATGGAGTTGTGTTCAGTTTAACTTTGTTAAACTAGTTGTATTTAGTCTAACTGATCAATAGACTAAAGATGAGTTGGGTGAATTAGTTATTAATTAATTCAAAAGTTATTAACTCATAATGCAACTATAGAATACATCAGTTAACTCAGTTGCATGCCAGTGCATGTTCAGTTCAGCAGGGACAGGTGTTAGAGGATCAGATTGCTATCAGTTGTGACTATAGTTGTGCATGATGATTTGCACAATCAGAGGGATTGAGTATGCCAATGAATTGGCCAATACCAAGAATTGTAGCCTGTGCTCATGTCCAACACATTGTGAGTGATTATTTGCAGGTCAAATACGAGTTTGGTAAACCATTCTCATCAATTCTCTTGTAGGTATTGTGCAGTGGAGGTAGGCAAGCAGCGGTGGAGATTTGGAGAGCGGATCTGAGCTGTATTGTGTGTAACATGTGGAGATAGTACTGAGTACTTGTGAGGAGTATTGTACTATGTATTTTTACATGATTCAATCACTATAATATATAGATAGTTGGGGTTTTTAGCGAGATGCTTTCCCCAGGAAAATATTGTGTTGATATGTGTGATTGATGCTTCTATGTACGCCTGTGAATGTTTCTGCTTCTATAAATTGATGATCAACGTAGACGAGGTTATGTATTATGCATGTTCCGCTTATAAGTGTATAATTAGGATAATCTCTATGAATATGTGTCATATTATTCAAAATTTCTACATAATACTGGGCAAATACATGAGCAAACTCATTGGCATACTCAATCCCTTGATTGTGCAAATCCTCATGCACAACTATAGTCACAACTGATAGCAATCTGATTCTCTAACACTTATCCCAGTTGAACTGAACATGCACTGACATGCAACTGAGTTAACTGATGTATTCTATAGTTGTATTATGAGTTAATAATTAGTTTAACAACTCATCATTACTGTATTTGCAGTTAACTAACTACAACTAGTTTAACCAAGTCAAACTGAACACAACTCCATCAACTCCACAATCAACTCCACCAAACTCAACTGATTGAGTTCTAACTGAAGTCATGCATGCAACAACTCAACTGACTCATAAGAAAAGCATACTTCCTTCTGACAGCTGCATGGGCCACATCTGTAGCTCAAAATGAAGTGCTCCAAGAGAATAAGATCAAGTTTATAGTCCAAATATTATTATGAGACAATAATATTTGACTTTTCTATTTTGGACAGCCAGTCTAAAAATAGACTTTGATCACTCCTGCTGTGATCACTCCTGTTGTGGTCACTCCTACTGTGATCACTCCTGCTGTGGTCACTCCTGTTGTGATCATTCCTGCTGTGGTCACTCCTGCTGTGATCATCCTTGTTGGGATCCAAAAATAGAACTTGCGCCATAATTTGCCTGCGGGCCCACTTAGTGAAGGCAACTCTTTTCACTAAGCTCCATCATCTTGTTGCAATCTCAACACTCCCTCTCAACAAGATATGGATTATCAGCAACCCCTGTCCTACCTTGGTGGTATTCGAATTTTCTCCAGGTGAGAGCCTTCGTCAGAATATCAACATCCTGATCCTCCGTTGGAATGTATGAAAGCAACATGATCCTCCGCTGTACACAATCTCTGATATGATGGTACCTGATGACCTTGTTGCCATATACTCGGCCTCTTGAGCTCCCTGCCCAATCTGCATCCTCCTGTCTGTACCAAGATCCATATCCCGATGTGCCTCTAAAGTAGCGTAATACATACTTGCCCGCCTTCCAGAAGAGCTTGGTAGGCTTAACCATAGCTTGTGAAAGCTGGTTAACTGCATAGCATATATCGGGTCGTGTATTGACCAAATACATCAGCGAACCCACCAACTGTCGATAAACAGTGGCATCCACTTCTTCTCCCGAAGTGGCATCCTCCTTCCTCCAACCTCCAGGAAGAGGAGTATCAACAGGCTTGCAGCCATGCATGTTGAACTTGTTCAGTATCTCCCGAGCATACTTGCCCTGAGAAACAAATAGTCCACCACTGCGTTGCCATATTTCCAATCCCAGGAAATAGTGAAGGAGGCCCAAGTCCTTCATCTCAAACTCTGTAGCAAGATCCTTCTTGCATGACAATATCAACAGCTCATCACCCGTTAGAATCAAATCATCAACATACAGTACAATGATAAGCAACTTACCCTCCATCACAATCTGGTATAGGTTAGGATCCACCTCGCTCTTGGAGAATCCAAGTCCTGTGAAATAGTTGTCTATCCGTGTGTACCAAGCACGTGGTGTTTGCTTCAACCCATACAGCGCTCTCTTGAGCCTGCACACATGCGCCTCGCTGCTCAAGACCTCAAAGCCTTCAGGTTTCTCAATGTACACCTCCTCCTCAATGACTCCGTTGAGGAACGCAGTCTTCACATCCATCTGATGAATGTGCCATCCCATCTGTGCTAAGAGAGCAAGAATCGTCCATATGGAAGAATACCTTGCGACAGGTGCAAAGGTCTCCTCATAATCGATCCCCTCTATCTGTGAAAAGCCTCGGGCAACAAATCTTGCCTTGTACTTCTCTACACTCTCGTCAGCTGCCTGCTTAACTTTGTAGATCCATCTCGAACCCACCACTGATTTCCCTCCTGGTCTAGGAACAATCTCCCATGCACTGTTTCTGACAATAGAATCATACTCTTCCACCATGGCGTCTACCCATGCGGGATCCTCCACAGCTTCCTCGAAAGAGGATGGCTCAGTCACAACACACTTGCTCATAAGAGCCATGTATCTAGTGTACCGATCTGGTGACTGTCTCTACCTGCGTTGGGATGTAGGTGGTCCTACAACTTTCTCTGCATCTTGAGCCAGTCGCTCAGCTTCTGTCAAGCGCTTTCGCCCTTTGATGGTTGGCGCTGTATGAGTGGTCTCTTCCACTCCATGAACCTCGTCCTGTGGCTGATCCACATCCTGAAGCTCATCCTTAGGAACTAATAGCTCCTCATCTGCATGCAAGTGTAGCTCCCTCTCAAGCGAACACTTCATGGCTTTCTCCTCTTGAAATTTTATATCCCGTCGCACGACAGTTTTACCACTGTCTGGAAAATACACACGATAGTTGTGGGGTGTATCAGTGTACCCACAAATATCCCAACCTCTATGGTCAGCTCCAACTTCTGCCTGGCATCCTTCGTCACATGCATGTAAACGTTAGCACCAAAAATCCTCAAATGAGAAAGATCAGGCTTCTTACCAGAATAAGCCTCCTCGGGTGTACTCATGCCAAGTATCCTATGAGGACAACGGTTCTGCACATAAACTGTTGTATTGCATGCTTCTGCCCACAAGTGAAGGGGTAGGCCCTGATCATGCAACACTGCCTGTGCAACACCCACAATCGTTCTGTTCTTCCGCTCAGCTACCCCGTTTTGTTGTGGGTTATGGGGAGCTATGAGCTCTCTACGAATCCCTTCTGCCTTGCAGAAATCCTTGAAATCGTCCGAGATGTATTCACCACCATTATCACTCTTAAGAGCCTTCACCTTCTTCCCCGACTCCTTCTCGACCAGTGCTTTGAATTCACATAACTTTGAATATGTCTCGCTCTTCTTTTTCATGAAGAAGATCCAGCACTTACGAGAGAAATCATCAACAAAAATCACATAATACCTATGTTTTGCTATCGAAGCAACTGAGAAAGTTCCACACACGTCTGTGTGAATTCTCTCAAGGATTGTTGTGGCATGACTATCCTTCTCGTGAAAGGTGGCTTTCACAAACTTCCCAAAGTACACCCCTTGCACTGATCTGACTGCGCAAGTGTGCCTTTAGGAAGCCCTATAGTGATCTGTTGCAATATATTCAAGGCTCCATGGTGAAGGTGACCCAATCTCCTGTGCCACAACTCGCCATCATCCCGGCTCACCAATCCTTCTGCCTTGCCTCCCATTGCTGCGCATCCATCTACATGCAACTGATAAAGGTTCCTCACTCGAACCCCTACCTTCCGGGTCTCACCAGTTGTCTTGCTGCGCAGGAAAGCCTTTCCATCGCTGAAAACAACATCATACCCCTTGTCTTCTAACATCGCCACTGAGATAAGATTCTTCTTCAATCCTGGAACATGCATGACTTCCTTCAATACGAAGGGTTTACCAGACTCCCTCTCAAAGGAAATCGTGTCGATATCGGTCACACTGTATCTACCATCATCGCCCATCTCGATGTGCACTCCAAGATCTTTGTCCTCCAGATCAGAGAACAAATCTCTATCTCCCGTCATGTGAAAAGACACGCGACTGTCCAAGAACCACACCGATCCCATCACACTTGAAACCAAGCATGCGATCAATGAAAAATCAAGCTCAAACTCTGAGGCTAGAGCATCTCCTACTAAAGATCCAACAGCCTTCTTGTTCTTCTTCTTCTGCGGAAAATTAGTGGCATAGTGTCTGTGCTGGTGATAGTGAAAACACTTCACCTTGAACATATCCTGCTTCTTGCCTTTCGCACCAGACTTAGAAGTTTTCTTGCTCTTCCCTTTCTTTGCTTTGGCAGCCAAAGCGTAATTCTCTTCATCAGATACCTTTGATGAAGATCCATTCTCACCTTTATTGTTTCTGAGTTTATCCTTGAGCGCCAGGTTGCTCTTGCTTTGGAATAACATTTTCAATCCATTGGAAGACATTTCAACAACACTGTTGCAAATTCGATTTCCACCAGCGCCAACTCAACTGCCTCGAATCCAAAATTCGTGAGAACACAATATTTCTCGTACAGAGATTGACTATATGGGCATTTACCGGATATCTCACCTTCCAAAGGAAGGATGAATCCAGAGGCTACCTGGCCCAATTACAGACTCTGCCTGAAGAAATAGAATGTAAACACTTCCTGAATAGTAGATCTGATGATCAACAGCTCCGATACCATGTAGAAATTTTTTCTACAAATCATCTAGCTCTGATACCATGTAGAAATTTTGAATAATAAACACATATTCAACAGAGATTATCCTGATCATGTACTATTGCGGAATACGTACACAATACATAAGCTCCTCTACATTGATCATCAATATAGCAGCATCAATAACAATAAAACATCAAGAGCATTCACACATTAACACAGTATGTAACCCAGGGAAAGCATCTCGCTAAAAACCCTAACTATCTGTATATTAATGATTGAGACCATGTAACATTACAAAGTACAATGCTTATCACAAGCAATCTAGTACCAGCTCCACCTGTTACACACAATACAGCTAAGATCTGATCTCCAAATCTATTCCACTGCTTGCCTGCCTCCACTGCTCAATACCCGCTCAAGAATGAATGAGAATGGTTTACCAAACTCGTATTTCAAATCACTCACACTGTGTTAGACGTGAGCATAGGCTATAATACTAGGCAAATACATGAGCAAACTCATTGGCATACTCAATCCCTTGATTGTGCAAATCCTCATGCACAACTATAGTCACAACTGATAGCAATATGATTCTCTAACACCTGTCCCTGTTGAAGTGAACATGCACTAACATGCAACTGAGTTAACTGATGTATTATATAGTTGTATTATGAGTTAATAATTAGTTTAGCAACTCATCATTAGTCTATTTGCAGTTAGACTAACTACAACTAGTTTAACCAAGTCAAACTGAACACAACTCCATCAACTCCACAATCAACTCCACCAAACTCAACTGATTGAATTCTAACTGAAGTCATGCATGCAACAACTCAACTGACTCATAAGAAAAGTGTACTTCCTTCTGACAGCTGCATGGGCCACATCTGTAGCTCAAACTAAAGTGCTCCAAGAGAATAAGATCAAGTTTATAGTCCAAATATTATTATGAGACAATAATATTTGACTTTTCTATTTTGGACAGCCAGTCTAAAAATAGACTTTGATCACTCCTGTTGTGATCACTCCTGCTGTGGTCACTCCTACTGTGATCAATCCTGTTGTGGTCACTCTTGCTGTGATCATCCCTGCTGTGGTCACTCCTGCTGTGATCATCCCTGCTAGGATCCAAAAATAGAACTTGCGCCATAATTTGCCTGCGGGCCCACTTAGTGAAGGCGACTCTTTTCACTAAGCTCCATCATCTTGTTGCAATCTCAACACAAAAATAAAAAGGCCCATTTCATAACATTTCATAGAAAATTGTGATTTACGATTGTGTTTCCCGCATCATGACATCATCACGTCACCACTCAAGAATTGTGATTGTGATTTAGATTGCGATTGCGATTTGCAATCAAGCCCGTGCCTCTATCCTTAGCCATGACCAATTGCGATATAACTCCACCATATCCCTCTTCCATCCGCTCTGCCGCAATTGCGATATTTCAAATATAATAAGGGACTTACTCTTGTTTCTCCTCCAAATTAATTACGATTGCAATTGTTACGCTCCACGTTTTGATCAGTGTTCTTACAAAGAGAGATTTGTTGCAAAATGAAACTTGCTTGTCACTCTCATTTAGTTTTAGCTTATCAATTTCTGTTTTTCAGTTTTCGAGGAACACAATAGAAGAGGATAGCGTTGCAGATAAGTGGTTGTTCAATTCAGAAAAAGAAGGCAAAAATGACAAAACATCAAGATAAGAGGACAGCATTACAGATAAGTGATCGTTCAATTCAGAAAAAGAACGTTGATTTGATATAACAGAGCAATCAGATATTTGTATGAAATTTTTAATTCAGATGCGTTATTAAAAGGAATTGTTCAACTCCCTTAACTCTTGAAGCAAAAGAAGTTGTTTTCAGTAGCGGCTATTTAAACACATTGTTGGCATTAAATAGGGACCGGAAATCTTAGAGAGAAATCTAGGGGAGCATTAAAAAGAAGACTAGTTAGTCTCCTCTTCTCTGCAATTCACAAATTCCTGAAGGCACTATTGTATAGAGGATTTAGATTTGTAGGTTAGAGAAGAGAAAACTCAGATTTGAGAGATTATTGAGGATTTTTCCTTTTGAATTCTGAATTATGTGTGATGGGCAGAGTTTGCACTGTTTCAACTCTTATTGTAACAACAGAAGTTCAAATATTGTAGAGGATTGTTGGACATCATGGATTTAATAAATTGGTATTTCTAATACTATTGTTTTAAATATCAGTTTCATTTTATAATGGCAGGAATGTGTTAGTTTATTGATATTTGTGCACTATTGTCAGTATGAGTAATTTGTCTCAATCATATGTTATTATTTATCTCTTCTCTTATGTGTTGAATTATGATTTCTGAGTAACTATTTACTCAGAAATTTTTCGTTTAATACCGATTTAACAAATAATGATATGTTGTGAACTATTTCCTCATATTCTTGTTTAATCATTTGAATTATTGATTTAGCAATCAATATCATTTTGTGAACTACTTCCTAAATGTTATTGGTTGATTATTTCAATTAAGAGGGCTCTGAATAGAATTGTTTTGGTATTCACAATGTCAGATAATTGAACTATTTCGTTAGCTTGATATTCATTATAATCCAAACATATTTAAATCCCAAATCAATTAAATATATTTCTCTCGGTTGGGTTAGATCTATAGAGATAGGGTTAGAATTTAGTTCCTTTTTCTTACATTTTAGAATTAGTTTTCATTTAGATTAATTCTACATTTCTAGAAGTCCTCTTTTGAGGAAAAACTTTAAATCGATTTGGTTGTTCCACTAAAACAACTTAAGGATCATTCTTCTTGCCTGATCATCTCGAAGAATTGATCTGATGGCCCTAGCTATTAGCAATTAAAGACATATTTAAAGCTGATATCAGTTGGGAGAAGGTAATTTGACCTAATTGAACCATTCGAAACCACTATCCCAAATGGAAAAGGAGCTGCTTTAAGGTCCAGACTGGGTCATTTTCCCCAATGTTATTGGAGTGATCCTCGAGGCCTCAACATGTCTGCAACTACTAAAACACCTCCTTAAATTATTCATCCTCCTTATATGACTTTATATTTGCATCATGGGTGAAATATCCATGTGCATCATAGTTCCTGTAGAAATTTTGAATAATATAACACTTATTCACAGATATTATCCTGATTATACACTATTTGCGGAATGCATGCATAACACATAACCTCCTCTACATTGATCATCAATTTTGCGGAATTAAAAACAATGAAACATCAATCGCATGCACACATTAACACAATATGTAATGGGGAAAGAATACATATGAAAACCCAGAACTATCTGTATATTATAATGATAGAGAACATGTAATAATACATAGTACAATACTCCTCACAAGTACTCAGTACTATCTCCACCTGTTACACACAAACTAGCTCAGATCTGAATCAAGTCACAGGTTCAAATCTCCTCCACTGTTTGCCTACCTCTACTGCACAATCCAAGATGAGAATGGGAATGATCCAAGCTCATTTTCCTTGGCTTATACTGTGCAATCCTCATTGGCAATCTCCATCATTGATTGTGCAAATCTCATGCACAGCTATAGTCACAACTAATAGTAGTCTCCACCTCTAACACCTGTCTCCACTAAACTATCCATGCACTGAGTTAACTGATGTATTCTTTAGTTGCTTTATGAGTTAATAATTAGTGAATTAATTAATAATTAATTCACATCACTCATCACTAGTGTATTTGCAGTTAGACTAAATACAACTAGTTCAACCAAGTCAAACTGAACACAACTCCATCAACTCCTCAATCAACTCCACCAAACTCACTCACTTGAGTTCTAACTGAAGTCCATCATGCAATAGCTCAACTAACCCATAAGAAAATTGTATTTCCTTCTGGCAGTTGCATGTGCCACATCTGTAGCTAGAACTGATCCAAGAGGATAAGATAATGTTTATAGTTCAAATATTGTTAAGAGCTAATAATATTCAACTGTTCTATTTTTAGACTGGCAGTCTAAATATAGACTTCGCCCATATTTCTAACAATAGAAGTCCATCTATTTTTACCAACATGACCAATCATCCATAAATAGCATCCTGCAACTCATAGACCATGATCCACATGTCTAAAAATATACTTTGCGCCAAAAATAGCCTGCGGGCCCACTTAGTGAAGGCGACTTCTTTTCACTAAGCTCCATCATCTTGTTACATTTTCAACAGTTCCCAAAGTTATGATATTTGATGTGGATGGCCTTGAAATCATGTTGTCTAACTTGTTTGTGTTTCCCTTCTTGTACTTGACCACTAAATGAAGATATTACAAGAACCCCATCCACTCATATTTCATGGCATGTTGTAACTTACTATCGGCCTACAAGGACTATAACATCTAGTGGTCTATGTGGATTACTATCTCTATCATGCCCATTTCCTAGTGATCATCACAAGAGAATGACTCAATACCATATCGGATTCTTGTAGGCTAAATTCAAAAAAAGGAATCAACTAATTATTTAATTTCAACTCTAAGGTGATATTGAGTGATTAAATTAAAAAGGTAAAAATGGGATATCTGTGGTATTTTGACGACCTGTGGTATTCAAGTGACCCGTGGTAATCACTCATGGTATTTATTAGCCCATATCATTAAAAGGAATATGGGATATCACTCATGAGGTATTTGAGATATTTTGTGATTGTGTTGGCAGTATGATTATCCCACTTTTGAAAAAGGAACATTACAATGGTATCAAACCAAGTCTTCCTACAAGTATGTGAACACATCATTGTTTAATGAGGGGTAAGGGACATGCCACCCACCAAAGGAAAATAAGAAGAGACTACATCCTCCCTTCATGTTTAGAAGAAGAAGAAACTATAGGGGATCATAATGAAACTAAATATATGAAGGAAGTCATGAAGCCATTAGTTAGAATGTAGAAACAATTGATGGAAGGGTAGCAACAGATGATGGAATCCATTACACAATCCTTGGAAAATTTCATAAGGAACCAATAGGGTTCTTGTCCAAGTATTCTATATGATAATTAGAACCATACTGAAGGTGGAAACACTAATAATCAAACCCAAGAAACCCTTCGATTAGCAAGTCTTCTCTAAGACCGCTACTACCTAAGTTCTTGGATGAGCCCACCATGGGAAATCAAAATCTTCTAGGATAGGGAGAAAATTTCGTGGATTATTTAAGGGAATACCAATATTAAGGAGAAGCATTTCAGGTAGTTATGTCCATACAATATTTCTGCTCCATAAAACTCTGGAACAAAACAAAGGACTACAATAGAGGGCCACAAAATTATGATCATCCAAGAATATTGGGAAGTTATCAATTCTCACTTTTGATGGATCATCCAGATGCACTGCTAGAGCATAGGCACAAAAGTTGGATACGTGTTTCTAATGTTAGGATATTCCGACACATAGGATATAGTTAAGTTCAACTTGGTCTAGTATAGAGTTAGGTTAGATTTAGGTAAAGTGTGTTTCTTTACCGTTGTATATTTTGTAACTTACAATCCGACGGTCACGATATGTAGTGATCCGACGGTTCACTCTCACCTCGGTATTACCGACACTTGATCTGTGGCTTGACACCCGATTGGTCCATGAGTTCTATTTAAAGCACATGGAGGGTCATTGTTCGGGTAATCCGTGCATGAGAGAAGCTTATGTAAATTTTCATTCTTTGATTAATAAATTGCCTGTAGTACCCACGTTGGGACAGGCCGTGGACTGTTTCCCTCCTTTCACTTTGAGGGTTTTAACCACGTCAAAAATACTGGTGTATTGATTTGAGATCTGGTTGTGAGCGGTGTCCTTTTGGTGTTCTTTCTGAGGAACTTACCCTGTAAATTCTTACATGGTATCAGAGCTATTTGAGGGCCGCGTCCGTTGGTGATCCAAATCTGAAGCCGGTAGAACTGCATGCGGCTGTCGTTTCCTAGATCTGCTGTTTCTGACTGCTTTCGGGCCGATAGGACTGCTCTGTTGCGTTTGGAGCATCTGTTCCAGTGAGGAACCCCTTTCGTTTCACGCGAAAAGGTTTCCGGTAGCCCTAGCTGCGTCATTTTTCAGATCGGGAGGTATACAGTGTTTTTTTTGCAGTTTACTGTTATTTTCTCTCTGCTTATTTCGGTCTCAGTTTATTTAGCCTTTTTTTTAAACCGAATCTATACCTTTCATTTCTGCGTATGCTCTTTGCCCTGCGACTTTGTGCGATCTGGGCAAATCAGAAACAGAAAGGAAGGATTTTTCTCATGCGTATGCTCTTTTCCCTGCACCTTAGTGTGATCTCGGAAAATCAGAAACATTGAGAAAAATATTTAGTTTTTCGGCTAAAGCTAACTTTGAGATTTTTTTTAAAATTTCTAGTTTTTTGGCTAAAGCTAACTTCGAGCCGCAAGGTTCGTTTTTCTTTGCATATTCGTGTTGGGTTTTGTGTTTTGTGTTTTGTAGGGAAAAAGAGCTTTCTCAAGGCAAGCACGCAAACCAAGGCCCCCCCCCCCCTCTCTCTCTCTCTCTCTCTCTCTCTCAAATTTTTTGTATAGATCAATTGGTTCAAAGCTATTTTAAGAGAGTAGAGGTCTTGGGTTCAAGTCTCCATTTTGTGGGGGCGGATTTTTTTTCATTCCCGCACATTCGCGCACTTTGCCGGCAACGTCAACAATTTTTTTTTCAAAAAGCCATAACTTCTTCATCCGGAAGCATTTTTCAGAGCCGTTTTTTTTAAAACCGCCTATTTTTTTGAGATCTATCCATTGGAACACTTACTTTCAGCATCTTCAGCTTCAGTTTTTTTAAGAATGGAAAGTCCATGCCAAGTCATTCTTGACAACACTAACTACTTCCAATGGGTAGCCTACATGGAAGATTTACTTAGAAGTAAAGGTCTCTTCAGAATAGCCACAGACCAAGAGAAGAAACCAAAAGATGAAGACAAGGCTGCAAAATGGGAAAATAGACAAGATCAAGCACGTGGTTTGATAGGGATGTCTATTTCTCCTAATCTTAGATTCCACATTGCAGAACTTGAGACTCCTCATGAAGCATTAGAAAAACTCGCTAAAGTTTTTGGGATTAAAAATGAAATTAGAGCCCATCAACTTGAAAATGAGCTGCTTACTTTGGATCCTAATAATTTTTCTTGCATTGAAGATTTCTTGTCCAAATTCAAGACCCTTAGATATCTCTTGGAAGGTGTTAAAGTTAAGAAAGAAGATGGTAACCTTATTTATTCCATCCTTACTAAGTTGGGACCAGCCTACTCTGTATTTGTTTCCACTTTCCATTCTACAAGGGAAGCTTTCATTTGTCAAGGAAAAGACTACAAGGCCCCTTCCTTTGACTCCTTTTGTGATTCCTTAATAAGAGAACAAGAAAAACTCTTACACCTTGGTCTTCTTAATCTTGGAAACTCTTCCACGAAAGCGTTAGCCGCCCAGCAGCAACCAAATTCAAAGAATCCTAAGAAGTCATATCCTCAAAAGAATGGTCCTAAACCATCTCAGCCTCAAAATGAAAGATCATTTCAGCAAAATGATAAGACCAATAAAAACAAATGGAAGAAGACTGATAGACATTGTAACTTTTGTAATCGAGATGGCCACTTAGAATCTAAATGCTTTAAGAAGATGGAAGCCTTGGAAGCCGCAATGAAGAAACATAACATCCATGTGGAGCCTACTTCAACTTCAACTTCCGGAATGGCACTTTTTGCATGTCATTGTCAATCATCTCAGTCTGGTTATGCATTAAATGTATCTTCTTCTTCTTCTCATTCTCATGAGTGGCTCATTGATTCTGGAGCCTCTTGTCACATGGCCAAAAACCAAGCCATGTTTTCTTCTTTAAATGATTGTAACACCAAAAATATATATGTTGGTGATGATAGATCTCTTAATGTTGTAGGGACTGGAACTGTTCATCTAGACAATGGTCAGTTTAATGATGTATTATGTGTTCCAACCTTATCCTGCAACCTTCTATCTGTCTATCAGATAACTCATTCAGGTGAAGGTAAAATTGTTGAATTTTCACCTCATGATGTTGTAATCAAGGATCTAAAAGATCCTAAACAGATTCTAGCTACTGGTCTTGCTGATGATTCCAAAAGGTTGTATAAGTTTCACAACTTTGGGTCATCAAATCTTCCCTCAGTATTTATTGCTCATAATGATGAAGTGAGCAAACTTTGGCATGAGCGATTTGGTCACTTAAACTATCGCTCCCTTCAGCATCTATGTAAAGAAAATATGGTGACAGGTCTTCCTATGGTATCTTGCAGAGATGGTGTTTGTTCCGGATGTGTACTCGGAAAACATCATCGGGACAGTTTTGACAAACGTGCCTCTTGGCACGCCTCAGCCCCTTTACAGCTTGTGCACAGTGATTTATGTGGTCCTCTTCCTGTTGCTTCATTCTCTGGCTGCAAGTACTTCTCAACTTTCATTGATGATTTCTCCAGACGCACTTGGGTATACTTCTTAAAACTCAAGAGTGAAGTATTTAACACCTTTTTGGCCTTCAAAGCCTTTGTTGAAAAACAATCTGGACATCAAATTCTTAAGCTAACAACTGATAATGGTGGAGAATATGTTAAAAACACATTCATCAACTTTTGCACCGAAAATGGAATTCAAATGCAACATACTGTTCCATACACTCCACAACAAAATGGTGTAGCTGAAAGGAAAAATCGCACCTTAAAGGAAATGGCTAATTGTATGCTGCAATCTAAAGGACTCAGTCTTAGTTTTTGGGCCGAAGCAATTAATTATGCAAATTATATAATCAATCGCACTCCTACTAAGGTTCTAGAGAATATCACTCCAGAAGAAGCTTGGAGTTCCATTAAACCAGATGTAAGTCACTTTCGTGTGTTTGGAAGTGAAGCATGGGCCCATATTCCAGATGAAAAGCATAAAGCTTTAGAACCTAAGAGTGAGAAATGTACTTTTGTTGGATATTCTGAAGATGTAAAAGGTTATAGACTTATTCCATTTAAGTCCAAAAATGTTATCATTAGAAGAGATGTAAAGTTTGATGAAAATAAATCGGCCTGCGAGCCTAGTCCGGCGGATGTGCCACCTCTTCCTATCTCTTCTACTTTTGAAAACATTTCTTCTTCAGATGATGAAAGCGAGGATGATAATCCTCCCCCACCTTCTCAGGATCCTCAACTTCCACGATGGGTCTGTGCTACTCGGGATGCAGCAGGTGATCTTGCCGGTGATCCTACAGATCAGCGACGTACACGTTCTCAGTTTGAAAGAGCCTCTTCTTTACTGGCTCAAGCTCCAGTAAATCATGATCCTGACACTTTTGCAGAAGCTTCAGGCCATCCACACTGGGAAGCAGCTATGAATGAAGAATATCATTCATTGATGACAAATGATACATGGGATCTTGTTCCTCTACCAAAGGGACGCAAACTTGTTAGATGTAAATGGGTTTACAGAACCAAGTATGGACCAGATGGGAAAGTTGATAAACATAAAGCTCGTCTCGTTGCTAAGGGCTTTTCACAGGTTGAAGGCATTGACTACACTGAAACCTTCTCCCCTGTTGCCAAAATGAACTCTATCCGCCTTGTTCTTTCCCTTGCTGCCTCTTTAAAATGGGAAGTCCATCAGATGGATGTTAAATCTGCCTTCTTGCATGGGGACTTGCAGGAAGAAATCTATATGGAACAACCCATTGGCTTCATACAAACAGACTCCAGCCTTGTTTGTCGACTTAAGAAATCCCTTTATGGCCTCAAGCAAGCTCCTCGGGCTTGGTATGCCAAAATGGATAGCTTTCTTTTAGAATCTGGCTTTTCTAGGTGTCATTCTGACAATACTGTCTACACCAAGAAAGTGGGCAACTCTCTTATCATCCTTGTTCTTTATGTTGATGATCTTATTCTTACTGGTAGTGATCCCAACCTTATAAACCATGTGAAGTCCAGCCTTAAAAAGAAATTTGAAATGACAGACTTAGGACACTTACACTATTTTCTCGGTCTTCAAGTCTTGCAATCCCAGGAGGGTATTTTCCTTTCCCAGTCCAAGTATGCTTGTGATATTCTTTGTCATTTTCACATGGAAGACTGTAAGCCAGCCCCTTCTCCCTTTCAGTCTGGAGTCAAACTTTCAGTCTCTTGTACTTCTCCTGAAGTTGATGCTACCTTATACCGTCAACTTGTCGGAAAACTCTTGTATTTAACCCATACTCGTCCTGATCTTTCCTTTGCTGTTGGCCTTGTTGCTCGTTTTATGCAAAACCCCCGTGAAAGTCATTGGAAAGCAGCTAAAAGAATACTTAGTTATGTTCGAGGTACAGTACAGTTTGGGATTCATTACAGTGCCAAAGCAGCTCCTCTGTTAGTTGGTTTCACTGATTCTGATTGGGCTGGTGACCCTGATGATCGGAAGTCTACTGCCGGTTATGTCTTCACTCTTGGTTCAGGACCTATTACATGGGCTTGTAAGAAACAGGCTGCCATTTCTCTTTCATCAGCAGAAGCAGAGTATCGTGGTGCCGTGGAAGCTAGTAAGGAAGCCTTGTGGCTTCGTCAGATCCTATCAGAGTTTGGCTTTGAGCAGCAGCATCCAACCACACTTTGGTGTGATAATTAAAGTGCCATTCAGCTATGCAAAGATCCAGTCCAGTATCAGCGCAGCAAACACATTGAACTACACATGCACTTCATCAGAAAGCTCATTCATGACCATGTTCTTGAAGTGCAATATTGTCCAACAGATGATCAGGTTGCAGACATCTTCACAAAGGCTCTCACAGAGGCGAAGTTCACTAAACTTCGATATATGCTTGGAGTTCAGGAAGTTGTCACTAAGGGGGGATAGGCTCTAGTGCCTCCTTCCTTCTCCTATTGTGTCATATTTGTAAATCCTTCAATCCTATCCCAAGTTGTTCTTAAGGGGGGATGTTAGGATATTCCGACACATAGGATATATTTAAGTTCAACTTGGTCTAGTATAGAGTTAGGTTAGAGTTAGGTAAAGTGTGTTTCTTTACCGTTGTACATTTTGTAACTTACAATCCGACGGTCACGATATGTAGTGATCCGACGGTTCACTCTCACCTCGGTATTACCGACACTTGATCCGTGGCTTGACACCCGATTGGTCCATGAGTTCTATTTAAAGCGCATGGAGGGTCATTGTTCGGGTAATCCGTGCATGAGAGAAGCTTATGTAAATTTTCATTCTTTGATTAATAAATTGCCTGTAGTACCCACGTTGGGACAGGCCGTGGACTGTTTCCCTCCTTGCACTTTGAGGGTTTTAACCACGTCAAAAATACTGGTGTACTGATTTGAGATCTGGTTGTGAGCGGTGTCCTTTTGGTGTTCTTTCTGAGGAACTTACCCTGTAAATTCTTACATCTAACTCAAACCAATGACCAAATTAGAAGTCATAAAAAAATTTACCCTACACTTGGAGGGTGAAGCTCATGAATGGTGGTACCATATGATAATCACATTGGGGCATGCTAATATCACCTCCTAGATAGAATTCACTCAAATTATGATTGACAGGTTTGAAAAAAAGGACCCTGAAGAGAATTTCATAGAATTGGCTCAGCTTAGGAAAATGGGGACAATAAAATACCTATATTTCAAATTTCTATAGGTTGGTCATTATGGTGTCAAACGTGTAGAAATTTTGAATAATTTAACACATATTCAATGGACATTATCCTGATCATGTACTATTGCGGAATACATACACAATACATAAGCTCCTCTACGTTGATCATCAATATAGCAGCATCAATAACAATAAAACATCAAGAGCATTCACACATTAACACAGTATGTAACCCGGGGAAAGCATCTCGCTAAAAACCCCACACTATCTGTATATTAATGATTGAGACCATGTAAAATTACAAAGTACAATGCTTATCACAAGCAATCCAGTACCAACTCCGCCTGTTACACACAATACAGCTAAGATCTGATCTCCAAATCTATTCCACTGCTTGCCTGCCTCCACTACTCAATACCTGCTCAAGAATGAATGAGAATGGTCTACCAAACTCGTATTTCACCTCCAAAGAATCACTCACAATGTGTAAGACGTGAGCAGAAGCTACAAACTGGGCAAATACATGAGCAAACTCATTGGCATACTCAATCCCTTGATTGTGCAAGATCTGATGCACAACTATAGTCACAACTGATAGCAATTTGATTCTCTAACACCTGTCCCTGCTGAACTGAACATGCACTGACATGCAACTGAGTTAATTGATGTATTCTATAGTTGTATTATGAGTTAATAATTAGTTTAACAACTCATCATTAGTCTATTTGCAGTTAGACTAACTACAACTAGTTTATCCAAGTCAAACTGAACACAACTCCATCAACTCCACAATCAACTCCACCAAACTCAACTGATTGAGTTCTAACTGAAGTCATGCATGCAACAACTCAACTGACTCATAAGAAAAGCGCACTTCCTTCTGACAGCTGCATGGGCCACATCTGTAGCTCAAACTGAAGTGCTCCAAGAGAATAAGATCAAGTTTATAGTCCAAATATTATTATGAGACAATAATATTTGACTTTTCTATTTTTGACGGCCAATCTAAAAATAGACTTTGATCACCCACACTGTGATCACTCACACTTTGGTCACCCACACTGTGATCACTCACACTTTGGTCACCCACATTGTGATCACTCACACTGTGATCAAAAATAGAACTTGCGCCATAATTTGCCTGTGGGCCCACTTAGTGAAGGTGACTCTTTTCACTAAGCGCCATCATCTTGTTGCAATCTCAACACTCCCTCTCGACAAGATATGGATTATCAGCAACCCCTATCCTGCCTCGGTGGTACTCGAATTTGCTCCTGGTGAGAGCCTTCGTCAAAATATCAGCATCCTGATCCTCCGTTGGAATGTATGAAAGAAACATGATCCTCCACTGCACACAATCTCTGATATGATGGTACCTGATGTCAATATGCTTAGATCTATCATGAAATACAGGATTAGCCGAGAGTTTAATGCAACTCTAGTTATCACAATAAATCACAGTAGGATCCAAATGAGAACCGAAAAAACCAACCAGGATCTTCCTCATCCATATAGCCTCGCATGCAGCCAAACTTGCTGCCATATACTCGGCCTCCGCTGAACTGAGTGCCACGGATCACTGCTTCCTGCTGTACCAAGAAACTGTTGTCGATCCAATACTGAAGACCCCTCTTGATGTGCTCTTTCTGTCCATTGGGCTCCCTACCCAATCTACATCCGTGAAGCCACATAGCTTCACCTCATCCTCCTGTCTGTACCACAAATCATATCCCGATGTGCCTCTCAAGTAGCGCAATACATGCTTGCCCTCCTTCCAGAAGAGCTTGGTAGGCTTAACCATAGCTTGTGAAAGCTGGTTAACTGCATAGCATATATCAAGTCGTGTATTGACCAAACACATCAGCGACCCCACCAACTATCGATAAACAGTGGCATCCACTTCTTCTCCTGAAGTGGCATCCTCCTTCCTCCAACCTCCAGGAAGAGGAGTATCAACAGGCTTGCAGCCATGCATGTTGAACTTCTCCAGTATCTCCTGAGCATACTTGCCCTAAGAAACAAACAATCCACCACTGCGCTGCCATATTTCCAATCCTAGGAAATAGTGAAGGAGGCCCAAGTCCTTCATCTCAAACTCTGTAGCAAGATCCTTCTTGCATGACAATATCAACAGCTCATCACCTGTTAGAATCAAATCATCAACATACAGTACAATGATAAGCAACTTACCCTCCACCACAATCTAGTATAGGTTAGGATCCGCCTCACTCTTGGAGAATCCAAGTCCTGTGAAATAGATGTCTATCCGTGTGTACCAAGCACGTGGTGCTTGCTTCAACCCATACAGCGCTCTCTTGAGCCTGCACACATGCGACTTGCTGCTGAAGACCTCAAAGCCTTCGGGCTGCTCAATGTATGCCTCCTCCTCAATGACTCCGTTGAGGAATGCAGTCTTCACATCCATCTGATGAATGTGCCATCCCATCTGCGCTGAGAGAGCAAGAATCGTCCATATGGAAGAATACCTTGCGACAGGTGCAAAGGTCTCCTCATAATCGATCCCCTCTATCTGTGAAAAGCCTCGGGCAACAAATCTTGCCTTGTACTTCTCCACACTCCCGTCAGCTGCATGCTTGACCTTGTAGATCCATCTCGAACCCACCACTGATTTCCCTTCCGGTCTAGGAACAATCTCCCATGCATTGTTTCTGACAATAGAATCATACTCTTCCACCATGGCGTCTACCCATGCGGGATCCTCCACAGCTTCCTCGAAAGAGTATGGCTCAGTCACAACACACTTGCTCCTCAGAGCCATGTATCTAGTGTACTGATCAGGTGACTGTCTCTGCCTACGTTGGGCTATAGGTGGTCCTACAACTTTCTCTACGTCTTGAGCCAGTCGCTCAGCTTCTGTCAAGCGCTTTCGCCCTCTGATGGTTGGCGCTGCATGAGTGGTCTCTTCCACTCCATGAACCTCATCCTGTGGCTAATCCACGTCTTGAAGCTCATCCTTAGGAACTAATAGCTCCTCATCTGCATGCAAGTGTAGCTCCCTCTCAAGTGAACACTTCATGGCTTTCTCCTCCTGAAATTTTATATCCTGTCGCACAATAGTTTTACCACTGTTTGGCAAATACACACGATAGTTGTGGGGCGTATCAGTGTACCCCACAAATATCCCAACCTCTGCGGTCGGCTCCAACTTCTTCCTGGCATCCTTCATCACATGCATGTAAGCGTTAGCACCAAAAATCCTCAAATGAGAAAGATCATGCTTCTTACCAGAATAAGTCTCCTTAGGTGTACTCATGCCAAGTACCCTATGAGGACAACGGTTCTGCACATAAACTGTTGTATTGCATGCTTCCGCCCACAAGTGAAGGGGTAGGCCCTGATCATGCAACATTGCCCGTGCAGCACCCACAATCATTCTGTTCTTCCGCTCAGCTACCCCGTTCTGTTGTGGGTTATGGGGAGCTATGAGCTCTCTACGAATCCCTTCTGCCTTGCAGAAATCCTTGAACTTGTCCGAGATGTATTCACCACCATTATCGCTCCTAAGAGCCTTCACCTTCTTCCCCGACTCCTTCTCGACCAGTGCTTTGAATTAACAGAACTTTGAATATGTCTCGCTCTTCTTCTGCATGAAGAAGATTGAGCACTTACGAGAGAAATCATCAACAAAAATCACATAATACCTGTGTTTTGCTGTCGAAGCAACTGAGAAAGGTCCACACACGTCTGTGTGAATTCTCTCAAGGATCGTCGTGGCGCGACTATCCTTCTCGTGAAAGGTGGCTTTCACAAACTTCCCCAAAGTACACCCCTTGCACTGATCTGACTGCGCAAGTGTGCCTTTAGGAAGCCCTGTAGTGATCTGCTACAGTATCTTCAAGGCTCCATGGTGAAGGTTACCCAATCTCCTGTGCCACAACTCACCATCATCCCGGCTCACCAATCCTTCTGCCTTGCCCGCCATTGCTGCGCATCCATCTACATGAAACTGATAAAGGTTCCTCACTCGAACCCCTATCTTCTGGGTCTCACCAGTTGTCTTGCTGAGCAGGAAAGCCTTTCCCTCGCTGAAAACAACATCATACCCCTTGTCTTCTAACATCGCCACTGAGATGAGATTCTTCGTCAATCCTGGAACATGCATGACTTCCTTCAATACGAAGGGTTTACCAGACTCCCTCTCAAAGGAAATGGTACCGATACCGGTCGCACTGTATCTACCATCATCGCCCATCTCGATGTGCACTCCAAGATCTTTGTCCTCCAGATCAGAGAACAAATCTCTATCTCCCGTCATGTGAAAAGGCGCACCACTATCCAAGAACCACACTGATCCCATCACACTTTAAACCAAGCATGCGATCAATGAAAAATCAAGCTCAAACTGTGAGGCTAGAGCCTCTCCTGCTGAAGATCCAGCAGCCTGCTTGTTCTTCTTCTTCTGCGGACAATTAGTGGCATAGTGTCCGTGCTGGTAACAGTGAAAACACTTCACCTTGGACATATCCTGCTTCTTGCCTTTCGCACCAGACTGAGAAGCTTTCTTGCTCTTATCTTTCTTTGCTTTGGTAGCCAAAGCACAATTCTCTTCATCAGCTCCCTTTGACGAAGATCCGTCCCTGGTACTCCGCCTGATCTCCTCCTGCACAAGATCTGACCATAGTCTTTCCCATCCTGGCAATTTCTCCCGACCATTAACAGAGTCCTGATAGGAATGCCAACTCTTCGGAAGACCAAGGAGAGCCAAGCTCACCAAGTCCTCATCATAGACAGTAACCCCCACACTTCCCAGCTCATCTCGACACTGAGTGAACTTCGTGAGATACTTGGGAATGCTGTCACCCTTCTCGCATTTGATGTTTCTGATTTTATCTTTGAGCGCCAGCTTCCTCTGATCGCTCTTGCTTTGGAATAATTATGTTAATGATTTCCACATCAAATATGGAGTAGCCTTTCCATGGAAGCTAGACACAATGTGATCCTTCACACCCTCCAACAGAATCCTTCGACATTTTGCGGTCTTCTTTTGCCAAACTTCCGCCTCAATAGCATCAGTAGGCTTTGGGATATCCGTATCTATGAACTCCTTCAACCTGTTATCATCCAATACTGCCTCCATCCTGTCCTTCCATGCAATATAGTTTGAGCTGCTCTCAAGAGCATACTCCAATCGCAATCCGTTGAAAGACATTGCTATGTTGTCACCAAGAAAACACTGCTGCAAATTCGAATTCCACCAACAACCAACTCAACCGCCTCGGATCTAAGATTCGTGAGAACACAATATTTCTCGTACAGAGATTGACTGTATGGGCATTCACCGGATATCTCACCTTCCAAAGGAAGGATGAATCCAGAGGCTACCTGGCCCGATTACAGACTCTACCTGAAGAAATAGAATGTAAACACTTCCTGAATAGTAGATCTGATGATCAACACCTCTGATACCATGTAGAAATTTTGAATAATTTAACACATATTCAATGGAGATTATCCTGATCATGTACTATTGTGGAATACATACACAATACATAATCTCCTCTATGTTGATCATCAATATAGCAGCATCAATAACAATAAAACATCAAGAGCATTCACACATTAACACAGTATGTAACATGGGGAAAGCATCTCGCTAAAAACCCCACACTATCTGTATATTAATGATTGAGACCATGTAACATTACAAATTACAATTCTTATCACAAGCAATCCATTACCAGCTCCACCTGTTACACACAATACAGCTAAGATCTGATCTCCAAATCTATTCCACTACTTGCCTGCCTCCATTGCTCAATACCTGCTCAAGAATGAATGAGAATGGTCTACCAAACTCGTATTTCACCTCCAAAGAATCACTCACAATGTGTAAGACGTTAGCAGAAGCTACAAACTGGGCAAATACATGAGCAAACTCATTGGCATACTCAATCCCTTGATTGTGCAAGATCTGATGCACAACTATAGTCACAACTGATAGCAATCTGATTCTCTAACACCTGTCCCTGTTGAACTAAACATGCACTGACATGCAACTGAGTTAACTGATGTATTCTATAGTTGTATTATGAGTTAATAATTAGTTTAACAACTCATCATTAGTCTATTTGCAGTTAGACTAACTACAACTAGTTTAATCAAGTCAAACTGAACACAACTCCATCAACTTCACAATCAACTCCACCAAACTCAACTGATTGAGTTCTAACTGAAGTCATGCATGCAACAACTCAACTGACTCATAAGAAAAGCGTACTTCCTTCTGACAGCTGCATGGGCCACATCTGTAGTTCAAACTGAAGTGCTCCAAGAGAATAAGATCAAGTTTATAGTCCAAATATTATTATGAGACAATAATATTTGACTTTTCTATTTTTGACAGCCAGTCTAAAAATAGACTTTGATCACCCACACTGTAATCACTCACACTTTGGTCACCCACACTGTGATCACTCACACTTTGGTCACCCACATTGTGATAACTCACACTGTGATCAAAAATAGAACTTGCGCCATAATTTGCCTGTGGGCCCACTTAGTGAAGGCGACTCTTTTCACTAAGCTCCATCATCTTGTTGCAATCTCAACAAAATGTGTCAACGTATATATTGGTCATACTATTTATTGAGGGACTTACTGAACTCCTCAAAGGTCAAGTTAAAATCTTCAAACTAGGGTCATTACAGGATCAAATTAGCAGAGCCCTAGACATGGACAATGCAATGCCCAAAACAAAGGGTTCTTCCAAACCTATTATTCCCCAAAAGAACAAAGATGAGAACCCTTGGCCTGGAAAGGATAATTTTGATGAAAATAAGAGGGATTTGAGGAGGAAGAAGTTATGATTTAAATGTAGGGAGCCTTGGGAATTAGGCCACACATGCTTGGGAAGAGGAAAGATACAATACATAGAGGTTTACTCTAATAGTGATAAAGCGGATGACAAAGAACATGACAACCCAAAGGAGGATCAACCACATGAATATATCAAAGGTGGTACCATAGCAAGGCTAATAATCATGTGTTCCTAGATATAATACTTTTAGAATCAAAGGTGTAGTAAAGGGTCAGCGAGTCACTACTCTAATTGATGTAGCATTGTGGGGTAACCCAAAACTTCATTGATGCAACATTGGCTTCCAATAAGGGTCTACCCACATAAGAATTTGAATGGTTTGGAGTTAAGGTAGCTTATGGGTATAATATGGTGTGCACAAATGGGGTTCCACACTATAACTTAAAATAGGTAACTACATGATGACTAATTATTTGTATATGGTTAACCTATCATATGTCAATCTTTTATTGGGAGTTAAGTGGATAGTTACTATAGGGAAACACACATGTGACTACAGGATATTGAAGATGGAATTCACTATAGCTAAAGGAAAGAGGGAAGTGTTGAGAAGGATGAACAATTTTTTATGAAACCAGCTAACAAACGATAGAAAAGATAGATCAACGCCTTAGAATTCAGCCTCTTCGAGGGGGAAACCTCCTTTTCATTACACAAATGAACAATTCTTGGATGATTCAAATGACAAAACTTCATTTCTATGTATAGGAGTCTAAGGGGTCACAATATAACCAAGCCAACCTAACAATAATAATATAAAGGCACAAAAATAACAATAGAGGGATTCTATGGGGCACAATAATAACAATATGGGGACAATAGGGGCACAACAATAACAATAAGGGATACAACGAAAATAGTAATGGGGGAATCACTAGTATTATAGGGACCTAACATGCCCCTCTCCTTCAAAAAAGTGTTGTCCTCAACGCTTGAGTAGTTCTGGATGCTTTTGTATAAAATTCTCATCCTCCCATGTGGAATCTTCAACGGGTAAGTTCTTCCACTTGATGAGATACTCTGAAATTGATCGATTTCGTAGTTGTCGAGTTCTTTTTTCTTTGACTACTTTAGGTTCCAATATGATTTTTCCTTCCTCATCAAGTTTTGGCAATATTGTTTGAACTGGAAGCTTGTCACCTATAACCTTCTTTAAGCATGAAACATGGAAAACTGGGTGCACTCGGGAAGCTGTAGGAAGCTCCAATTTGTATGCCATAGTACCTATCTTTTGCAACACCTTGTATGGACCATAATACTTTGGTGATAATTTATTATCCTTCTTAGCTTGCTTGAGGGACATTTGTTTATATGGTTGTAGCCGTAGGAATACCCAATCACCTACATCAAAACTTCTTTCGCTGCGATGTTGATCTACCTACTATTTCATTCTATTCTATGCCAAGGTGAGGTTATCCTTTAAGAGTTGGAGAACTTGTTGCTGATGCTCGATGTGATCTTCAACTTCTTGAACCTTAGAATTTTCTCTTAAATATGATATGATGGATGGTAGATGATATTCATAAAGTTCAGTAAATGGGGTCATTTTTGTTGCAGTATGGAAGGAAGTGTTATACCACCATTCAGCCAGAGGCAACCACTTGACCCATTGTGTCAGTTTATCATATACAAAGCAACAAAGATATCCTTCCAAACATTTGTTTACTATCTCAGTTTGCCCATCAAATTGAGGATGATAAGATGAGCTATGAGCTAACTGAGTACCGAGAAAAGAAAATAATTTTGTCCAAAAATTTCCAGTGAAAATTGGATCTCTGTCACTTACAATAATCTTTGGGTTTCCATGTAGCTTTTGAATTGTTTCCATAAATGCAGTAGAAACTGTACTCATTTTAAATGGATGAGATAATGCACAAAAGTGTGCATGCTTGGTAATTTTGTCAACTACCACCATGATAACACTCTTTCCTTCAGACTTGGGTAAACCTATGATAAAATCCATTGAAACCTCCTCCCAATGTTGGCTTGGAATGGATAAAGGTTGTAATAGTCATGGGGTCTTAATTGTTTCAACTTTATTTTGTTGCCAAACCAAACATTTTGCCACAAACTTTTGAATATCTGATTTAAGGCCATCCCAAAAAAATTCCTTCTTAACCTTGTGGTAGGATTTTAGAAATCCTAATTTCCCTCCTAAGGCAGAGGTGTGCAATTCCCTAAGAATCTTTTGTTTGAGTTGGGAATTCTTACATAGGTATAACTGATCCTTGTACCATAACGAATCATTTTTCCAGCTAAATGTATCAGATGTACTGGGATCTTGTTGTATCTTTTGAATGAGTGCCCACACTTCCTCGTCATTCTTCCATTCATCCCTTGCTTTATTTATCCAATCTGGTTGGATAATAGAAATGGCGCAAAGAAATGCTTCCACATCCTCATCCTTTCTTGAGATTGCATCTGCCACAAGATTTTGCTTCCCTTTTTTGTAGATGATTTCAAAGTCATAACCCAACATCTTCGTGACCCATTTTTGCTGCTCTTCTAAAGGTAATCTTCGTTCTAAAAAGTATTTAAGACTATCATGATTTGTTTTTACCTTGAAGTGTCTTCCCATTAGGTAGGGTCGCCATTTCTTAAGTGCATGTAGTATTGCCAACATTTCCTTCTCATAAATAGCTTTGTGTAAATGCTTTCCTTTGATTGGACGACTTTCGAAAGCAATGGTTCTTTCTTCTTGAATTAAAACAACACCAATTCCATTTCCTAAGGAATCACATTCCACAATAAAGGTTTTTGTGAAGTTCAGTGTAGCTAAGACTGGTGCTTGGAACATTGCCTCTTTAAGATGTTCAAAGGCCTTTGTTGCTTTTGGAGTCCATGAAAATTCATCTTTCTTCAATAATGTTGTTAGAGGTGTTGCTATTCTCCCATAATTCTTAACAAACTTGAGATAATACCCTGTCAACCTGAGAAATCCTCTTAGATGCTTTATGGATGTGTCGATTTTCCATTCCTTAATGGTTTTAATTTTTCTAGGGTCTACCTTAACACCTTCATGGGATACAATATGACCCAGATATTCCACCTATTGTACTCCAAAGAAACATTTGGAGATTTTTGCATATAATTGTTTCTCCTCCAATAGTTTGAGCACCATGTCAACAAGTTGGACATGATCCTTACAAGACTTGTTGTAGATTAGTATATCATCAAAAAATACTAACACAAATTTTCTAAGGAAGGGTTTGAAAATGGAATTCATCAAACCTTGAAATGTAGAAGGTGCATTAGTAAGGCCAAAAGGCATGACCAAAAATTCATAATGACCCTCATGAGTTCTAAATGTTGTTTTTGGAATGTCTTCAGTCTTCGTTCAGATTTGATGATATCCTGAATGAAGATCCAACTTGGTGAAGTAAATTGATCCATGCAATTCATCCAATAATTCATCAATGATAGGAATGGGAAATTTATCTTTAATATTGAGCTTGTTGAGCTCCCTATAATCTGGACACGTAAGCCATGATCCATCCTTCTTATGAACCAATACTACTGGAGCAGAGAAAGAACTTTGACTAGGTTGAATTATACCAGCCTCTAGCATTTTTGAAACCTACATTCAATTTCACTTCCTGGAATCAAATTAATAGCATGATCATGATCACGAATAGGTGGGAGGCCTTTGGGAGTCTCAAATACCTTGGAATTATTGTCTAAGACTTTTTGGAGATCTGGAGAAATAGATGATTTCGATGTGGAAACCTCTAGTGAACATAATTGTGCAATTATGCCTCATTGTTCTTTCTTTAGAAGCTTTGTCATTCTGTTAGAGTTGATTATCTTTCCCGGTTTCCCTGTGATACCCCTTAATTCAACTTCCTTTCCATCTGAAGATAATTTCATGAAAAGTTCTTTAAAATTAAAAGCTATTGTACCCAAGGATTGTAGCCATTGGACTCCTAGTACAACATCAGCACCACCCATTGGAATGGAAAGCATTGGGCTATTCAATACATATTCTCCCATGGGTAGCTTGATATTATGGCACTTTCCTAAGCAATTTATGGTTCCTCCACTTGCAACCATCACTTGACACTCTAATGCTGGATATAGGAAGCAATTCAATTCCTTGGCTATCTTACAATGACTAAAATTATGGGTACTTCTTGAATCAATCAACACTATTACCTTTTTCTTCTTGATATGCCCTTCTATTTTGATAGTTTTAGGAGTGGTAATTCCAACCAATGCATTACAAGATATGCTCAGATTCATTTCTTCTTTTTCTAGGGTTTGTTCCTAGTGTATATCCTCTTCTTTTGACGTTTCTTGTTCCTTTTCTTCCTCCTCTTCACAATCTATGTAAAATAGTTTCTTCTCCGCACACTTATGACCTTTAGTGTATTTTCTATCACAACTGTAACAAAGCATTTTTGCACCTTTTTCTTCCAATTGTTGTGGTGTCAACCTTGTAGGTTGTGGATGGCTAGGGGCAGCAACACTTCCATCTTTATGATTGTGAGTGGTAGGCTTCCTTGTTTCCATAATTTTGCTTTCCATTTTTCTTGCCAACTTGAATGCCTTCTCTAATGAATCTGGTTCCCAAAGGCAAACCTCATTTTGGATGTTATCTTTTAAATTCCCTATGAACACATCAATCCTATGCTCCTCTGGAATATTTTTTACCCTTATATTCAATTTTTGGAAGTCCTCAATGTGCTCCATCATTGAACCCTTTTGTTTAAGATTTATCAATTGGCTAAAAAAAGTGTTGTTTTTTGTATCCTCATAATGTGCTATCATTTCATCCGTAAAAATAGCCCAAGTGACAATTTGTTTAAGAGAGCAAAGCCATCAATACCATACAAACTGATTTGGTTCCAAATATGAAGTTGCAATGCATACCTTTTGTGTGTTTTTCACATTATGGAGATCGAAAAATTGTTTCATTTGTAATATCCATGTTCTAGGATCCTTGCCATCAAACTTCCTCATATCGATCTTTGAAATATGGTGGTTCTTCGATCCAACATTATAGTCTATGAAATCATGATTAAAATTTATTTTTTTCTCATCATGAGTTTCCTTTACTACCCTTTTTCCATTAGTAAGCATTTCTTGTAGAAACTTTGTTAAAATTGTCTTCAAATCTGTCTTCAAATCTTCCATGCCTTTCTTTAAATCATCCATCTTAGCTTCAACACCGTCCATCTTAGCTTCCACGTCATTCATCTTAGCTTATATTCTTTTCTTTAAACCATCCATCTTAGCTTCCACATCTTTCTTTAAACCAT
Organism: Pinus tabuliformis; assembly: GCA_031772625.1. Classification (NCBI taxonomy): domain Eukaryota; kingdom Viridiplantae; phylum Streptophyta; class Pinopsida; order Pinales; family Pinaceae; genus Pinus; species Pinus tabuliformis. The sequence goes on along the minus strand of CM062813.1, from coordinate 351,621,227 downwards.
CCATCTTAGCTTCTACGTCTTTCTTTAAACCATCCATCTTATTTTCTGTTACTTTTTGTGCGAGTGAAATTTGTTGCACTTGGTCTCCTAATTTTGATATATCATGTTGCATTTATTCCTCTTCTTCATGAGTCATGCTAGAGCTTTCAGGTTGCTTACTAGGTGTTTCCATTTTATTTCTTTGGGGCATCAATTAGTGATAATAATTCTTCGCTATGCCCTTTGAATTCCTTCAAACTAATTTTTCAAACCAAGCTTATGCAAAAATTAAAAAAAAAAAAACTACACACCTTTTTTCACTTTGTAGGAGCTCGATATTGAATCTGATGTATCTTTGTAATTTTGGATCTCCCAGGTCTAACATTTCGTCTTGCAGTAACCCTCTGAGTAATCTTTCTAACCCCACAAGTCTGACCAAGATTGGATTCTCCAATGAAGAGTTATGCCAAATCTCCCATGATGACCTGAGTATAGACTAGTTCAGTAGAGCGCACTTGTACAACACGCCTCGGGTCACTGTTTCAACCTTAGGTTTTGAGAATGATACTCAAAATAAATACATTCCTTCCTCTTTCTATAACTTCTTACTAAAATTCAATTTGATGCTCAGAGCGAAAGTTATGACAATTTTCCTAAGGTGACTTGTTTGGAATGTAATTCGGGGGTCTGCAAAAAGCCTAACTTCCTCATATTATATCCGAACATATAGCAAGACAGGCTTTGAAATTCGAAGCCTATGTTTAGACTGATTTACTCTGAAATGGGTTTTTGTTTTAGCTTCTAAAACTTTGTATCGAAATAGTTATAGCTAAAATTCCACGATGACCTGTTTTAGATGAAATTATGGAGCTTGCAAAAACCCTAACTTCCTCATATCATATCTCCAAAAATATAGCAAGACAAAATCTGAAATTTGGATTCAAGGTTCAGCGAGATTTAGCCTCAAATGGGTTTTTGTTTTAGCTTTTGAAATGTCGCAGAAAAAAAGTTATATCGAAAATTCCATGATGACCTATTTGGAGCAGCAAAACCCTAGAATCCAAAGCTCTGATACCAAATGTTATGAAACCAACTCACAAAAGACAGAAAAGATAGATCAACTCTTTAGAATTCAGCCTCTTCGAGGGGGAAACCTCCTTTACATTACACAAATGAACAATTCTTGGATGATTCAAATGACAAAACCTCCTTTCTATATATAGGAGTCTAAGGGGTCACAATTTAACCAAGCTGACCTAACAATAATAATATAAAGGCACAAAAATAACAATAGAGGGATTCTATGGGGCACAATTGTTGGCATTATGTTTCTGGTATGGCTATATGTTACAGATGTTGTACTTGATGGCAACTCCCGTGGCAAGGCTCTCAATTTGTTGAAAATTAAGAAGTACGCAGGAAATCAGTTCAGAAGGTGCGTACCCGCAGGTACACCATGCAGGGACCGCGTCCAGATACGCAGGCCAGCCGTTCAGGAGGTGCGTACCCCCAGTGCACACATTTCAAGGCAAAGAAATTCACATGTGGGGTTTTCTTATGTGTTACTCTTGGTATTTAGCCGACGGTATTGGGTTATTATGGTGTCGGCTCGTGGTATTGTTCCATGATTTTAGGAGGAGCTTGCCTATATAAAGCAAAGGAGATCACTTGGCTAAGCATCTTTGCAATTGAATATCTTTAGATCTGAAATATTGGGTTATGGTCTTAAAAGCTTGATCTATATGAAAAGGAAGTTGAAGGCGAATCTGTGAAGGGTGATCTCTCGAGCGCATGATCAGATCTGAGCAACTGTGCCACTCTAGTGGACTGCCTACTTGGCCCTAATAAGAAGGCCGCAGGTGTTTAACAGAAGAACTGAGTGGATACGCAGTGCAGAAACAGGAGATCTGCGTCGGTACGCAGAGCAGAAACAGGAGACCTGCGTCGGTACGCAGAGCAGAAGAAGGAGAGCTGCGTCGGTACACAGAGCAGAAGAAGGAGAGTTGCGTCGGTACGCAGAGTGACAAAAGTTCAGGTGCATCTGCATAGTAAAAGTACGCGACGCGATAGTATTTTTGGGTGCGTCCCTGCAGTAACAGTACGTGGCGCGATAATGTTTCTGGGTGCGTCCCTGCAGTAATAGTACGCAGCACAGTTCAAGGAACAGTGTGTGGGCACGCAGTTCGGCAGAAGGTTCCCTGCGGGTATACGCAGGAAAGCAGAAGGTGAACTGCGTAGCGACGCAGGCCACAGAAGGGAAAACTGCGTATCTGTCTTAAAATGTTCTGTTGACTGAATTTTTCTGTTGATAAGGTGTTCTGGGTTAGTTCTGTTATTGCTGATCTGATAACTGTAGTGGACTGTAACTTTTTGATCATTTGATGCTTTATGAAAAGAAGTAGGGGGTTGTAGCTCCCTTCCAGGAGAGACTGGAAAACGAGAGAGAGAGAGTTGTAGCTCTCTGCAGGTTGCAGCCTGCGTACTGGTAAAGATCTGCACCAGTACAAAACCATTGTAAAATGAGTTTCTAATTTGAAAGAAGATAGAGACATATTGCAGCAGGTGGTTTTCACCCACATTGGGTTTCCACCTTACATCTTGTGTTCTTTGGTGTGACTATCTGTTTTCTTTGTTCATGCTCATTATTTTATGGTACTGACATGCAAAACTAATTCAGAGGACAAATAAGGAAGATTTATTAAAAGAATTAGATAATACTGATTCACCCCCCCCTCTCAGTATTATTTTCAACAATTGGTATCAGAGCAGGTCCTTCAGAGAAGCTTGATCGCTTGAAGGTAGATCGTTCATCATGAGCAACTACGAGAGAGAAGCATCAATCAGGCCACCAGTTTTTGATGGGACAAACTTCAATTATTGGAAGGTAAGAGTTACTGCCTATCTTCAATCTCTGGGTACAGAAGTTTGGTACATAGTAGAAACAGGCTACGTTTTTCCTTCAGCTACTCCTACAGATGCAGCCGAGAAAAAGAAGTATGAAACAAATGCGAAAGCAGTCAGTACTCTATTAGGATGTATATCTCAATCAGAATTCATGAAGGTAATGCACTATAAATCTGCAAAAGAGATATGGGACAAAATTGTCACGAGCTATGAAGGAGATGAACAGGTAAAGCGTGCTAAACTTCAAACTCTCAGAATTCAGTATGAGACTCTCAAAATGTATAATGATGAAAGTGTGGCTAACTATTTTCTTCGGGTAGATGAGGTTGTTAATTGTATGAAAAATTTGGGTGAAGAAATAAAAGAGGCTATTGTGGTTGAAAAGGTTCTAAGATCATTGTCCCCCAAGTTTGAATCTAAAGTATCTGCAATAGAAGAAAAGGAAAATCTACGAATTCTTACTATGTCTCAGCTACATGGAATTCTAACTGCTTATGAAATGAGAAAGGGAGGTCCATCAGACAGAAGAGAAGTTGCTTTCAAGGCATCAGGCAAAGGAGATTATTATGAAGCAAGCCACGTCCCAGAAGAAGAGGAAGAAGAATCAAATTTTGTCAGAAATCTTCAAAGGGGTTCTGGAAGATTCAGAGGTAAGTTACCTTTTAAATGCTTTGCTTGTGGAAGAGTAGGTCATTATGCTGCAAAATGTCCTTATAAGGATAAAGGAAAGGAACCTGCTAGATGGAACAAGAAACAGAATGCAAATAAGAAAAGCTACTACACTCATGAAGATAGTGATGGTCTATCAAACAGTGATGAAGATGAACAAGGTAATGAATATAAGTTGTTAATGGCATTTGAAGATGATGATTATATGGATGCTATAGATGTGGATAACCTTTATAATGAAATTACTAGACTCAAGAGATGTATAGAAGAAAAGAACATGATCATTGATACTCTACAATTTCAAATTGATGAAAAGGAAAAACATCTTGAAAAATTAGAAGGTGAAATTGTTGGTCTTAGAAAAGAGATTGAGAAAACAAAAGCTATTAATCTCAAGTTTGTCAAAGGATCTGAAACTTTGGATGAGATTATCAATGTGCAGCGGTCTCCACTAAACAAGACAGGTCTGGGCTATAATGGAGAAACTTCTCAAGCATCCACCTCAAAAAGTTATCTCGATGCAGCAAGAAGAAATGAGCAAAAGCAAAATGAAGATCATCAGGTAAAGCAGGGACGAATTACAAACAGAAACTATCAGGGGCAATCCATCTTAAGGGTGAACAAAAGCTACAACCAGCCACAGGTAAAATCTTCTCAATTTGGTTCAAGAATGGATGACAATAGAAATTAAAATCATTTGGCCGGTAGATTTGATAACCGCAGAAGTTTCTTCAATGGACAATGCTTTTCTTGCCATAACTTTGGTCACAAAGCAGCTCAATGTGTTGCATATAAAACAATCATGACTAGGGAAGCTCAAAAACAAAGAAGTATGACCGGGATTACAAAAAGGACCTATAACAACTTTTCGGTTCTTGAAAATGAAGTTGAATGTTCTATTTGCAATAACTTTGGTCATGAAGACTCTGAATGCAGGAGCAGATTTCAGCAGAAAAAAGAACAAGCCTCAAGCACCAAAACATGGAGAATAAAGGAACCACAAACAGAAAGATGTGGGATAGCATTTTATGCAGAGGGACAGGAAAATCTATGGTACATTGACAGTGGATGTTCGAAGCATATGACAGGTGATAAAGAAAAACTTGAGTCTTATTCTGCTCTAGAAAAGGGAAAGAAAGTCTCTTTTGGAAACGATACTCCTGCAACTATAAAAGGAAAGGGCATTGCTCAGTTAAAAGAAAAGGTCAAGGCTAGAAATGTCTTGTATGTTGATGGATTGAAGCATAATCTTCTAAGTGTCAGCCAGATGTGTAATCAAAGAACCGAGGTTATATTCAGATCAAATGGATGTCTTGTTCGTGATCTTGATACAGGTAAAACAGTGATCAAAGGCAAAAGAACTCCAAATAATCTGTACATATTTGAAGAAGGACAACAACAATGCTATCTGAGCAAGGATGATGAGCACTGGTTATGGCATCGGAGGTTGGGGCATCTAAGATTTTCACAAATAAGGAAAGCATGCAAATATCAGGCATTTCGTGATCTTCCAGATATCAAAATTCCTGACAACACCATATGCAAATCATGTCAGTTTGGAAAACAAACCAGAACTAACTTTCCAGAGAAGGAAGGATCAGCTAGCATGCCTCTTGAGCTAGTTCATACAGATACATGCGGTCCATTCAGGAAAAGAACACCTAGAGGAGAAGAATACTTGATATTATTCATTGACGATTTCTCCAGGTTTGTCTGGCTAGGACTTATGAAGCACAAAGATGAAGCATTCGAAAAATTCAAATCCTTCAAAGCCTTGGTTGAAAATGAATCAGGTCACAAAATTAAATGTCTCAGATCCGACAGAGGTGGGGAGTTTACCTCAAATGAATTTTTCGATTTCTGTGAAGAACATGGGATAAGAAGAGAATTCTCTACAGCTAGAACTCCTCAGCAAAATGGAGTTGTGGAAAGAATGAACAGAACAGTCCAACAAATGGCTCGTGCTATGCTTGATGAATCAGGAACTCCCGCAACTTTCTGGGGTGAAGCTGCACATGCTGCAGTTGTTATTCTCAACAAAACAAATGTCTGGGTGAACAGCACTCAAACTCCTCATGAGCTCTGGAGTGGTAAGACTCCTTCGGTAAAGCACTTCAAAATCTTTGGGAGCAAATGCTATATCAAGAATACTGATGAGCAGCTTGGCAAACTTGAACCTAGAGCAGATGAAGGCATTCTTCTTGGTTACTCTCCACATAGCAAAGCATACAAATGCTACAATAAAAGACTTGGCAGAATTGTTGACAGCATTGATGTAGTGGTTGATGAGAAGGGATACATTCCTAGGCAAGTACATCATGAAGACATCGAAGAAGATGAAGGCTACCCTCAAAGACAGAATGATGAAGAAGAAGAACCTCAAGAAGAACCAAAGGAGCAGACAAGAATAGAAGAAAAGACTCCATCCAGATATGTTCAGAAGAATCATCCAGAATCTCAGATTATGGGGCAGAAAGAAGCAGGTGTACAAACAAGAAGAACAGTTGCAGAAGCTTCAAGCTATTTGGCATTACTCTCCTCTACTGAACCACAAAGTGTGAAAGAGGCATGCAAAGATGAATGTTGGGTGAAAGCAATGGATGAAGAACTTGAGAAAATCGAAAAGAACAACACTTGGGAGCTGGTTCCTAGACCAAAGGATAAGAATGTTATCGAAACAAAATGGGTCTTCAAAAACAAATTGAATGAAAATGGAGAAGTAATTAGAAACAAAGCCAGACTTGTTTGTAAAGGGTATGCGCAGCAAGAAGGAATAGTGTTGGGTCCCTATAATACTAGTGATTACCCCATTACTATTGTAGTTATACCCCTTATTTATATTGTTGTGCCCCTATTACCCCCATATTGTTATTTCTGTGCCCCATAGAATCCCTCTATTGTTATTTTTGTGGCTTTATATTATTATTGTTAGGTCGGCTGGATTACATGGTGACTCCTTAGACTCCTATATATAGAAAGGAGGTTTTGTCATTTGTATCATCCAAGAATTGTTCATTTATGTAATGTAAAGGAGGTTGCCCCCTCGAAGAGGCTGAATTCTAAGGCGTTGATCTATCTTTTCTATCTTTTCTTGAGCTGGTTTCATAACATTTGGTATCAGAGCTTTGGATTCTAGGGTTTCGCTGTTCCAAATAGGTCATCGGGGAATTTTCGCTATAACTTTTTTTCTGTAACGTTTCAGAAGTCGCAAAAAAAACCCATTTGAGAAAAATTGGCGCTGAACTTTGGGTCCGAATTTCAGAGATTTTAGCGTGATATTTTCAGAGATATGATCTGAGGAATTTGGCCTTTTTGCAGACTCCTGAATTACATTCAAAACAGGTGACCTGGGGAAAATCGTCATAACTCTCTCTCTGAGGATCGGATTGAAATTTTGTAAAAAGGTACAGACAGAGGACGGACTGTAGTTTCTTGTGGGTGAGTTTTAGATTCAAAGGTTGAAACAGTGACTCGTGGCACGTCGTACAAGTTCGCTCTACTGAACCAGTCTAAAAGCAAGTCACTGTGGGAGATTTCACATAACGCTTCCTTGGAGAATCCAATTTGGCTCAGACTTGTGGCATTGGAAAGAGGACGCAGAAGGATACTACAGATAGCAATTTTAGAACTGGATGATCCGAAATTACAGAGATACATCAGATTCAATATCAGGCTTCTATAAAGTGAAAAAAGGTGTGTAGTTTTTTTTTAAATTTTTGTGTAAGCTTGGTTTAACGGAATTCAAAGGGCATAGTAAAGCATTATTATCGGTAACTGATGCCCCGAGGAAAGAAAATGCAAACACCTAGTAAGGAACCTGAAAGCTCTAGCATGACTCATGAAGAAGAGGAAGAAATGCTACATGATATATCAAAATTACAAGAACAAGTGCAACAAATGTCACGCTCACAAAAGCTAACAGAAGCTAAGATAAGTGGCGTGGAATCTAAGATAAATGGCGTGGAATATAAGGTAAATGGCGTGGAATCTAAGATAAAAGGCATGGAAGCTAAGATGGATGGCATGGAAGCTAAGGTGAATGGCATGGACGCTAAAATTGATGGCATGGATGATAAGATGGATGAATTGAAGAAGTTGCTACAAGAAAGGGTCACTAATGGTGAAAAGGTAGTAAAGGAAACTCATGATGAGAACAAAAGAAATGTTAATCATGATTCCATAGACTCTAATGTTGGATCGAAGACTCACCATGTTCCAAAAATCGATATGAGGAAGTTTGATGGAAAGGATCCCGCCACATGGATATTACAGATGGAGCAATTCTTCGATCTCAATAATGTGCAAAACCCACAAAAGGTACGTACGGCAACTTTATATTTGGAACCAAATCAGTTTGTATGGTATCAATGGCTTTGTTCTCATAAACAATTTATCACTTGGGCAATTTTTACGGAAGAATTGATAGCACATTATGAGGATACAAAAAGCAACACTTTTTTTAGCCAATTGATAAGTCTCAAACAAAAGGGTTCAATAATGGAGCACATTGAGGAGTTCCAAAAATTGAACATAAGGGTAAAAGATATTCCAGAGGAGCATAGGATTGATGTGTTCATAGGGTCTTTAAAGGATAATATCCAACATGAGGTGCGCCTTTGGGAACCTGATTCGTTAGAGAAGGCATTCAGATTAGCAAGAAAAATGGAAAGCAAAATTATGGCAACTAGGAAGCATACCGTTCACAACTATAAAGACGGAAGTGTTGTTGCCCATAGTCTTCCACAACCTACAAGGTTGACACCACAACAATTGGAAGAAAAAAGAGCAAAAGGGCTTTGTTACAATTGTGATAGCAAATACACAAAAGGTCATAAGTGTGGTGAGAAGAAATTATTCTACATAGATTGTGAAGAGGAAGAAGAAAAGGAGCAAGAAAGGTCAAAAGAAGAGGATATATTCCAGGAACAAAGCCTAGATGAAGAACAAATAAATCCGACCATATCTTGTAATGCATTGGCGGGAATCACCACTCCTCAAACCATCAAGATACAAGGACAAATCAAGAAAAAAAAGGTAATAGTGTTGATTGATTCAGGAAGCACCCACAATTTTATTCATTGTAGGGTAGCAAAAGAATTGAATTGCTTCCTATATCCAACACCAGAGTGTCAAGTGATGATTGCAAATGGAGGAACAATAAATTGCTCTGGAAAGTGCCATAATATCAAGCTATCCATGGGAGAATATGTATTGACTAGCCCAATGCTTTCCATTCCAATGGGAGGTGCGGATGTTGTACTAGGAGTCCAATGGCTACAATCCTTGGGTACAATAGCTTTTAATTTTCAAGAACTTTTCATCAAATTTTCTTCGGAAGGAAAGGAAGTTGAATTAAGGGGTATTACAGGGAAACCAGGAAAGATAATCAGCTCTCATGGTATGACAAAGCTTCTAAGAAAGGAGCAAAGAGGTCTAATTGCACAATTATGCTCGCTAGATGTTTCCACATTGGAATCATCTATTTCTCCAGATCTCCAAAAAGTCTTGGACAATCATTCCAAGGTATTTGAGACTCCCAAGGGTCTCCCACCTATGCGTGATCATGATCATGCTATTCATCTGATTCCAGGAAGTGTTCCTCCAAACATCAGGCCGTACAGATATCCCTATGTCCAAAAAAGTGAAATTGAGCGTATGGTTGCAGAAATGCTAGAGGCTGGTATAATTCAACCGAATCAAAGTTCTTTCTCAGCTCCAGTAGTATTGGTGCACAAGAAGGATGGATCATGGCGCATGTGTCCAGATTATAGGGAGCTCAACAAGCTCACTATTAAAGATAAGTTCCCCATTCCTGTTATTGATGAATTACTAGATGAATTGCATGGATCAATTTACTTCACCAAGTTGGATCTTCGTTCGGGATATCATCAAATCAGAATGAAGGTTGAAGACATTCCAAAAACGGCATTTAGAACTCATGAGGGTCATTATGAATTTTTGGTCATGCCTTTTGGCCTTACCAATGCACCTTCAACATTTCAAGGTTTGATGAATTCAATTTTCAAACCATTCCTTAGAAAATTTGTGTTAGTATTTTTTGATGATATACTAATCTACAGCAAGTCTTGGAAGGATCATGTTGAACATGTTGACAGGGTGCTACAACTATTGGAGGAGAAACAATTATATGCAAAAAGATCCAAATGTTTCTTTGGAGTCCAGGAGGTGGAATATTTGGGTCATATTGTATCTCATGAAGGAGTTAAGGTAGACCCTAGCAAAATTAAAGCCATTAAGGAATGGAAAATCCCCACATCCATAAAGCATCTGCGAGGATTTCTTGGGTTGACAGGGTATTATCGCAAGTTTGTTAAGAATTATGGGAGAATAGCAGCACCTCTAACAACATTATTGAAGAAAGATTCATTTTCATGGACTCCGAAGCAACAAAGGCCTTTGAAAATCTTAAAGAGGCAATGTGCCAAGCACCGATCTTAGCTACACCGGACTTCACAAAAACCTTTATTGTGGAATGTGATGCTTCAGGAAATGGAATTGGTGCTGTTCTAATGCAAGATGAAAGGCCCATTGCTTTTGAAAGTCGTCCAATCAAGGGAAAGTTTTTAAGCAAAGCTATTTATGAGAAGGAAATGTTGGCAATACTCCATGCACTTAAGAAATGGCGACCCTACCTAATGGGAAGACACTTCAAGGTAAAAACGGATCATGATAGCCTTAAATACTTTTTAGAACAAAGATTATCCTCTGAAGAGCAACAAAAGTGGGTCACAAAGATGTTGGGTTATGACTTTGAAATCATCTACAAAAAAGGGAAGCAAAATGTGGTGGCAGATGCACTCTCAAGAAAGGATGAGGATGTGGAAGCATTGTTGTGTGCCATTTCTATTATCCAACCAGATTGGATAAACGAAGCAAGGGAGGAATGGAAGAATGACGAAGAAGTATGGGCACTTATTCGAAAGATACAACAAGATTCTAGTACTTCTGATACATTTAGCTGGAAAAATGATTCGTTATGGTAAAAAGATCGCTTATACCTCTGTAAGAATTCCCAGCTAAAACAAAAGATTCTTATGGAATTGCACACTTCTCCCTTAGGAGGGCACTCAGGATTTTTAAAAACTTACCACAGGGTTAAGAAGGAATTTTTTTGGGATGGCCTTAAATCAGATATTCAAAAGTTTGTGGCAGAATGTTTGGTTTGCCAGCAAAATAAAGTTGAAACAATTAAGACACCAGGTCTATTACAACCTTTATCCATTCCAGGCCAACGTTGGGAGGAGGTTTCAATGGATTTTATCACAGGTTTACCCAAGTCTGAGGGAAAGAGTGTCATCATGGTGGTAGTTGACAGACTTACCAAGTATGCACACTTTTGTGCATTATCACATCCATTTAAAGCCAGTACAGTTTCTACTGCATTTATGGAAACAGTTCAAAAGCTACATGGAAACCCAAAGATTATTGTAAGTGACAGAGATCCCATTTTCACTGGAAATTTTTGGACAGAATTATTTTCTTGTCTTGGTACTCAGTTAGCTCATAGCTCATCTTATCATCCTCAATCTGATGGGCAAACTGAGATAGTAAACAAATGTTTGGAAGGATATCTTCGTTGCTTTGTATCTGATAAACAGACACAATGGGTCAAATGGTTGCCTCTGGCTGAATGGTGGTATAACACTTCCTTCCATACAGCAACAAAAATGACCCCATTTATGGCACTTTATGGGTATCAACCACCATCCATCACATCATATTTAAGAGAAAATTCTAAGGTTCAGGCAGTGGAACATCACATCGAACATCAACAACAAGTCCTCCAACTCTTAAAGGATAACCTCGTGTTGGCACAAAATAGAATGAAACAACAGGCAGATCAACATCGCAGTGAAAGAAGTTTTGAAGTAGGTGATTGGGTATTCCTACGGCTACAACCATATAAGCAAATGTCCCTAAAGCAAGCTAAGAAGGATAATAAATTGTCACCAAAGTATTATGGTCCATACAAGGTGTTGCAAAAGATTGGTACTATGGCATACAAATTGGAGCTTCCTGCAGCTTCTCGATTGCACCCAGTCTTCCATGTTTCATGTTTAAAGAAGGTTATAGGTGAAAAGCTTCCAATTCAAACAATATTGCCAGAACTTGATGAGGAAGGAAAAATTATATTGGAACCAGAAGCAGTCACAGAAACAAGAACTCGACAGCTACGAAATCGATCAATTTCAGAGTATCTTATCAAGTGGAAGAACTTATCCGCTGAAGATTCCACATGGGAGGATGAGAATTTTATGCAGAAGTATCCAGAACTACTCAAGCGTTGAGGACAACACTTTTTTGAAGGAGAGGGGCATGTTGGGTCCCTATAATACTAGTGATTACCCCATTACTATTGTAGTTATACCCCTTATTTATATTGTTGTGCCCCTATTACCCCCATATTGTTATTTCTGTGCCCCATAGAATCCCTCTATTGTTATTTTTGTGGCTTTATATTATTATTGTTAGGTCGGCTGGATTACATGGTGACTCCTTAGACTCCTATATATAGAAAGGAGGTTTTGTCATTTGTATCATCCAAGAATTGTTCATTTATGTAATGTAAAGGAGGTTGCCCCCTCGAAGAGGCTGAATTCTAAGGCGTTGATCTATCTTTTCTATCTTTTCTTGAGCTGGTTTCATAACAAATAGACTTTGAAGAAACCTTTGCTCCTGTTGCAAGACTTGAGGCCATCCGAATGTTCCTTGCTCTCTCAAGTTTTCAAAACTTCAAAGTATTTCAAATGGACGTGAAATCAGCCTTTCTGAATGGAGACCTGGAAGAAGAAGTATACATTGAACAGCCAGATGGGTTCATTCTTGGAAATGATCCAAATCTTGTATGCAGATTGAAAAAGGCTCTCTATGGTCTCAAACAAGCTCCAAGGGCTTGGTACTACCGTTTGGACAAATATCTTCATCAACAAGGTTTTTCAAAAGGATTAGCAGATAGCAATCTTTATATAAAAGTTGAAAATGACAAATTGCTAATACTTGTTGTGTATGTAGATGACATTATTTTTGGGAGCAATGAAGAAGCTATGAGTCAAAGCTTTGCCTCGGTCATGCAGAAAGAATTTGAAATGTCTTTGCTAGGAGAACTGACATATTTCCTTGGTTTGCAAATACAACAAAAAGAAGGAGGAATCTTTTTATCTCAAACCAAGTATCTCAAACAGATTTTGAAGAAATATGGTATGGAAGATGCAAAACCAGTATGTACACCCATGGTCACAGGATGTAGCCTCAGTGCAAATGATGAATCTGCAGCAGTACATCAACCAACCTACAGATCTATGATTGGAAGTTTACTTTATTTGACAGGTACCCGACCGGACATCATGCATGCAGTTGGAATAGTTCGAAGATTTCAGGCAAATCCGAAGAAGACTGATCTTCAGGCAGTGAAGAGAATTTTCAAATATCTTCAAGGGACTCAAAATTATGGCTTATGGTATCCTAGAGATACAGATCTTACACTTCATGCTTATACATATGCAGATTGGGCCGGAAGTGTGGATGACAGGAAAAGCACAAGTGGTGGTGCATTCTTTATGGGTTCCAGACTGGTATCTTGGTTCAGTAAGAAACAGAGTTCGATTGCCTTGTCTACAGCTGAAGCGGAATATGTTGCGGCTGCATCTTGTTGCACTCAACTCCTTTGGATGATGCAGACTTTGCAGGATTTTCAAATCACTTGTACACCACCTATCCCCATCTTATGTGATAACACAAGTGCAATCAGCATCTCAAAGAATCCGGTTATGCATTCAAAAACCAAGCACATACCAATCAAGTACCATTTTCTCCGGGAACAAGTACCTGAACAGAAGGTCAAGTTGGAGTATGTTCCTTCTAAGGAACAAGTTGCTGATATTCTCACCAAACCATTGCCCAGGGACACTTTTGAATACCTCAGGCAAAAGCTGGGGGTTGTTGATGCATCATCTTATTGTTGAAACTTTTCTGATTGATGGTACAGGTTCAGGGGGAGCATATAATGCATTGTTGGCATTATGGAGGATGGTCAGAAGGAGATCTTGGAAATAGCTGCAATATGTCTCTATCTCTTTCATGGTGGATTATGGTTCTTTGTTGCAGATCTGGTTCATTTTCAGGGGGAGCATGATCTTAGGGGGAGCATACCCCTTTGCCCTTGATGTCAAAGGGGAGAATGAAGTTGAAGTTTGTGAGGTTGCCATCAAGTCCAAAGGGGGAGATTGTTGGCATTATGTTTCTGGTATGGCTATATGTTACAGATGTTGTACTTGATGGAAACTCCCGTGGCAAGGCTCTCAATTTGTTGAAAATTAAGAAGTACGCAGGAAATCAATTCAGAAGGTGCGTACCCGCAGGTACACCATGCAAGGACCGCGTCCAGATACGCAGGCCAGCCGTTCAGGAGGTGCGTACCCCCAGTGCACACATTTCAAGGCAAAGAAATTCACATGTGGGGTTTTCTTATGTGTTACTCTTGGTATTTAGCCGACGGTATTGGGTTATTATGGTGTCGGCTCGTGGTATTGTTCCATGATTTTAGGAGGAGCTTGCCTATATAAAGCAAAGGAGATCACTTGGCTAAGCATCTTTGCAATTGAATATCTTTAGATCTGAAATATTGGGTTATGGTCTTAAAAGCTTGATCTATATGAAAAGGAAGTTGAAGGCGAATCTGTGAAGGGTGATCTCTCGAGCGCATGATCAGATCTGAGCAACTGTGCCACTCTGGTGGACTGCCTACTTGGCCCTAATAAGAAGGCCGCAGGTGTTTAACAGAAGAAATGAGTGGGTACGCAGTGCAGAAACAGGAGATCTGCGTCGGTACGCAGAGCAGAAACAGGAGACATGCGTCGGTACGCAGAGCAGAAGAAGGAGAGCTGCGTCGGTACGCAGAGCAGAAGAAGGAGAGCTGCGTCGGTACGCAGAGCGACTAAAGTTCAGGTGCGTCCGCATAGTAAAAGTACGCGGCGCGATAATATTTTTGGGTGCGTCCCTGCAGTAACAGTACGCGGCGCGATAATGTTTCTGGGTGCGTCCCTGCAGTAATAGTACGCAACACAGTTCAAGGAACAGTGCGTGGGCACGCAGTTCGGCAGAAGGTTCCCTGCGGGTATACGTAGGAAAGCAGAAGGTGAACTGCGTAGCGACGCAGGCCACAGAAGGGAAAACTGCGTATCTGTCTTAAAATGTTCTGTTGACTGAATTTTTCTGTTGATAAGGTGTTCTGGGTTAGTTCTGTTATTGCTGATCTGATAACTGTAGTGGACTGTAACTTTTTGATCATTTGATGCTTTATGAAAAGAAGTAGGGGGTTGTAGCTCCCTTCCAGGAGAGACTGGAAAACGAGAGAGAGAGAGTTGTAGCTCTCTGCAGGTTGCAGCCTGCGTACTGGTAAAGGTCTGCACCAGTACAAAACCATTGTAAAAGGAGTTTCTAATTTGAAAGAAGATAGAGACATATTGCAGCAGGTGGTTTTCACCCACATTGGGTTTCCACCTTACATCTTGTGTTCTTTGGTGTGACTATCTGTTTTATTTGTTCATGCTCATTATTTTATGGTACTGACATGCAAAACTAATTCAAAGAACAAATAAGGAAGATTTATTAAAAGAATTAGATAATATTGATTCACCCCCCCCCCCCCCCCCCCTCTCAGTATTATTTTCAACAATTGGTATCAGAGCAGGTCCTTCAGAGAAGCTTGATCGCTTGAAGGTAGATCGTTCATCATGAGCAACTACGAGAGAGAAGCATCAATCAGGCCACCAGTTTTTGATGGGACAAACTTCAATTATTGGAAGGTAAGAGTTACTGCCTATCTTCAATCTCTGGGTACAGAAGTTTGGGACATAGTAGAGACAGGCTACGTTTTTCCTTCAGCTACTCCTATAGATGCAGCCGAGAAAAAGAAGTATGAAACAAATGCGAAAGCAGTCAGTACTCTATTAGGATGTATATCTCAATCAGAATTCATGAAGGTAATGCACTATAAATCCGCAAAAGAGATATGGGACAAAATTGTCACGAGCTATGAAGGAGATGAACAGGTAAAGCGTGCTAAACTTCAAACTCTCAGAATTCAGTATGAGACTCTCAAAATGTATAATGATGAAAGTGTGGCTAACTATTTTCTTCGGGTAGATGAGGTTGTTAATTGTATGAAAAATTTGGGTGAAGAAATAAAAGAGGCTATTGTGGTTGAAAAGGTTCTAAGATCATTGTCCCCCAAGTTTGAATCTAAAGTATCTGCAATAGAAGAAAAGGAAAATCTACGAATTCTTACTATGTCTCAGCTACATGGAATTCTAACTGCTTATGAAATGAGAAAGGGAGGTCCATCAGACAGAAGAGAAGTTGCTTTCAAGGCATCAGGCAAAGGAGATTATTATGAAGCAAGCCACATCCCAGAAGAAGAGGAAGAAGAATCAAATTTTGTCAGAAATCTTCAAAGGGGTTCTGGAAGATTCAGAGGTAAGTTACATTTTAAATGCTTTGCTTGTGGAAGAGTAGGTCATTATGCTGCAAAATGTCCTTATAAGGATAAAGGAAAGGAACCTGCTAGATGGAACAAGAAACAGAATGCAAATAAGAAAAGCTACTACACTCATGAAGATAGTGATGGTCTATCAAACAGTGATGAAGATGAACAAGGTAATGAATATAAGTTGTTAATGGCATTTGAAGATGATGATTATATGGATGCTATAGATGTGGATAACATTTATAATGAAATTACTAGACTCAAGAGATGTATAGAAGAAAAGAACATGATCATTGATACTCTACAATTTCAAATTGATGAAAAGGAAAAACATCTTGAAAAATTAGAAGTTGAAATTGTTGGTCTTAGAAAAGAGATTGAGAAAACAAAAGCTATTAATCTAAAGTTTGTCAAAGGATCTGAAACTTTGGATGAGATTATCAATGTGCAGCGGTCTCCACTAAACAAGACAGGTCTGGGCTATAATGGAGAAACTTCTCAAGCATCCACCTCAAAAAGTTATCTCGATGCAGCAAGAAGAAATGAGCAAAAGCAAAATGAAGATCATCAGGTAAAGCAGGGACGAATTACAAACAGAAACTATCAGGGGCAATCCATCTTAAGGGTGAAAAAAAGCTACAACCAGCCACAGGTAAAATCTTCTCAATTTGGTTCAAGAATGGATGACAATAGAAATTACAATCATTTGGCCGGTAGATTTGATAACCGCAGAAGTTTCTTCAATGGACAATGCTTTTCTTGCCATAACTTTGGTCACAAAGCAGCTCAATGTGTTGCATATAAAACAATCATGACTAGGGAAGCTCAAAAACAAAGAAGTATGACCGGGATTACAAAAAGGACCTATAACAACTTTTCGGTTCTTGAAAATGAAGTTGAATGTTCTATTTGCAATAACTTTGGTCATGAAGACTCTGAATGCAGGAGCAGATTTCAGCAGAAAAAAGAACAAGCCTCAAGCACCAAAACATGGAGAATAAAGGAACCACAAACAGAAAGATGTGGGATAGCATTTTATGCAGAGGGACAGGAAAATCTATGGTACATTGACAGTGGATGTTCGAAGCATATGACAGGTGATAAAGAAAAACTTGAGTCTTATTCTGCTCTAGAAAAGGGAAAGAAAGTCTCTTTTGGAAACGATACTCCTGCAACTATAAAAGGAAAGGGCATTGCTCAGTTAAAAGAAAAGGTCAAGGCTGGAAATGTCTTGTATGTTGATGGATTGAAGCATAATCTTCTAAGTGTCAGCCAGATGTGTGATCAAAGAACCGAGGTTATATTCAGATCAAATGGATGTCTTGTTCGTGATCTTGATACAGGTAAAACAGTGATCAAAGGCAAAACAACTCCAAATAATCTGTACATATTTGAAGAAGGACAACAACAATGCTATCTGAGCAAGGATGATGAGCACTGGTTATGGCATCGGAGGTTGGGGCATCTAAGCTTTTCACAAATAAGGAAAGCATGCAAATATCAGGCAGTTCGTGATCTTCCAGATATCAAAATTCCTGACAACACCATATGCAAATCATGTCAGTTTGGAAAACAAACCAGAACTAACTTTCCAGAGAAGGAAGGATCAGCTAGCATGCCTCTTGAGCTAGTTCATACAGATACATGCGGTCCATTCAGGAAAAGAACACCTAGAGGAGAAGAATACTTGATATTATTCATTGACGATTTCTCCAGGTTTGTCTGGCTAGGACTTATGAAGCACAAAGATGAAGCATTCGAAAAATTCAAATCCTTCAAAGCCTTGGTTGAAAATGAATCAGGTCACAAAATTAAATGTCTCAGATCCGACAGAGGTGGGGAGTTTACCTCAAATGAATTTTTCGATTTCTGTGAAGAACATGGGATAAGAAGAGAATTCTCTACAGCTAGAACTCCTCAGCAAAATGGAGTTGTGGAAAGAATGAACAGAACAGTCCAACAAATGGCTCGTGCTATGCTTGATGAATCAGGAACTCCCGCAACTTTCTGGGGTGAAGCTGCACATGCTGCAGTTGTTATTCTCAACAAAACAAATGTCCGGGTGAACAACACTCAAACTCCTCATGAGCTCTGGAGTGGTAAGACTCCTTCGGTAAAGCACTTCAAAATCTTTGGGAGCAAATGCTATATCAAGAATACTGATGAGCAGCTTGGCAAACTTGAACCTAGAGCAGATGAAGGCATTCTTCTTGGTTACTCTCCACATAGCAAAGCATACAAATTCTACAATAAAAGACTTGGCAGAATTGTTGACAGCATTGATGTAGTGGTTGATGAGAAGGGATACATTCCTAGGCAAGTACATCATGAAGACATCGAAGAAGATGAAGGCTACCCTCAAAGACATAATGATGAAGAAGAAGAACCTCAAGAAGAACCAGAGGAGCAGACAAGAATAGAAGAAAAGACTCCATCTAGATATGTTCAGAAGAATCATCCAGAATCTCAGATTATGGGGCAGAAAGAAGCAGGTGTACAAACAAGAAGAACAGTTGCAGAAGCTTCAAGCTATTTGGCATTACTCTCCTCTACTGAACCACAAAGTGTGAAAGAGGCATGCAAAGATGAATGTTGGGTGAAAGCAATGGATGAAGAACTTGAGCAAATCGAAAAGAACAACACTTGGGAGCTGGTTCCTAGACCAAAGGATAAGAATGTTATCGAAACAAAATGGATCTTCAAAAACAAATTGAATGAAAATGGAGAAGTAATTAGAAACAAAGCCAGACTTGTTTGTAAAGGGTATGCGCAGCAAGAAGGAATAGACTTTGAAGAAACCTTTGCTCCTGTTGCAAGACTTGAGGCCATCCGAATGTTCCTTGCTCTCTCAAGTTTTCAAAACTTCAAAGTATTTCAAATGGACGTGAAATCAGCCTTTCTGAATGGAGACCTGGAAGAAGAAGTATACATTGAACAGCCAGATGGGTTCATTCTTGGAAATGATCCAAATCTTGTATGCAGATTGAAAAAGGCTCTCTATGGTCTCAAACAAGCTCCAAGGGCTTGGTACTACCGTTTGGACAAATATCTTCATCAACAAGGTTTTTCAAAAGGATCAGCAGATAGCAATCTTTATATAAAAGTTGAAAATGACAAATTGCTAATACTTGTTGTGTATGTAGATGACATTATTTTTGGGAGCAATGAAGAAGCTATGAGTCAAAGCTTTGCCTCGGTCATGCAGAAAGAATTTGAAATGTCTTTGCTAGGAGAACTGACATATTTCCTTGGTTTGCAAATACAACAAAAAGAAGGAGGAATCTTTTTATCTCAAACCAAGTATCTCAAACAGATTTTGAAGAAATATGGTATGGAAGATGCAAAACCAGTATGTACACCCATGGTCACAGGATGTAGCCTCAGTGCAAATGATGAATCTGCAGCAGTACATCAACCAACCTACAGATCTATGATTGGAAGTTTACTTTATTTGACAGGTACCCGACCGGACATCATGCATGCAGTTGGAACAGTTGGAAGATTTCAGGCAAATCCGAAGGAGACTCATCTTCAGGTAGTGAAGAGAATTTTCAAATATCTTCAAGGGACTCAAAATTATGGCTTATGGTATCCTAGAGATACAGATCTTACACTTCATGCTTATACAGATGCAGATTGGGCCGGAAGCGTGGATGACAGGAAAAGCACAAGTGGTGGTGCATTCTTTATGGGTTCCAGACTGGTATCTTGGTTCAGCAAGAAACAGAGTTCGATTGCCTTGTCTACAGCTGAAGCGGAATATGTTGCGGCTGCATCTTGTTGCACTCAACTCCTTTGGATGATGCAAACTTTGCAGGATTTTCAAATCACTTGTACACCACCTATCCCCATCTTATGTGATAACACAAGTGCAATCAGCATCTCAAAGAATCCGGTTATGCATTCAAAAACCAAGCACATACCAATCAAGTACCATTTTCTCCGGGAACAAGTACCTGAACAGAAGGTCAAGTTGGAGTATGTTCCTTCTAAGGAACAAGTTGCTGATATTCTCACCAAACCATTGCCCAGGGACACTTTTGAATACCTCAGGCAAAAGCTGGGGGTTGTTGATGCATCATCTTATTGTTGAACCTTTTCTGATTGATGGTACAGGTTCAGGGGGAGCATATAATGCATTGTTGGCATTATGGAGTATGGTCAGAAGGAGATCTTGGAAATAGCTGCAATATGTCTCTATCTCTTTCATGGTGGATTATGGTTCTTTGTTGCAGATCTGGTTCATTTTTAGGCGGAGCATGATCTTAGGGGGAGCATACCCCTTTGCCCTTGATGTCAAAGGGGGAGAATGAAGCTGAAGTTTGTGAGGTTGCCATCAAGTCCAAAGGGGGAGATTGTTGGCATTATGTTTCTGGTGTGGCTATATGTTACAGATGTTGTACTTGATGGCAACTCCCGTGGCAAGGCTCTCAATTTGTTGAAAATTAAGAAGTACGCAGGAAATCAGTTCAGAAGGTGCGTACCCGCAAGTACACCATGCAGGGACCGCGTCCAGATACGCAGGCCAGCCGTTCAGGAGGTGCGTACCCCCAGTGCACACATTTCAAGGCAAAGAAATTCACATGTGGGGTTTTCTTATGTGTTACTCTTGGTATTTAGCCGACGGTATTGGGTTATTATGGTGTCGGCTCGTGGTATTGTTCCATGATTTTAGGAGGAGCTTGCCTATATAAAGCAAAGGAGATCACTTGGCTAAGCATCTTTGCAATTGAATATCTTTAGATCTGAAATATTGGGTTATGGTCTTAAAAGCTTGATCTATATGAAAAGGAAGTTGAAGGCGAATCTGTGAAGGGTGATCTCTCGAGCGCATGATCAGATCTGAGCAACTGTGCCACTCTGGTGGACTGCCTACTTGGCCCTAATAAGAAGGCCGCAGGTGTTTAACAGAAGAACTGAGTGGGTACGCAGTGCAGAAACAGGAGATCTGCGTCGGTAAGCAGAGCAGAAACAGGAGACCTGCGTCGGTACGCAGAGCAGAAGAAGGAGAGATGGGTCGGTACGCAGAGCAGAAGAAGGAGAGCTGCGTCGGTACGCAGAGCGACTAAAGTTCAGGTGCGTCCGCATAGTAAAAGTACGCGGCGCGATAGTATTTTTGGGTGCGTCCCTGCAGTAACAGTACGCGGCGCGATGTTTCTGGGTGCGTCCCTGCAGTAATAGTACGCAGCACAGTTCAAGGAACAGTGCGTGGGCACGCAGTTCAGCAGAAGGTTCCGTGGGGGTATACGCAGGAAAGCAGAAGGTGAACTGCGTAGCGACACAGGCCACAGAAGGGAAAACTGCGTATCTGTCTTAAAATGTTCTGTTGACTGAATTTTTCTGTTGATAAGGTGTTCTGGGTTAGTTCTGTTATTGCTGATCTGATAACTGTAGTGGACTGTAACTTTTTGATCATTTGATGCTTTATGAAAAGAAGTAGGGGGTTGTAGCTCCCTTCCAGGAGAGACTGGAAAACGAGAGAGAGAGAGTTGTAGCTCTCTGCAGGTTGCAGCCTGCGTACTGGTAAAGGTCTGCACCAGTACAAAACCATTGTAAAAGGAGTTTCTAATTTGAAAGAAGATAGAGACATATTGCAGCAGGTGGTTTTCACCCACATTGGGTTTCCACCTTACATCTTGTGTTCTTTGGTGTGACTATCTGTTTTCTTTGTTCATGCTCATTATTTTATGGTACTGACATGCAAAACTAATTCAAAGAACAAATAAGGAAGATTTATTAAAAGAATTAGATAATACTGATTCACCCCCCCTCTCAGTATTATTTTCAACAATTGGTATCAGAGCAGGTCCTTCAGAGAAGCTTGATCGCTTGAAGGTAGATCGTTCATCATGAGCAACTACGAGAGAGAAGCATCAATCAGGCCACCAGTTTTTGATGGGACAAACTTCAATTATTGGAAGGTAAGAGTTACTGCCTATCTTCAATCTCTGGGTACAGAAGTTTGGGACATAGTAGAGACAGGCTACGTTTTTCCTTCAGCTACTCCTACAGATGCAGCCGAGAAAAAGAAGTATGAAACAAATGCGAAAGCAGTCAGTACTCTATTAGGATGTATATCTCAATCAGAATTCATGAAGGTAATGCACTATAAATCCACAAAAGAGATATGGGACAAAATTGTCACGAGCTATGAAGGAGATGAACAGGTAAAGCGTGCTAAACTTCAAACTATCAGAATTCAGTATGAGACTCTCAAAATGTATAATGATGAAAGTGTGGCTAACTATTTTCTTCGGGTAGATGAGGTTGTTAATTGTATGAAAAATTTGGGTGAAGAAATAAAAGAGGCTATTGTGGTTGAAAAGGTTCTAAGATCATTGTCCCCCAAGTTTGAATCTAAAGTATCTGCAATAGAAGAAAAGGAAAATCTACGAATTCTTACTATGTCTCAGCTACATGGAATTCTAACTGCTTATGAAATGAGAAAGGGAGGTCCATCAGATAGAAGAGAAGCTGCTTTCAAGGCATCAGGCAAAGGAGATTATTATGAAGCAAGCCACGTCCCAGAAGAAGAGGAAGAAGAATCAAATTTTGTCAGAAATCTTCAAAGGGTTTCTGGAAGATTCAGAGGTAAGTTACCTTTTAAATGCTTTGCTTATGGAAGAGTAGGTCATTATGCTGCAAAATGTCCTTATAAGGATAAAGGAAAGGAACCTGCTAGATGGAACAAGAAACAGAATGCAAATAAGAAAAGCTACTACACTCATGAAGATAGTGATGGTCTATCAAACAGTGATGAAGATGAACAAGGTAATGAATATAAGTTGTTAATGGCATTTGAAGATGATGATTATATGGATGCTATAGATGTGGATAACCTTTATAATGAAATTACTAGACTCAAGAGATGTATAGAAGAAAAGAACATGATCATTGATACTCTACAATTTCAAATTGATGAAAAGGAAAAACATCTTGAAAAATTAGAAGGTGAAATTGTTGGTCTTAGAAAAGAGATTGATAAAACAAAAGCTATTAATCTCAAGTTTGTCAAAGGATCTGAAACTTTGGATGAGATTATCAATGTGCAGCGGTCTCCACTAAACAAGACAGGTCTGGGCTATAATGGAGAAACTTCTCAAGCATCCACCTCAAAAAGTTATCTCGATGCAGCAAGAAGAAATGAGCAAAAGAAAAATGAAGATCATCAGGTAAAGCAGGGACGAATTACAAACAGAAACTATCAGGGGCAATCCATCTTAAGGGTGAACAAAAGCTACAACCAGCCACAGGTAAAATCTTCTCAATTTGGTTCAAGAATGGATGACAATAGAAATTACAATCATTTGGCCGGTAGATTTGATAACCGCAGAAGTTTCTTCAATGGACAATGCTTTTCTTGCCATAACTTTGGTCACAAAGCAGCTCAATGTGTTGCATATAAAACAATCATGACTAGGGAAGCTCAAAAACAAAGAAGTATGACCGGGATTACAAAAAGGACCTATAACAACTTTTCGGTTCTTGAAAATGAAGTTGAATGTTCTATTTGCAATAACTTTGGTCATGAAGACTCTGAATGCAGGAGCAGATTTCAGCAGAAAAAAGAACAAGCCTCAAGCACCAAAACATGGAGAATAAAGGAACCACAAACAGAAAGATGTGGGATAGCATTTTATGCAGAGGGACAGGAAAATCTATGGTACATTGACAGTGGATGTTCGAAGCATATGACAGGTGATAAAGAAAAACTTGAGTCTTATTCTACTCTAGAAAAGGGAAAGAAAGTCTCTTTTGGAAACGATACTCCTGCAACTATAAAAGGAAAGGGCATTGCTCAGTTAAAAGAAAAGGTCAAGGCTGGAAATGTCTTGTATGTTGATGGATTGAAGCATAATCTTCTAAGTGTCAGCCGGATGTGTGATCAAAGAACCGAGGTTATATTCAGATCAAATGGATGTCTTGTTCGTGATCTTGATACAGGTAAAACAGTGATCAAAGGGAAAACAACTCCAAATAATCTGTACATATTTGAAGAAGGACAACAACAATGCTATCTGAGCAAGGATGATGAGCACTGGTTATGGCATCGGAGGTTGGGGCATCTAAGCTTTTCACAAATAAGGAAAGCATGCAAATATCAGGCAGTTCGTGATCTTCCAGATATCAAAATTCCTGACAACACCATATGCAAATCATGTCAGTTTGGAAAACAAACCAGAACTAACTTTCCAGAGAAGGAAGGATCAGCTAGCATGCCTCTTGAGCTAGTTCATACAGATACATGCGGTCCATTCAGGAAAAGAACACCTAGAGGAGAAGAATACTTGATATTATTCATTGACGATTTCTCCAGGTTTGTCTGGCTAGGACTTATGAAGCACAAAGATGAAGCATTCGAAAAATTCAAATCCTTCAAAGCTTTGGTTGAAAATGAATCAGGTCACAAAATTAAATGTCTCAGATCCGATAGAGGTGGGGAGTTTACCTCAAATGAATTTTTCGATTTCTATGAAGAACATGGGATAAGAAGAGAATTCTCTACAGCTAGAACTCCTCAGCAAAATGGAGTTGTGGAAAGAATGAACAGAACAGTCCAACAAATGGCTCGTGCTATGCTTGATGAATCAGGAACTCCCGCAACTTTCTGGGGTGAAGCTGCACATGCTGCAGTTGTTATTCTCAACAAAACAAATGTCCGGGTGAACAGCACTCAAACTCCTCATGAGCTCTGGAGTGGTAAGACTCCTTCGGTAAAGCACTTCAAAATCTTTGGGAGCAAATGCTATATCAAGAATACTGATGAGCAGCTTGGCAAACTTGAACCTAGAGCAGATGAAGGCATTCTTCTTGGTTACTCTCCACATAGCAAAGCATACAAATGCTACAATAAAAGACTTGGCAGAATTGTTGACAGCATTGATGTAGTGGTTGATGAGAAGGGATACATTCCTAGGCAAGTACATCATGAAGACATCGAAGAAGATGAAGGCTACCCTCAAAGACAGAATGATGAAGAAGAAGAACCTCAAGAAGAACCAGAGGAGCAGACAAGAATAGAAGAAAAGACTCCATCCAGATATGTTCAGAAGAATCATCCAGAATCTCAGATTATGGGGCAGAAAGAAGCAGGTGTACAAACAAGAAGAACAGTTGCCGAAGCTTCAAGCTATTTGGCATTACTCTCCTCTACTGAACCACAAAGTGTGAAAGAGGCATGCAAAGATGAATGTTGGGTGAAAGCAATGGATGAAGAACTTGAGCAAATCGAAAAGAACAACACTTGGGAGCTGGTTCCTAGACCAAAGGATAAGAATGTTATCGGAACAAAATGGGTCTTCAAAAACAAATTGAATGAAAATGGAGAAGTAATTAGAAACAAAGCCAGACTTGTTTGTAAAGGGTATGCGCAGCAAGAAGGAATAGACTTTGAAGAAACCTTTGCTCCTGTTGCAAGACTTGAGGCCATCCGAATGTTCCTTGCTCTCTCAAGTTTTCAAAACTTCAAAGTATTTCAAATGGACGTGAAATCAGCCTTTCTGAATGGAGACCTGGAAGAAGAAGTATACATTGAACAGCCAGATGGGTTCATTCTTGGAAATGATCCAAATCTTGTATGCAGATTGAAAAAGGCTCTCTATGGTCTCAAACAAGCTCCAAGGGCTTGGTACTACCGTTTGGACAAATATCTTCATCAACAAGGTTTTTCAAAAGGATCAGCAGATAGCAATCTTTATATAAAAGTTGAAAATGACAAATTGCTAATACTTGTTGTGTATGTAGATGACATTATTTTTGGGAGCAATGAAGAAGCTATGAGTCAAAGCTTTGCCTCGGTCATGCAGAAATAATTTGATATGTCTTTGCTAGGAGAACTGACATATTTCCTTGGTTTGCAAATACAACAAAAAGAAGGAGGAATCTTTTTATCTCAAACCAAGTATCTCAAACAGATTTTGAAGAAATATGGTATGGAAGATGCAAAACCAGTATGTACACCCATGGTCACAGGATGTAGCCTCAGTGCAAATGATGAATCTGCAGCAGTACATCAACCAACCTACAGATCTATGATTGGAAGTTTACTTTATTTGACAGGTACCCGACCGGACATCATGCATGCAGTTGGAATAGTTCGAAGATTTCAGGCAAATCCGAAGGAGACTCATCTTCAGGCAGTGAAGAGAATTTTCAAATATCTTCAAGGGACTCAAAATTATGGCTTATGGTATCCTAGAGATACAGATCTTACACTTCATGCTTATACAGATGCAGATTGGGCCGGAAGCGTGGATGACAGGAAAAGCACAAGTGGTGGTGCATTCTTTATGGGTTCCAGACTGGTATCTTGGTTCAGCAAGAAACAGAGTTCGATTGCCTTGTCTACAGCTGAAGCGGAATATGTTGCGGCTGCATCTTGTTGCACTCAACTCCTTTGGATGATGCAGACTTTGCAGGATTTTCAAATCACTTGTACACCACCTATCCCCATCTTATGTGATAACACAAGTGCAATCAGCATCTCAAAGAATCCGGTTATGCATTCAAAAACCAAGCACATACCAATCAAGTACCATTTTCTCCGGGAACAATTACCTGAATAGAAGGTCAAGTTGGAGTATGTTCCTTCTAAGGAACAAGTTGCTGATATTCTCACCAAACCATTGCCCAGGGACACTTTTGAATACCTCAGGCAAAAGCTGGGGGTTGTTGATGCATCATCTTATTGTTGAACCTTTTCTGATTGATGGTACAGGTTCAGGGGGAGCATATAATGCATTGTTGGCATTATGGAGGATGGTCAGAAGGAGATCTTGGAAATAGCTGCAATATGTCTCTATCTCTTTCATGGTGGATTATGGTTCTTTGTTGCAGATCTAGTTCATTTTCAGTGGGAGAATGATCTTAGGGGGAGCATACCCCTTTGCCCTTGATGTCAAAGGGGGAGAATGAAGCTGAAGTTTGTGAGGTTGCCATCAAGTCCAAAGGGGGAGATTGTTGGCATTATGTTTCTGGTATGGCTATATGTTACAGATGTTGTACTTGATGGCAACTCCCATGGCAAGGCTCTCAATTTGTTGAAAATTAAGAAGTACGCAGGAAATCAGTTCAGAAGGTGCGTACCTGCAGGTACACCATGCAGGGACCGTGTCCAGATACACAGGCCAGCCGTTCAGGAGGTGCGTACCCCCAGTGCACACATTTCAAGGCAAAGAAATTCACATGTGGGGTTTTCTTATGTGTTACTCTTGGTATTTAGCCGACGGTATTGGGTTATTATGGTGTCGGCTCGTGGTATTGTTCCATGATTTTAGGAGGAGTTTGCCTATATAAAGCAAAGGAGATCACTTGGCTAAGCATCTTTGCAATTGAATATCTTTAGATCTGAAATATTGGGTTATGGTCTTAAAAGCTTGATCTATATGAAAAGGAAGTTGAAGGTGAATCTGTGAAGGGTGATCTCTCGAGCGCATGATCAGATCTGAGCAACTGTGCCACTCTGGTGGACTGCCTACTTGGCCCTAATAAGAAGGCCGCAGGTGTTTAACAGAAGAACTGAGTGGGTACGCAGTGCAGAAACAGAAGATCTGCGTCGGTACGCAGAGCAGAAACAGGAGACCTGCGTCGGTACGCAGAGCAGAAGAAGGAGAGTTGCGTCGGTACGCAGAGCAGAAGAAGGAGAGCTGCGTCGGTACGCAGAGCGACTAAAGTTCAGGTGCGTCCGCATAGTAAAAGTACGCGGTGTAGAAATTTTGAATAATTTAACACATATTCACAGAGATTATCCTGATCATACAATTATAAGCGGAACATGTATAATACATAATCTCCTCTACGTTGATCATCAATTTACAGAAGCAGAAACATTCACAGGCGCACATAGAAGCATCAATCAAACTCATAAACACAGTATGTATCCCGGGGAAAGCATCTTGCTAAAAACCCCACACTATCTGTATATTATATTGATTGAATCATGTAACATTACACAGCATAATACTTCTCACAAGTATCTCCACCTCTGTTACACACAATACAGCTCAGATTTGATCTCCAAATCTCTCCCGCTGCTTGCCTGCCTCCACTGCTCAAACCTGCTCGAGAACTGATGAGAATAGCTTCCCAAACTCGATTTTACACTGCAAAATAGTCACCCACACTATGTTGGACGTGAGCAACAGCTATAATATCATGAAGATACGTGAGCAAACTCATTGGCATACTCAATCCTTTGATTGTGCAAATCATCATGCACAGCTATAGTCACAACTGATAGCAATCTGATCCTCTAACACCTGTCCCTGCTGAACTGAACATGCACTGACATGCAACTGAGTTAACTGATGTATTCTATAGTTGCATTATGAGTTAATAACTTGTGAATTAATTAATAACTAATTCACCCAACTCATCTTTAGTCTATTGATCAGTTAGACTAAATACAACCAGTTTAACAAAGCTAAACTGAACACAACTCCATCAACTGTACCTCCAGTCCACTAAACTCAACTCACTTGAGTTCTAACTGAAGTCATGCATGCAACAACTCAACTGACTCATAAGAAAAACGAATTTCCTTCTGACAGCTGCATGTGCCACTTCCGTAGCTCAAACTGAAGTGCTCCAAGAGAATAAGATTAAGTTTATAGTCCAAATATTATTGTGAGATAATAATATTTGACTTTTCTATTTTTGACTTTGATCACTCACACTGTGATCACTCACATTGTAATCACTCACACTGTGATCACTCACACTTTCATCAAAAATAGAAGTCCATCTATTTTTCCCAACTTGATCAATCATCCATAGACATGATCCATATGTCTAAAAATAGACATAGTCTAAAAATAGACTTGCGCCAAAAATAGCCTGCGGGCCCACTTAGTGAAGGCGACTCTTTTCACTAAGCTCCATCATCTTGTTGCACTCTCAACAAGCATTTCTTGTTGCACACTTTTCAACACTCCCTCTCAACAAGAAAGGCTTCCTCTCAAACCCGATCCTGTAACTCTGGAATGTTCTCCATGCAACACATTTGGCCGGTCCACTTGCTCTGTCATCAAAGTCTCTGACTGCTATTGCCTCTGTCAACTGAAACTCTGCATCTCTGTTCTCTTCAGTATCTGACTGCTCTAGCCTCTGTCACTTTGATCTCTGACTGCATCCGCGCTGCTGCTGGTTCTATCTCCCAGCATTTCATCTGCACTGCACCTCCCAACTGACCTCCCTGTTGGGATAGAAACACCCTCTCATGCTGAAGCTCTACCTGCTGCTGACAAGTGCTCCCTCTCTGACATCTGCGCTACTGCAACATCTCCATGCATCTCGCACCATTGCACACCTCTCTGTGCCACCTAGCACTGTGCAAAACACTTGTGCCTCTCGCATTGCTACAGCCTGCTAGCTATGCGCTGTCCTGGGATTCCCTGCACTGTCGCTCTCTCTGCCGCTCCATCCGCATCTGTCTCTACCCAATTAGTCAGTTCCTGCTACTGCACATCGGGGCTCCCGTAGCAAGGTCTCATCCAAGAGGTTGGGTACCTCAAGGATCTTGCCCCTCCTCCTTGGGAGTATCAATCCACATCACCCCACCTCCTACCTGGAGGTATGGCTGCATGCGATCCCTCAGCCCATCTGGCTCGAAGTTTCCCCCTACTGGAGGTCTTTGGATGAGTAGATGTCTCTACTCTATCTCCTCTCAGATTCCCCTGTTGTGGCTCCTCCACAACCTCCTGAAGCTGCTGCACCAATCGTGGCTCCTCCACAATCGTCTGAGACTTCTTCTGGCTCTGCATGTTGAAAGGTAATATACGCTCCCTCTCAACCACCAAGTCTCCATCAATTGCCTCACTTCTCAAGGCTTTGCATGCATCTTGAACCTCAAGAGCATACAGGTTCTTGACCCGTGAACCCTCCTCATGACAACGAAAGCATCTCACCTTCGATTTGTCAACATTCTTCCCATCACTGGAAGAACAAGATTCGAAAAGAGAAACCTTCTCCTTCCCCTTCTTCGCCTTACTCGCTAAGGCACAGTTCTCCTCATCCTGCATGGATGAAGAACTGTCTCTGGTGCACCGTCTAATCTCCTCCTGCATCAAATCCGACCATGGTCGTTCCCAATTTGGCAGTTTCTCCCTTCCATTCACCGAGTCCTGGTAGCTATGCCAACTCTTAGGAAGGTCAAGGAGTGCTAGACTCACCATCCTCATCCAACAGTCACCCCCACACTTCCTAGCTCATCCCGGCATTGGGTGAACTTCGTGAGATACTGGGGCATACTGTCTCCATTCTCACACTGAATGTTTCTGAGTTTTAGCTCTTGCTTTGGAATTAAATTCGAATTCCACCAGCTCAAAACTCAACCGCTTCCGATCTAGAATTCGTGAGAACACAATATTTCTTGTACAGAGATCGACTGTATGGGCATTCACCGGATATTTCACCTTCCAAAAGAAGGATGAATCCAGAGGCTACCTGGCCCGATTACAGACTCTGTCTGAAGAAATAGAATGTAAACACTTCCTGAATAGTAGATCCGATGATCAATCCTCGCTTGATATCCTGTAAAAATCTCTTCTACAAATCAAGCAGCTCTGATACCATGTAGAAACTTTTTCTACAAATCATCTAGCTCCGATACCATGTAGAAACTTTTTCTACAATTATCTAGCTCTGATACCATGTAGAAATTTTGAATAATATGACACATATTCAACAGAGATTATCCTGATCATACAATTTAAGCGGAACATGTATAATACATAATCTCCTCTACGTTGATCATCAAATTACAGAAGCAGAAACATCCACAGGCACACATAGAAGCATCAATCAAACTCATAAACACAGTATGTATCCCGGGGAAAGCATCTCGCTAAAAACCCCACACTATCTGTATATTATATTGATTGAATCATGTAACAATACAAAGCATAATACTTCTCACAAGTATCTCCACCTGTTACACACAATACAGCTCAGATTTGATCTCCAAATCTCTCCCGCTGCTTGCCTGCCTCCACTGCTCAAACCTGCTCGAGAACTGATGAGAATAGCTTCCCAAACTCGATTTTACACTGCAAAATAGTCACCCACACTATGTTGGACGTGAGCAACAGCTATAATATCATTAAGATACGTGAGCAAACTCATTGGCATACTCAATCCTTTGATTGTGCAAATCATCATGCACAGCTATAGTCACAACTGATAGCAATCTGATCCTCTAACACCTGTCCCTGCTGAACTGAACATGCACTGACATGCAACTGAGTTAACTGATGTATTCTATAGTTGCATTATGAGTTAATAACTTGTGAATTAATTAATAACTAATTCACCCAACTCATCTTTAGTCTATTGATCAGTTAGACTAAATACAACCAGTTTAACAAAGCTAAACTGAACACAACTCCATCAACTGTACCTCCAGTCCACTAAACTCAACTCACTTGAGTTCTAACTGAAGTCATGCATGCAACAACTCAACTGACTCATAAGAAAAACGAATTTCCTTCTGACAGCTGCATGTGCCACTTCCGTAGCTCAAACTGAAGTGCTCCAAGAGAATAAGATTAAGTTTATAGTCCAAATATTATTGTGAGATAATAATATTTGACTTTTCTATTTTTGACTTTGATCACTCACACTGTGATCACTCACACTGTAATCACTCACACTGTGATCACTCACACTTTCATCAAAAATAGAAGTCCATCTATTTTTCCCAACTTGATCAATCATCCATAGACATGATCCATATGTCTAAAAATAGACTTGCGCCAAAAATAGCCTGCGGGCCCACTTAGTGAAGGCGACTCTTTTCACTAAGCTCCATCATCTTGTTGCACTCTCAACAAGCATTTCTTGTTGCACACTTTTCAACACGCGGCGTGATAGTATTTTTGGGTGCGTCCCTGCAGTAACAGTACGCGGCGCGATAATGTTTCTGGGTGCGTCCCTGCAGTAATAGTACGCAGCACAGTTCAAGGAACAGTGCGTGGGCACGCAGTTCGGCAGAAGGTTCCCTACGGGTATACGCAGGAAAGCATAAGGTGAACTGCGTAGCGACGCAGGCCACAGAAGGGAAAACTGCGTATCTGTCTTAAAATGTTCTGTTGACTGAATTTTTCTGTTGATAAGGTGTTCTGGGTTAGTTCTGTTATTGCTGATCTGATAACTGTAGTGGACTGTAACTTTTTGATCATTTGATGCTTTATGAAAAGAAGTAGGGGGTTGTAGCTCCCTTCCAGGAGAGACTGGAAAACGAGAGAGAGAGAGTTGTAGCTCTCTGCAGGTTGCAGCCTGCGTACTGGTAAAGGTCTGCACCAGTACAAAACCATTGTAAAAGGAGTTTCTAATTTGAAAGAAGATAGAGACATATTGCAGCAGGTGGTTTTCACCCACATTGGGTTTCCACCTTACATCTTGTGTTCTTTGGTGTGACTATCTGTTTTCTTTGTTCATGCTCATTATTTTATGGTACTGACATGCAAAACTAATTCAAAGAACAAATAAGGAAGATTTATTAAAAGAATTAGATAATACTGATTCACCCCCCCCTCTCAGTATTATTTTCAACAACAATAATAACAATATGGGGACAATAGGGGCACAACAATAACAATAAGGGATACAACTATTAGTTCCAGTCTTCACAGCCTGTTACCAGGGATCAAAATGAGCTCTTACTATGTTTGGTTCTCAGAGATGTTTTTCACATGAGTTTCAATGCAAATCATATCTTAAGTATGCCCATCAGAAGGAGCTTGGAAAAACATTTCCAACAGTGTATCACACTCCCATAACCAGTTTCTGGATCAGAAGATATGGTCGAAATGAATGATTGATTCTTGGTTATGCATGTTTTGAGGTCGGTTGCTGCACACAAGGACAAGTTTACTAAAAAATTAGTTTGGACAGGAATTTTACAAAAGTGAAAAAGGTTTTTGTCCATCACATGCCAAATAAGAAAAACCTCCTTCATTTTATTCACAGGTGCTACTATGTGGGAGATATGCAATGATATTTGGAGCCTGCATTAAAACAAAACAAATTTTTCATTTGTTTTTACTATTTTAGTCATTTTAGTCCGGTGCCATTTTACAACAGATGGAAAGTAATTTTGAAAAACCCAAGGACATTTTTGTTAACCACAAGCCATATAACAAAAACCTCTTTCATTTTATTCACACGTGTCGTGAATTTAGATATGTGACTAGATCTTTACAAATCATTTTCACATATTTAAATTTTTAATGATTTTTTGTTTTAGAGATGATTTTGTGGCACAGATTCCAAGAAATTGGAAACGAATTTCCAAAATTTGAGAGAGGTTTTTCTCTAGCATGACCTTATCTACAAAAATTTCTTTCAGTTTTGTAATAGGTACTATGGTTTAGGAGATACAAGTTCATCTTCAACACCTACTTTCAAAATTCGGTCCAAGTTTAATGTAACTAATTCTATTTTGAAGAAGATGGTTGAGCTCAATTCCGTTAATACAGGGATGAGCTAAATGTATAAATTTTATGAATTTCATAGTGTATAGTTTTTATTTTTGTAGCAGAGTGAGGCTATCGTTGGACTGTGTAAAGTTTTCCTTGAATTTTATTTTAATGAAGCTTTTTCTACTCTTTAAATTTGGGATTCATCACGATGTTTAATGTGAAACATGTTTTTCTTGTAAATTCATTTCCATGCTTTCTTTTTTCTGCTAATTTGGTTACAAAATTCTCTAAGGGAATTCTTAGGAATCAATCCATGCACGATGCTCCTTTCAAAATGATTATGTTGTTTGATGTAGTGGTTATTCTTTCAGAATCCATCCTCTGTTAGATGCTCTGTTCAGTAACCCTGTGCTTCTCTTTATTCTAAAGTTGCCACTGTAGATCCATCCCCTGATTGATGCCTGCAGGGAAGCAGTATTTTCCCTCTTTTCTTCTCTCATTACATCTTTAATCTGGTTATACATTGTGCTTACTTTTCCCCAAGTTTTCCGGTAGAAACTAGCCCCAAATCCATAGCCCAATAGTCCCTTATCTTGTTGTTTTCAACCCACAATTTTCAACCAAATCCTTAGTCTTCATAGCTAGCCTAAGATTCAATTATCATAGCCACATTTTGTTGGCAAAGAGAGAGCCCTCTCTGGTCTGGTAGGGCTAGATGCAAGATCAAAATCTTGGTCTGTGGTTACCTCGGAATTGCCTCTTCTCAGCCTTGAGGTTCATTCTGAGTGCTAACATAGTGGCGACTCAACTAGGGAAGAGGTGACAGATCTTCTCCGGGAAAGATCATTCAAGTTGCAGATCTGGTTGTTGATGGTGGGCAGCAGTCAGACACATATGAAGGCTTAAACATTCACCTGGCAACTCCAACTCAATCCAGAGATTCCAGCGCTCACTGATCCATTCATGCACTAAAATAAAATGGTAGGGTATGTGGCAAACCCTATGTTTTGTGAAGTTTTAAAAGAAGTTAGAGATCAGTTAGTGGATATTGAAATTGATGAAGTATTTTTCATTACCGTGGTTCAATGTTTGAGATCTCTAAAGTTTCCTCATAAAGATAAAACTAGTTTCTTTGAGTTAGTTGTTTAAAAAATTGAGAAGGAGATTCAGTATTTAAATGATCAGATCCAATCATATGAATTCCAAGATCCCAAAAAGTTCTTGGAAACTCTCCCTCCTTCAAAACAAGAAACAATAGAGTTGCTTGTGGATGTTTGCATTGACAATTTGCAGTTGGAGGTCTGTGTTGAGGAGTTAGGGCAGCAAACAGAGTCTGGTTTCTTTGATCCTATTGTCGCATATATGGAGTATTTTTTCAGTTTGAATGATAAGTCAGATTGTCTTTCACACAGCCAAATTCAGTTTGTGCATGGATGGTTGTCAGCATTTACATTTGTGTCCTGGTTGAAGCACTTTCAAGCAACATCCTTGTCACAGTTACTTGATTGGTTGATCTGGCATTACAATATTACTTGATCTATCAATTTTTTAGCAAAGTAGGTTAGATTTGTACATAAATAAGCTGCCTAAGGCAGCATTTCAGTTTTTGGTATTTGTTTATGTACAGGTTGCAGTATGTATATGTTTTTGGATTGGTATGAGTTTTTTGGGCTTGCAGATGTTTGTGACCGTATTTCACAATGGATGAGGCACTTGTTCTACGGTGTTCTTGATACCTCCAAGGAGTTGCCATCCCCAATAAGGCCAATGTTAGTTCCAGTCTTTGCAGCCTGTTACCAGGGATCAAAATGAGCTCTTACTATGTCTGGTTTTTAGAGATGTTTTGCACATGAGTTTTAGTGCAAATCGTATCCTAAGTATGTCCATCAGAAGGACCTCAGAAAAATCTTTCCAACGGTATATCACACTCCCGTAACCAGTTTCTGGATCAGAAGATATGATCGAAATGAATGATTGATTCTTGGTTATGCATGTTTTGAGGTCAGTTGCTGCACATAGGGACAAGTTTACTACAAAATTAGTTTGGACAGGACTTTTACAAAAGTGAAAGAGGTTTTTGTCCATCACATACCAAATAACAAAATACTCCTTCAGTTTATGCACAAGTGCTACTATGTGGGAAATATGCAGTGATATTTGGAGCCTGCATTAAAACAAAGCAATTCTTTCATTTTTTTTACTGTTTTAGTCATTTTAGTTCGGTGCCATTTTACAACATATGGAAAGTAATTTTGAAAAACCTGAGGTTTTTGTTAAACATTAGCCATAGAACAAAAATGAATTTTATTTTATTCACAGGTGTCGTGAATTTGGATATGTGACTAGATCTTTACAGCTCATTTTCACAGATTTAAATTTTTAATGATTTTCTGTTTTAGAGATGATTTTGTGGCATAGATTCTGAGAAACTGGAAACGAATTTCCAAAATTTGAGAGAGATTTTTCTCCATCATGACCTTATATACAAAAACCTCTTTCATTTTTGTAACAGGTGCTATGGTTTAGGAGATACGAGTTCATATTCAACACCTATTTTCAGAAATTCGGTCCAAGTTTAATGTAACTGATTATATTTTGAAGAAGATGGTTGAGCTCAATTCCCTTAATACAGGGATGAGCTAAATGTATAAATTTTATGAATTTCATAGTGTAGAGGTTCTATTTTGGCAGCAGAGAGGTTGTCTCGGCTCTGTATAAAATTTTTCTTGAATATCATTTTAATAAAGCAATGTTTTTCCCTTTGGATCTGGGATTCATCACGGTGCTAATGTTTAGTATGTTTTTCCTGTAATTCATTTACACATTATGTTTTTTCTGCCTTGTTACAACATTATCTAAGTTATATGTTAGGAATTCATCCGTAATTATGCTCCTTTCGTGGTGATTTTGCTGTTAGTTGTAATGGTTGTCTTAGCAGAATTCATCCTTGGCTAGATGCTCTGTTGAGCAAGCTCGTGATTCTTTTCCATCTAAATTTGTTGTTGCAGATTCATCCTTTGTCTGATGCCTACAGGGCAACATGCTTTCTCCCTCATACTTCTCACATTTACAATCTTTACTTAGCTGAACATGGCACTTAATTTGCCCCAGGTTTGCCGGCAGAAACTGACATCGATTCCATAGTCCAAATCATCCTTTCTCTTATTGTTTTGACCCAAAACAAATCCAATCAAACCCTAGAGCTACTATACCTAGCCTAAAATCCATATTTGAATCAGTCATCTCAACTAAGATTGACAAGGAGAGAGCCCTCTCCCGACTTGGTAGGGCTAGCTACCAGGTTAAGCTTGGTTTGTGGTTATCCTAGGATTGCCTCCCTTCAGCCTGAGGTCAATCTAGGCTCTAACAACAATGACAATAGTAATGGGGGAATCACTAGTATTATATGGACCTAACACAATCGTACCCCCAAGGTTGTCTCCACTTAAATGTATTGAGTGTATATTTAGGCATGGTGACATATTATAGGCAATCGAGTGTTTAGTCATTAGACAGAAGGCTTTAAAGGATACTAAAAAAAGCCATATAGACATTCATTCATTCTTAAACAACTATAAAAAAAAAATTGGGGATCATTAGAGGAATTTTGAGGTCTAAAATGGGCCTCCTAAGGAAAAAAATAAAATAATAATTATGAATTTTTAAACGAAATAAAAAAGAAACTAACTTTTTTTATTGTGTTTTTGGCATATCTCCTTATAATTTTACTCAAATATCAAGTGTAGACACCTGTTGGATTTGAAATTAGATTCCACGTCGAAATGGTACCCACTATGCATACCTCTAGGTATACCCACATCGAAGAAAATTGAAAATACATGAAAAAAGCATGTTCAACATGTTTTTTTCATGTATTTTCAATTTTATTCAATGTGGGTCTACTCATAAGTATGTAGAGTGGGTACTCATTGGGTGTGGAATTTAATTATGCATCCAATGGGTGTCTGCACTTGAAATTTGAGTAAACCTACAAGGAGATAAGCCAAAAATCCAATTGAAAAAAAAAATAGTTTTCTTCTTTTCCCTCCAAAATATTTTCCCATGGGGATGATATCATCATCTTGAATACTATTGGTTCTTTTAAAGTTAATTTTGTTAGTACATTATTGTTTTGAGGCCCATTTTTTACCTCAAATATCTCGTAATGATTACCCCGGGAAGACCTCATAACAAGGGTTTCAAGCACACCATTGAGTTGGAGGAGGGAATCAATCCAGTCATAAACACACCTTACATCCATCCCAAGAAGCTTAAGGACAAAATAGAAAAGGAGATAAAGAAATTGTTGGAGATGGGGCACACTACACCTAGTTCTATCGAGTTCACTTCCTCATTTGTTTTTTTTTAGAAGAAGAATGAGACCATGAGGATGTGTATTGAATACAGAGCCCTCACCAACAAGACCATAAAAAATAGGCATCCCATTCCATAGATGAGTTGTTGGATGAGTTGCATAGTAGTTTACTTCTCCAAGATCAATCTTAGATTAGGATATCATCAAATTAGGGTTAGGGAACAAGATGTGCACAAGACTGCCTTTAGATGTCACTATGGTCACTAAGAGTTTTGGTCATGTCATTTAGGTTGACCAAGGAACCTACTACTGTTCATGCTTGCATGAATCATATCTTTAAAAAGTAATTAATGAAGTTTTTGATGGTATTCTTTGATGGTATTCTCATTTTTAGCAAGACTTGGGAGGATCATGTGAAACATTTTGAGTAGATATTAGGGATAAGGGAGGAGTATCCTTGTATCCCAAAGAATCAAAGTGTAAATTTGGAATGAAAAAGATATTATACCTTGGGTATGTGATTTACACACAAGGAGTGTAGGTCTATCAATAGAAGATTCAGGCCATATTAGACTAGCCAATTCCTAGGTCCCTTACAAAATTGCAAGGATTCATGGGTTTGTCCAACTATTACAAGTTGCTTTTTAATGGATTCTCATAGCTAAGTGCAGTCTTGAAAAATATCACAAATAAATGAGCCTTCAAATGGTCATAGAAAACTCAACAAACATCAACATACTCAAGGAGGTAATGAGTACTTTCCTGATACTAACACTTCAATTTTTTTCTCAACCCTTTGTGTTAGAATGTGATGCCTTGGAGGAAGGGCTTGGAGAAGTATTGATGTAGAATAGGCACTCGATCATGTTTTAATGTCAGACGCTTAGGGAAACTGAAAGGTTCTATTCGATATATGACAAGGAGATGTTTTCCATCATGCATGCCTTGGAAAAATTTAGATAATATTTAGCGGGAGGTAGATTTGTGTTCAAGACCAATCACAACAGTTTGAGGTACTTCTTGGATCATAAATATTTGAAAAAGAGACAAGATAAATGGGTGAATAGGATATAAATGTATGATTTCAACTTTGAGTATGTAAAGGGAAAGAAGAATATTATTTTTTATACCCTCTCTAATAGACCAGTGGTTTTATCCCTTATCTAGATATTCGTAGATTGGAAATCACTTCTATTAGTATAATATTCAAAAAAGAAGTTTTCTTGTGAGTTAATAGATGGTCTCATCCAAGAATATGGGTATAGAGTGGTAAATGATGTTATATACTACAAAGAGAGGATATATCTAGTGCCAAAATATAAGCTAAAAGAGGATATTTTGAGAGTAGTCCATGATACACCATTAGTAGGTCATCCTGGACATTTCAAGACTCATAAGTAAAATGGGGAGAGGTTCTCATGGAAAGGCCTAAAGGAGGATGTACTCAGACATGTGACGGAATGTATTTGTTGCTAAAAAGACAAGTTAGATGAGACCCACCCTGCAGGATTCTTATAGCAACTATTTATTCCAAAGCAGAAGTGGGATAGCATATCAATGGATTTTATTATAGGCCTACCAAGGGTATAGGGAAAAGGATTCATCTTTGTGGTGGTTTACAAATTGAACAATTTTGCTGACATTTTCATTATTCCCTCATAATGAAGGGAATTACAGGTGGTAGAATTATTTTTTAGAGAGGTTTTTAGGCTCCATGGGTTGCCTAAAAACATTGTCAATGATCAGGATGGTAGGTTTCTAAGTGCATTTTGGCAGGAGATATTCAAATTGGTTGGCACATGGCTAACTCTGAGCACCATCTATCACCCTCAAACTGATGGTAAGATAGATATTGTAAACAAATGGCTTGAGGGATATTGACATAACTATGTAACTAGATAGTAGCAAGATTGGATCAAATGGATGCACCTAGGTGAGCACTACTACAACAACACCTACCACATGTCCAATGGTGTGAATTTTTTCCGAGAAATATATGGCTATGATTCTCCTTCATTAGTGGACTTGGCTTTTGGGGGAAGTAGATCTCCCAAGGCCAAATATTGGATACAAGAGAGTCAAGACATTCTCAAGACCCTTAAGGAGAATTTGCAAAAGGCTTAGAATCAGTAGAAGACGAATACAAATAGGCATAGGATTGAACACAAATTTAAAGTAGGAGAAATGATTTTATGAGGTTGTATCCAAACAGACAGGCCTCACTGGATAAAAATAAAAAAGGTGGGGTAGAGAAATTGAATCCTCATTTCTATGGTCCCTACAAAGTGATATGGAGGATTGGAGAGGTGGCTTATGATCTCGAACTTGCCAAAACAGAGATGAATCCATAATTTTTTCCATGTATCTTTCTTAAAATGGATATTTTCGCAATAGGTCATATCTTTAGTCGGGTTGCCTCCATTAGATGAATAGGGACAACTATTCTTTATTCCTTAGGAGATCTTGGATATTAGAGAGAATAGGTTAAGGAGAATGCTAATAAGGGAATATATTATCAAATGGAGAGAATTTTCAGAGGATGATTCCACATGGGAAGGAGAGTAGATTTTGTAGCACCCTACTCTGCAATTACTTGAAGACAAGAAATCTCAAGAAGGGAGGATTGTCATGTATCTTTCCAAGTGATCGTCATAGAGGAATGACTCATCAACCTATCAAATTCTCATAGTCTATAGTTAGAAAAAGCGAAACAACTAATTATTTAATGTCATATTTAAGGTGATATTGAGTGACTAAATTAAAAAGGTAAAAAGGGGAGATCCATGGTACTTTGATGACCCATGGTATTCAAATGACCCATGGTAATCACCCATGATATTTTGGTAGCCCGTAGGAAGCATAGAGATTGCTCATGAGGTATAGAGTGGTGATTTGTATTCTATTTTTATTTGAGAGATCATTTAGCATTTTGGCATAGATCAATTTCTTTGTTGAGATCATACACCCTAGCTTATCAAAACTAGTTTTTATGGGAAGATTCAACCACCCAAGCTAGTCTAGAGGAGGGATTATACAAATTCCTCATAGGTTTGTAACATGGAAATCCAAATTCTAGAAGTCAAGAAAGTGTAAAGAAAGGGACAATTTTACTCCTTGTACAAGTCGAATTTCAAATCTTCATTCTCACCTTGATACGGCTTGATGTCGAAATTCACTTCCATTATAAATAGGGACTGTGAAGAGTTTATATCACTCAAATTGGATTTTTCTTTTTCGAGTTATTTCTTAGACTCCTCTAAATTTTCTTTCCAATCCCTAAATTTTCCCTCTAATATGACCCCTGAGCTGGAACGTCTATCTTCCATGATTCCAATCTTTTTTTCCAAAGCTTCCATAACAAAGTTCATATTACGATTGATATCTATACCCTTCTCTTCCAACCTTTTAAATCCCTCCTCTACTGAATCTCAAGGGTTATTCAAACTAGAATCATTGACCATGGCTCATGATTTATGACTTTCTAATTAAATTGATGCAGTACCCTGCAACTCCTCACAATAAACCCAAAGAAGCATGAATCTAATTATACCAATATGATCCATAAACTACCACAGATATACCACTGGAAAGTTTGTCATAATATATCTAATAAAAATATACTAAAATATGAAATATATACTAATAAAAATAATTTCCTTGTATTTACTAAATCACTATTTTTCATTTATACTAGCAATATAAAAAATCAAAAGATATATAATATATAAAAAAATCACTAATAAACCATAATAATACTAAGGTATGACCTAGGAAACTGTTTTGAGAGAAAACCCAGCTAGAAGGTGAGGTTGCTCTGCTCTTTCTTTCTCTAAATGGAATTGGTGCAAATATAAAGGAGTGAGACATATGGCCCATGGGCTCTACAGAATACAAATACTCTCTATTTTTCCCTCTCTCTATCCACTCTTATCTACTATGTTCAACTATGGAACAAAATGCACATAAATAGAATCAAACCCCTTTTCCTCCTAGTGGCACAATTATAACATAG
Organism: Pinus tabuliformis; assembly: GCA_031772625.1. Lineage (NCBI taxonomy): Eukaryota > Viridiplantae > Streptophyta > Pinopsida > Pinales > Pinaceae > Pinus > Pinus tabuliformis. The sequence goes on along the minus strand of CM062813.1, from coordinate 351,579,426 downwards.
ACTGGTAGCCAACTAGGGGTTAAATTTGACCCATTTAACCCTCATTATGAGTTACAACTCGACCCTTCTATATTATTATTCATAGTTCCCATATGGATAGCCCCTTCTCTAAGAGTAATGGGGGTTAACATAGCCTTCTCTCGAATTATGGTGGTCAATCTCGATAGGTCAACTTTTGGGAGGCATAACTTTTGCATATGAACTTTGATTAATGTAATTCTTGCCCTATTGAAAAGGTATTCGAATGTAGAATAGAAATAGGGATGATAAAACTAAATTTTTTCTCCTAAAATACATTGGTTAAGGCTTCAAATGGGCTCTAAATTTCCAACCCCAATTCCCCAAAATGGGTCCTATTGCTAAAATTACTCTTGTAAGATGATTTCTCTAATTTTCCACCCTGAAAGCATAGAGATGGATGACAAAAAATATGATGATATAATTTGGATTAATCCATAAGTGGTATACACATATATGTTGGCACTAGGGATACCTAAAATAATCATTCAATAATATTGAAAGGTCTTGAAAGAGTTTTGTAAAAATGTGATTGGTCACATCAGAATTGGTTGGTTGTAATGTAGATGATCATTTAGTGATGTTTATTTGAGAGAAAAAATGTTATAAGGACTTACATACATCAAAGTAAGGGACATAGTATAATATCTTCTTATGTCTTTTGACCAAGTTGAAAATGAGAGAGTTGTAAGAGGGAGTACCTCAAACAAGAAATAGTTCTTAATCGTAAAGAAAGGGTCAATGTCTTATAGCTCTTAGGAAGTGGTCGATGATGGGAAGTAGTATTGAGCTCTTAACTCACTATTTCAAGGATTCATTCATATTGGAATTAGGCACTCCAAATATTTGGCATGTTTGTTTTGTAGGTTACAGGCCATTGAAGACAAAAATTAAGACACCAATTATGTTCATGAAAAATACAAGGAACAAAAGGAATAGTAAACCAACCAAGATAAGTATTATGGTCCCATGGCATATGCGACAAGTTTCAAACATAATTTAATTGAACATATGGTTGTAAACCCTATATATGCATGTGTACCCTTAGTTTGGTTATGGTTCAATATTCAACGATGATTGTGTGGCATTAGATTCAAAGTTGGGGGTTTGATATTAATTTTCAAAAGGGAGGTTGTAATTGGTATAAGAATTTGTTAACACTTGTGTGTTGGGTAAATCATTCACTTGTTGTAAATGATGTTGGACTAGGTATTGTTGTGGGGAAAAATGCCTATGCAGGACAATCCTATCCACCTAAGGTGTGACAGTGCCTTAGCAACAAACAGAGACAACTATTCTAGTATTCTTCTTTTATGAATTAAGAATGAAGAGAGAGATGGATGGACTAACCGGTGTCTTCCGTTTGTCCCTCGATCCGGCTTCTCTTCTCTTGGAGAGTTCCCAGCTACTTGCCTTCTCGCTCGCCCAGCTTCAAGAGGTTTCTGCAAGATCACAAGAAGAGAACACTACACAAGACATGGATTCATATTCATAACTAGTTCAGGATTAGAAATAAACTAAACATACTAATGCAATCATACATCAAAAATACATCAGTATATAGGAGAAACCAAGATAGCTTTATTGATGAATAACAAGGTTCAGGAAGAGATACAACCCAGAGGGCTCCAATCCAGCATCTCCTTCCTAGCAAATGGAATTCCTATCTTCACCCCCTTCAAAGCATTAAGCATCCAATGATTCCAATCTCAAACCAACATCAATTCTTTGCAATAACAAAATTCCAGCCCCTAGATCTCATGGAGGAGAGATCCATATATAGATATTTGGAGAGAGGATGAGTCAGCTTGAGATCTGACTAGTGTCCTCTCCCTCTGTCAGTTCTTGATTCCACTTGGAGGTTCTTGCTTCCACTTGGAGATTAGGAACCTCTTACTCATCACCAGTCGAATTCACTGAGGCAAGTGTCATTTTGGAAGCTTCCTGGGTTTTGACACCTTGAGAAATGAACTTGCCACATGTCCACTCTCGCTCAGTGCAGGTAGCCAGTGTTGGATTTGACATTCAGCGCAAGTAGCCAGTGTTGGCTTTGACATTCAGCGCAGACAACTAATGGAGCCACTGAAATGATCCTGAATTGACTTGTTTTTGAGCAGTTTCTGGTGGAGAACTTCTGTGAATTGTTGTGGTTTGTTAGCCTTGTTCCTCTAGGGGTAGGAACAACATGTTTAGGGACTTTGGATCCCTTAGATTATGGACATTTTATGCTCAATGCTGTAAGGCACAAAAATGTCTATAACAGTTGCCCCCTAAAGTATGAGGTTGTTTATCGGGTGAAGTGCTTTATCAGGGGGATCCGAAGTTCATCCAATGCTGGGAGGAGACCTGTAATAAGATACAATACAATACATTATTCTTCATACTGCTTTCATGATCTAGCTGAGGCGGGCATTCCCATGCTCAGCTTTATAAATTCATTTTTCTGTACATAGAACAGACAATCGTCTGATGGTAGACTGATAATTTTGATGAAATTATCATCCTTTGAGTAGGATGATTATCTGCTGCAATGATGTACATGTCAATGTCTTTATCTTTCCTGAATATATATCGCAGCCCGGATGGATGAAACTAGATTCGGGGTCTTCGAACTCGTTCGATCTTCACTCTAAGTACAAGTCGATCCATGTGAGAAATGTTCTGAAGTCGAACATGGAAAGACGTCGCTTGATTACCGGTCAATGATGTAAACTGTTAACAAGCGCGAGAGGAATCACCGATAATGATAATGACCCTCAAGGTACTGCAGTACAATTCACGTGGTGTGAATAAAGGACTTGGCGTCGAACACCACGCAAAATCTTTCGGTCGAAGGTCATTGATGTATACCTGTCGCCGGAAGTGAGAAACTTGCCATTGAGGCATGCAAGCTTCAAAGTACTGAAGGGGTTGTTCCTAGATCAACTTCTTGGATAATGAGCTGATGTCTACAAGAAGCGATCCGTCAAAGGAGGGCCTTAATGAATCCCACATCAGTGACACGGAACGGAGCTAATGATTTTAATGGAGGTGAAAACGATCTGTGACATATGATTCAGGGTGGCGGTCATGAAAGGATGAAGGATAATGTACAGCAGTGGATGGGACACGGTTGACTTTTCTGAACGACTTCTCTTGAACATATGGCGACACTGATGTGATGGATCGGCAGCATTACCCCAAATATGGATGGTATGGCGAGACCATGGATGTGACCGGTGAATGAAACAACCCAACCCAATTGTGGTACGGAGGAAAAGTGTCATGTTCAAGAGCGACTTGCTACCATCAAAGTTTTCTTGAGTTTCTCCCAATTTTTCCCCAGTCATTGCTGACCAATACCTCTTTATTTTTGTCAAGCTTAAGGAGGATAACATATGCTTGTTCTATAACTTGCCCTTCGGGCAAGCCCATCGCTATGTTTTAACGAGCCTAGCGATAGTGAAACTCGTTCTCGTCTAAAGACAAGTTTGTCGCTATTTAATGATTTTAACGAGTCTAACGACAAGGATAACTCGGCCCTTTTCATTTTTAGAGAGTCTGAAAAGGTACATAAAGTTAACTCCAAAATTCCTTTTTCATCATCTAATCCCTTTAGTCTGAAAAAGTATAAAACAATACAAAAGGGATGAGTTTTCGATAGTTTTAACGAGCCGAATAAAACAAGCACTCGATCTTTTTGTGCAATAATCCGTCAGGTCCAAAAAGATTAAAATCTAGAGGAGGGATAGCACTTCCTGTCCCTTTAACGAGCTGGAAGGCCAAGGGCTCGGCAATCTTTTCATATTTTACGAGTCAGTTGAAAAGAGCTTAAAGAAGACTCGTCTTTTGAGGAACGAGTGATAAACAGGGTTAGCAGCTGATTCCAGGTACAGGTTGGAATTTTCCAATCACGGCAGTGTCACAAGGATGGCTAGGTGAAATCACTCTTCGCAGCTGTTCCTCAAAATGGGTAAACAATCATATGGAGGTGAACGATCGGCCAAATGAAAAGTGGAGGTGACGGTGCAAACACGACCAAGGCTTTAATGCATGGAAAATTTTAGGGGCTAATGTTCGCCCAGTGGGCTAATTTTCCATGATTTTTCCAAAAAATGATTTGCCAATTTCCAATTTTTATAAAAGATGATTCGCCCAAATTTTAGAATATAAAATTATTTTATCTTAAAAATCGCCAACATTGTATAGAGACTATATATAAAATCATTATAAATTTGAATAATTTTGCAAATATATCATTAAAAAATTTATAGTTTGCATATTAGGGATTAGTGAGATTCGCCAATGTTTTTAAACTTCTAGAAAATTTTCCATCCTTAAAATTTTCCTTGCTTTAATGGCTGATAAGGTTACATTCACAGTGGTTATTTACCGGGTAGGTTTATTTTTTATTTTAAAATGAGCTTAAACACTGGTGGGAACACTTGCTCATTGCTTATGCTTATTTTTTAACGAGCATGAAGTCCGCGTTAAAACTGCTCGGATCTTGCGTTTATTTTTTAACAAGCATGAACTGTGTGCTAAAACTGCTCGAATACCCAGTCATATGATAAGAGTGTCTCATTGAGATTCTATTTTTTATGGAGCTTCATCTCACAAAGCTATGCCCCGCATCCTTTCTTTATGCAAGTTAGGAAACGACTAACCCAAAAAACAGATAAATAACTGCTCTTTGCTTGCACTCCAAAAGGTTTGCATGCCCCCAGGTATAAAGTACGATTTCAAGGTTACCTCTACTTCTTTTCCATCAAAACAATTGTTTTAACGAGAGAGGCTTACCTCTTTCAGGTTACCCAAAGATTGTCTCGTTAATCTTTCAAACAAAACACTTCCTCGGCAATGTCTACCGAAATAGACAAAGGTGAGCGACGTAGCCTGCCAACTCACATAACTTTGACAAAAGAATCTTATTCTAGAATAACCCTCTTCCTAGACGGACGGGGTACAGACTAGTCATATTCTCCCGCGGAAACCTACTCTATACCCAAAGTTTCCCTGCCGAAGCAGACCAGGACGCATGCCCCTTGGGTTCCATTCATATCCTACCGGATTACTCGCGCTCATCAGGAGGACGGACCGTGGGTTGAGACACTTCTTGTGTGAATAGACCATTTAGGGATGGTACATGACTATTTGCGATGCGTGATCCGGGAAATGAAAGTTGGTCCACGAGCTTGACCACTCTTCCTTCGTGCGGAAAACACATTACTCTAAAGAGTGAGGAGACGAGGGCCTCCATGCAATATATATAGTCTCGTCCAAGGAGTAGGTTATAATCCAAGGGTCCTTGAACGACCATCACGTTCATTTGAACGGTCTTCCTTTTCAATGTTATGGGCACATTGGGGAGGATCCCTAAAGGTCGACTGGTTCCTTTATTAAAGCCTGATAGATTTCTCATTTCAGGCAAAAGCGCTGGCGAACCAAGCACTTTCCAAGCAATAGAGGAAAGGATACTCACAGATGCCCCCTCATCAATGATAGTGCCAGCCATTACCATTCTGTATATTTGAACGATAATTCTGAATGGTATGCTTGCTGGCAACCGGGGTCTGCCTAGTTGGTTCCAGTCGAACGAGACAACTAGGTTGCTTGGTGGTGGGACCGAATAGACGGCCGGGTATGACTCTGACGAAGTTCCTTCCTGCGATAAAGGAATGGGCAAAATGCCCCCTTGTTCGTCGGAGTCTGTGTTGATGAAGAGAATTTGGACGGTGTCGTCTTTATTCTCCTCTGTGATGATATCATTCGAAGATAGAGCCTCTGAAGGCAAAACCGGGTCAACTGCCGCCTCAACCTTTTGACTTTCGTCAGGTATGGATTCAGACGGTTCATCTTCAATGATAGGTGCTTCGGCTGACCACCTGGGCGGGTCAGCCGGGTTCTCGACTAGTGAAGGACTTGGCAGGAGTTTTTGATATCCAGGAGGAAGTTGCGCTCGTAAAATCAGGCGATCTTCCAAAACTCTTTTAGCCTCATCTAAGAAGGGACAACGGTAGATGGCGTGGTCGCCTTCACACAGTTTGCAGGGAAATCTAGCTTTCCCTCTCTGTCCTGGGACTTCACTTTCACTAGTCGACGGTGAGCTGTCAACATGGCTATCAGAGGTCGACGCTACCGAATTGTGCAAACGGGGAGACCAGTCCCTTAGTATCCAAGGGATGCAGGGAAAATCTCTGTGGAAGTGGTCTCCCTTGCATATGACACATGGCGATTTAGGCCTGGTCAGTGCTGTGTGTGGATTTTTGTCAGACGACACTTGTTTGCCCCCAGTCGCTTTTGGCTCCTTCTTCTTCTTCTCTTTCTTCTTCTTTTCCTTCTTCTCCTTAGGAACTTGGTTTTTTGTTTTACCAGTTCCATCAAGCGAAGAGGAAGGAGGAGAGGAAGAGTTAGATGAAGTAGAAGGCTGGTGGGCAACTCTGGTCTGGTCTAACTGTTGACTCGACTGTTCAAGAATAGTGGTGTTCTGAACGACATTGGTTGAAAAGAGCCAGACCGGCAGGCCAATTTTCAGTCCTGGAAGCGACAATGTGGCCATATGGGGCGCACCAACATCTCCCCAAGAGGAGAAGGGACTAGGATTTCCACCAAGGGGAATTCCTTGGTTGGTGTGCTCCATTTTTTCAACCTAAAGACCAACGCAGGAATAGGGGTGATTGTTCCGTTTAAAATAAATTTTTAACGATGCTTAGACACAACTTGCTTTTTCAGTTTTAAAGAGTCGAGAAAAAGCTAAAGATGACTCTAGTCTCCTTCGATGTTTTAACGAGCCCGAAGTGACAAATGCTCGGATGGACTTTTTCCGTTATAGAGTCTGAAAAAGGCCAAAAGGAACTTCTCTGGAGTTCTAGGCAAAGGGTGTGCCAAACTTTTCGCAAAACCGCAGAATACTTTTTAGGGTACGGGCGGTCGATCTTCCTGAATGCTGTGTTCAGTGCATTGCGATCAGTAGGGCAGCCGACACGGCTTGCTAAGGATAAAGGTTTTATGCCTATAGGGGTCTCCCAATATATACGCGACGGTACGTGGGAGCACAATCCGTACTGGCGCTATCGTCCCTCAGGAGGAATCACCCACCATCCACGAGATCGACAGTCACCAGGCTTTACGACGCCGGAACACGTCTCTAGCCTAGACCTCTATGTTGTGCGTTATGTTGCAAAGCGTTGTTAAGTTCATTCAATTTATTTTAAGTTGATCTTTTTAGAAGTTTGCCTTTCAAGGTTCACCACGAGATGTATTATACAATTCCTAAATGCAGTCTAAAGATGATAAGCAAGCTTTATATCTTTTCAACTTTGAAAATCCTAGCTACTAAGGGAAAAGAAAGACACCATCTTTTCTCAAAGAGCAATCAGCACACTCTAATGCACTTTTCCTAAATCAAGCATGCAAACTATCAAATGCAAATGCACAATGCAGGTGTTTGTTTTCCACTTTCTTAGTATTGATGCCTACAAAGAAAGCTTTTTGTACAACTTTGAATTTTCTTTTAAATGACAAATACAAACAAGTTTACTTTTTCGAAATCAGAGAGGGTAGAAGAGATTACAACACTTAACGATTTTCGAAATGAATACTTGTTTCGACACTTAAAAGAGACAAAATCAAACCAAATAAGCAAAAGCAAACGTATAATCAACTGTAAACAGCCAATGAACTCTCTTCTAAGATCACAATCAATAGATCTGAATCAAGGGCTACAGGATGACTATTTCACTCATGCAAAGGAAAACTGTAAATGATGCCACAAACATATAAAAACACTCACAGTCTTTTTGTACAAAAGGAGGTGGAATCTAAGCAAAGAAAAGGAGTTATCAGACTGGTACCTATGCCGGTTACAGGCTACAAAAATCAGAGATCAAAACAAGGCAAAACAAAGCAGAGAACCCCAGCTGCACAAGGGCAAACTGGTTCAGCGCAACCTCAACACAGGGGTTTTGACATTCAGCGCAGGTAGCCTTCACGGGACCTGCGTTGAAATGCAGAATCCCTTCACTGGATCTGCGCTGAAGGAGAAACTCTCGTTTCTCACTGGTTCTAGGTCACAGATTGCTATTTAATCTACTGTTTTAGGCCAAATAAAAGCAACAAGCAAGGTGCAATCAAAGGGATGCTTTGAGGGGGTACTAAGATCTATCACAAAGGATCATCAAATCATTTGTGAGTCCATTTTTCAGATCATAGACAAGTCCAGTGATTGGATCAAAGCAGCAACTGTCTACTTTGCATCTGGGAATAGCAGATGCAGTTCGATTGTTGCTGTCGAGTCTATGAAACAAACAATGATAGAAACACAAATAAAATGACTAAACAGATCTCCCCAGCGGAGTCGCCAATTTGTTGTGGGGAAAAATGCCTATGCAGGACGATCCTATCCACCTAAGGTGTGACAGTGCCTTAGCAACAAACAGAGACAGCTATTCTAGTATTCTTCCTTTATGAATTAAGAATGAAGAGAGAGATGGATGGACTAACCGGTGTCTTCCGTTTGTCCCTCGATCCGGCTTCTCTTCTCTTGGAGAGTTCCCAGCTACTTGCCTTCTCGCTCGCCCAGCTTCAAGAGGTTTCTGCAAGATCACAAGAAGAGAACACTACACAAGACATGGATTCATATTCATAACTAGTTCAGGATTAGAAATAAACTAAACATACTAATGCAATCATACATCAAAAATACATCAGTATATAGGAGAAACCAAGATAGCTTTATTGATGAATAACAAGGTTCAGGAAGAGATACAACCCAGAGGGCTCCAATCCAGCATCTCCTTCCCAGCAAATGGAATTCCTATCTTCGCCCCCTTCAAAGCATTAACCATCCAATGATTCCAATCTCAAACCAACAGCAATTCTTTGCAATAACAAAATTCCAGCCCCTAGATCTCATGGAGGAGAGATCCATATATAGATATTTGGAGAGAGGATGAGTCAGCTTGAGATCTGACTAGTGTCCTCTCCCTCTGTCAATTATTGACTCCACTTGGAGGTTCTTGCTTCCACTTGGAGATTAGGAACCTCTTACTCATCACCAGTCGAATTCACTGAGGCAAGTGTCATTTTGGAAGCTTCCTGGGTTTTGACACCTTGAGAAATGAACTTGCCACATGTCCACTCTCGCTCAGCGTAGGTAGCCAGTGTTGGCTTTGACATTCAGTGCAGACAGCTAATGGAGCCACTGAAATGATCCTGAATTGACTTGTTTTTGAGCAGTTTCTGGTGGAGAACTTCTATGAATTGTTGTGGTTTGTTAGCCTTGTTCCTCTAGGGGTAGGAACAACATGTTTAGGGACTTTGGATCCCTTAGATTATGGACATTTTATGCTCAATGCTGTAAGGCACAAAAATGTCTATAACAGGTATGTCATAATTGAATCAAGCAAGATTCAAGGAGCAAATGTTAGTAGAGAAATAGGTGCATCAATTGCATTAGTTCTTGAAAATTACTAGTAGAGTTGTATGCACATCATCAAAGTAATTTTGAGGTCTAAAATGGGCCTCCTCGGGAAAATAATAAAATAACAATTATGATTTTTTTAAGAAATAAAACTATCATTTTTTTTATATTTTCGACTTATTTCCTCATAGGTTTACTCAAATGTCTAAGTACCCTTTGGATGCACAATTAACTTTAATTTTGTATCCAATGGGTACCCACTCTGCATACTTTTTATTAGACCCACATCGAAAAAAAATTAAAAATACATGAAAATTTGTGTTTCTTGATTCAATAAACATGTTCTTCCATGTATTTCAATTCTTTTTAGTGTGCATACGTGTTCAATGTGGAATTTTATTCCACATCCAACAGGTTTTTGCACTTGACATTTGAATAAGCCTATAAGAGGGTAAGAAAAAAAATAAAATTACTTTTTTTTATTTTTATATATTTATAATTTTATTTTCCCTCTAAAAAATATATCCTCGTGGATGGTTGTTCTTTTATATGGACTTCGATAGTTTGGTGGTGACTCTCTACTCAAGATATAAGAAACAAATTATTAGTTGGAGCAAATGAAAGCTTGTAATGTGCAATCATCTTCAATATTTGAAGAAGAATTTAGTGTAGTAAACTAAAGGATAATAAAAATCTCACTAGATAAGACAAGTAATGAGTATGGGGTAGTATTAGAATAGTTAAGTCATTTATTGATCCAAAATGGATCTAGAATAGACTTCAAAGTCTAAAATGTTCCTCACAGAGGAAAATGAAATTCCAAGGAATTCTCTTGTAAATAGTCCCATTGCATAGATCTCATCATTCTAAATCTACTGCAATTTGAATGGGCTAAAATGGACTTCGGATGAAGAAGTTATCACAGAAATAAGATTGCCATTGTCCTTTGAAAAGGAGGAAAATTCTTATAAAAATGGCCTAAAAGGCTCATTGAAGAAATCGCATCGCAAATATGCCAAAGGGAAGGACTCAAGGCAAAGGCAGAAGGAACCCTGATTACGACCTCTAACTTATCGCATCGGAGGCAGGCCTTCACCCAATATCGGGACCCCAGGCAGAGCGATATGCGATATGTGATCAATGCGATGAAGCGATTGTGATGATCAGTGATCGGAGGAGCAGAGGCATAGACCCCGCCAATGCGATATGCGATGTGCGATATTGGTAATCAGAGGATCGGCAGATCGGCGATCGGCATAGTCAAAGGGAAGACCCTCGGGGCCGTTGGGACTTGCGATAGCGATAAAGCGGGATCGACGATCAGCATCGGTGATGTACAGACCTCGGGCCATTGGACATTGTGATATACGATGCACCGATAGCACAATCGACGATCGGGATCGCAACGATACAAAGGGGCTCCTGCCTGTTGCGATTGCAATATGCAATAAAAGCGCGGACCCGATGGGATTATAGACGCAATTTCATAATATTTGAAATCCAGAAAGTCATATTTTCAATGTATTCCTGTGTATTGGGTTTTTTTGGCCAATATGCCATGCAATTGCGATTTGTGATGGAATGGTGGACCCGATAAGTTTATAGATGTGGTTGCATTCTATTTGAAGTCTAGTTTTTGCACCCGATAGTGTTTTTCCTATGTATTTCCGTTACGAGCCAGAAATACATTATTTCGTGGATTTCATTCGAAAAGAGGCCGCCAGTTCATTTTCCATTGGAAACAGCCATCATTCCTTATTGCACGCTGCAAGCGGGCATTTCTGTAATAGGGATGCGTTTTGAAGCGCGAAGAGGCAGAGCTAGGAAAAAGAATGATTCCTCATGATCGAAGGGACAGAGTAACAGCTGTGGAAGCCGTAGAGTCAAAGGATTCCTTTCAAAAGCCAAAGAGCACAATTGACAGAGGGTGCTGAAAACGGAAAGTTGGGAGTTGCTTGGAGGTAAAGCGAAACCATAAGCTCACTGCAAGAGCTGAGAGCCAGAAATCCTGAGAGCTTTGGAGCCAGAGGGCCGAGCAGAGGCAGAGCCACCAGGGCTTGGAGGCAAAGCCAGACGGACAGAGCCAGATAGCTAAGAGAGCCAGAGCCAGATTGGCCGGAGAGCTAAGAGCCAGAGCCAGTTAGCTAGAGAGCCATAGTCGTAGAGCCAAAGAGCTCAAAGCAGACTTCTAAGAGCCATGGGCTGTAATGAAGTTGCAGAACAACAAGGAGATCAAATGATCAAGGTATTGCTGTTGTCCGAAGTGTGCTAAAGATAGAAGAAGGTGTTCCAAAGACAGTAAGATAATTCTGAGGGAGTTGGTGCAAGCTAGAGCTCAAGATAACTCAGAGCGCTGATTGAAGGAGTCAAAGTCCAGAAAAGCCTAGATCTATCTGCAAAGTATGGACAACGAGATAAGATGGTATTCTAAAGCCATAGGTTTAGTTGTGAACCAATAGAGTTGAGCATGGAGCTTGTAAAAGAATTTATTCCATAATCACAGAGAGCCTAGTTGAGTTGACTAGAGCTCAAGGAGATGTAGCCCAAGATATCAGGGTGAACTCCATATTAAACTTGATGTCTTATGGTTTGTTTACTTGTTGCATCTTATTGTTATGTGCATGATGTTTATTTGCTGCACTATCTCACTGTTATATGTTGCATATCAGTTTAAGTAAATAAAATGAAGGCATTTGGTCAATTAAAAAACAAATGCAAACATACACCTCTTTCAAGCACTTTTATTCAGCAATTATCAAGCATAAGCATAGATTTTGGGAATATTTAAGCTTTGGAGTGGGAGAGGTTCTTGTAAGCTGACAAGAAGCCTTTTAGTGCCCCATTTCAGATCATTGATACTAGTATTGTGTGGTAATGTGTAAATTTATTATTGTAAAAAAATATGTTTAGTTGAATAGCTTTCTTGATTGGTTATAGACCAACATAGATCCATCTAACTTCTTATCTACCAAGCAGCAAGAGGGATCAAATCTCTCAAGATGCAATCCTATTTTTGAGTGCAAAATTTGAGGAAAGGTTTGCACCTAGAGATATTTGATTCCTATATATATAGACACACACACACACACACACACACACATTGTATATTTATTTTATTAATATTTTTTGTATAACCCATGTTAAACTTTTATTTATTATTATTGTTTTAAATCTTATATATCAACCCCATCTTAAAAATGCAATAAATTACACATCTCCCTAGTAATGGGAAGTCAGAATATAAGAATTTTTTTACCTTAAATTACTTAATTTCATTGACAGTAATATATATATATATATATATATATATATATATATATATATGAATTAAACATCATGTAATATCAATAATATTATTTTGTCAATTCCATGTTAAATAATGAATAAAGTATATACTTTTTTCATATTAAAAGTAAATTATTTTTACTTTCAATTGCTTTATTTCTTTATATAAAGTTGATGTAAAATTAAGGTGAAAATTAAAGTATATTTTTCCATCAATTTTCTTGGTTATTACTACTTTTGATTTGTTAATGTAACTATTACTCTATTATTTTTAAGTGTAACTTTCCATGACAACATCTCTCCCATACTACTCTCTCACACTGGGTTGTAAAGCCTCTATTGATGCAAAAATTATTAGATGAGAGCTAAATTAACACTTAATTTAATATGTGGATGAAATATTCTCTCAATTAATGTCACATGTACGCGGAATCATGAACAATTTTTATTTTTATTTTTAATTTCACCACACATTATTAATCTCAACATGACAATATAATTAATTACATTTGTTGGCAAAGAACTGTTAATTAGCACATAATCCGAAATAGTGCATGCTTCTGTAAGTGATTAATTAGATTATTAAACAAGTCTAGCACTATTAATTGGTATCGCAAGCCATATTAAATAATGGTATTGACTCGTATGGTGTGGGTGGCTCTCGATAATTTCGAGGCACGCCTGCGGATAAGCTTCAATTACTGATGCCACATGAAAATCGTCTGATGAAGGCCTCACCCAAGGTTCATCCTACGGTTGTGATTAACCATGAAAGGATTAGGGTAACCACCTTGTCGGGGTGCTGCAGAAAGAACTCATTTCGCTCCTTTCCACCGACTTTGATGGCTCTGCAACCCCCATCTTCCATTTTCTTATCCCAGGCAGCAGAGGTGGAAACCTGGTGAGGTTAATGTTTCTCAACATTCTGACCTTACCCGACATCGAAATACTCAGGGAAACCTTATTTTCCCACTCTCTTGGTTGTTGTGTTGTCAATCTAGTTATGATATTTCTCATAGGGGTGTTCTTCCTTCACCACCGGCTCAGGTAAACTCCTATTTTGTTTTTTGTTCATCAGTTCCCATTTACTTGATTTTGTGTGCTACATGTTTTCTATTAGACTGACCCTAACGGACAGGTTGTTCCTGCAAGTGTGAAGGGCATTCACCAAGGTCATCAACTCCTTTACACTACCCCGAAATGTTGGTTGCTCATCTCCAGGTTGGCCTTCTAGTCATTATGGTTTCTATGCTTACCTGTCCTCAGAGTACCTTGGGTAGATGAACTAATTGGGGAAAACCTTCTAGGTTAAGACCCACATACACAAGAATGGTATTTTCCTATTTAATTTTTTGTTGGCATTTTTTTTACCACCAGCATTCCCTGGTGAGATGATAGAGGGTGGCTTCAAGCCTTATCTCGGACTGATCATGCTAAGGATTTTGACTTTACTGAATTGTTAACTACAATCAAACTGTACGTTTTAAGTGTTTTCGATGTTGATATGGTTACGTTGGTTGCATCTTTGTTATATGTAAGAGATACTCAGATTTTGTTTACGTAATTACCGTATTTTAGTTTATGGCTCTGTTATTTACTTAGAGAAAAAGATATATCGCATTCTCTTGAGTTTTGCCCTTCTAGGTTTCTGCAAAAGGAGGTTCATGTTACAAGGACCACTCAGGCCCCTACCAGGTCGAGTTGAATCCTTTTGAATAGAAGCTTGGGGTTATTCGAGTAATTGTCCCCATTCACATGGGTTCAAACATGTGTGACTGTCAAATTTCTTAATTATATTTACGAATGATTCTCATTCTTTTTTTCACAGACAGTATTGCACTTTATCTGGGTTCATAATTCAACTTTCTTCCAACGAGGGCTTCTATTTATTGCCTCAGTCACAGGACTGTTAATGTTATTGTTTTTCCACATTTCTATATGTAGTGAGTGCGTTCCTTTTATAGTTTTAGTACAACTAGTCCTATTTAAATGCACAGTGTTCTCCTTGGGTCTGGTTTCTTTCTTCCATCAAGCTGTCTTGACAAAGACGCCACGGTTTTTGCTAGCATTTGTAATTATTCTGGGTTTTATAGTTACCCAAATTCCCTCCATGTAATGGGTTGTGAACAGAAATGGAATTTCCAAATCCTGTTCACCACCAAGATGCTGCTTAATTTATTTTGTATTGACCAAATGATCTCGAGCAACCTTCTGTTGATGTTCCTGATACTAGTTTTCTTCTGTGGGAAAGGATTATGTTAATAAAACAAAGTTAAGGCATTGTTGATCCCTTCTTACATTACATATATGTATGATTTTCCCTTTACATATTATTGACTGTTTCATAAGGGAATGTATGAAATTTACTGCTTATTTCCGTGTTCTTTCCATACAATATCAAACTGTGCAATTCTTATTATTACATAGGAAACATGATTCTTTTGTTTTAATATTAAGAAACAGTCCTAGTCTTACACAGGAAATATGTCTTTTTTGTTGTATTTAGAAATCAGAAACATGCCATCTATTTCAGTTCTTTTGTATTTTTTTTAAAAGAAACCATAACCATTGCTGTGAGATATTGTTGCACAACTCTTTCCTATATAAAGATTTACTATTCTAATTTTGTCCTCAACAGAAATATATACTATTGGATCTGTTCCATTTTGTTCTTAAACTATATCTATATCTATATCTATATATATATATATATATATATATATATATATATATATATATATATATATATATATATATATAGATATATATACTATTTGATTTTCTTTCACTTTCTCAGTCAAAGTTGCAATTCTGTAAAAAAAACACAACAAATACAGTGATGTAGATGTATTAACTATACGAACCAAAACCAGGAAGTCTCTCCTCCCACCCACGAGACTAGAAATGACATCCAGTTTCGCCCCGAGCTTCCACTCGTCTAGATAGTATAGGTTTCAATCTTGAGTTGTCTAGTCTCCAAACCTCAAGACCCCTAATCTAGTTTAGAGTCCCAACTTGCAAGGATTACTTCAAGGGTTTCACTGGCCCAAGTCTAGCTCAGGAACTCCTCAGAAACAACAGTATTCTTCTCACCTACACAGCGTCCTGTGTCAGGTCTAGGTTTCCTCTTCCTTTTCCCTCTTGTTCCTCCGACTCCATTCATTTTCTCCCCAAAAGAAAAAAAAAAAAAAAAAGCACTGCCTTCCTTGGAACTACCCTTTTTCTAAGAGGGGAAAGAGATCCAACTGACCTAATTGTCTGGAGAGTTTTCTTTATTCAGATACATATATAAAAACAAATTTTCTTTTAATATTCAAGAACTTAACCAAGTCTGAGTCACTACATTTATTTGGTCTTCCACTTAGACTGTAATTAGTTCCCAGAGTTCATAAAAAAGTAAATAATGTTAAAGCTATCATTAGGGGATTTTTGAGGTCTAAAATGGGCCTCCTAAGGAAATTATAAAATAATAGTGGAAATGATAAAATAAGATTAGATTATATCATTAAATTTTAGAGGGAAAAAAGACAAAACTATTTTTTCAACTCGTGTTTTCAACTTATCTCCGTATGGGTTTACTTAAATTTCGAGCGGAAACACTCGTTGGATGAATAATTTGATTCCTCATCCAAGGAGTACCCATGTTACATACTTTCGATGGACCCTACTACACAAAAAAAATGAGAAATACATGAAAAACGTGATTGCAATCACGTTTTTCATGTATTTCTCATTTTTTCGTGTGGCAGGGTCCATCGAAAGTATGCAACATGGGTACTCCTTGGATGAGGAATTAAATTTTGCATCCAACGAGTACTCCCTCTCGAAATTTGAGTAAGAACCTAGGGAGATAAGTTGAAAATACGAGTTGAAAAAGTAGTTTTACTATTTTATTATTTTTTAATCTTTGTACTTTTTTACTCCAAAAATGGTGAATCATCCCCCATGGTTGACATCATCGTCTTGAATCCTATTGGTTCTTATAAAGTTTAATTTGGTTGTGCATTTTTCTTAGGAGGCCCATTTTAGACCTCAAAAATCCCCTAATGAACATCAATTCATGAAAATCTTACGGGTGTTACAGCTTCCCACCCCCCCAGACGAAACACCATCCTTGGTGTTTATTTCAAACTATTTAATCAAGTTTGGATATGCTTGTCGCATGAATTCTTTATCTTCCCAAGTAGCTTCGTCCAGGCTGAAGTGTTTCCATTGCACTTTAACTTGGGTGATAGCTCGCCTTTGTAGCGTTATTTGTCTCTGCTCTAGAATTTGCAGAGGTTCTACCAACAGTTCTCCATCCAGTTCGACCTACACCAAAAGGTTTATGGTATCATTATCAATAAAATCTAATGTTTATTTCACAATTTAATTCAATATATAAGTTACCTGCATATCTTTCCAACTAATCACATCTAGGGTCATAAACATATTTCTTTAATAATGATACATGGAACACATCATGAATCTTGATGTGGGCAGGTAGTGCTAGCTGGTAAGCTACTAGTCCAATTCTTTCCAGAATTTGGAAGGGCCCACAGTATCTGGGTGCCAATTTAGCGCAACTACCCCACCACAGTGTGCTTCTTTTAGGCTTAATCCGTAAATAAACATGGTCTCCCACCTAAAACTCTTGGTAGGTCCTCTTCTTGTCTACATAAATATTTTTCCTGTCTTGGGCAACCTTTAGGTTCTGACGCACCTTTTTAACTGTCTGCTCCATTTCAGCAAGCATCTCGGGTCCTAATACCAACTTATCTTCGGGATTATTCCAATTGGTAGGCACTCTGCATTTTCTCCCATATAATACTTCAAAGGGGCTCATTCCCAGAGATTCATGGTAACCATTATTATAAGCAAACTCAACTAAGTGGAGATACTCCTCCCACTTAGTTGGTTGCTGCATTATGTACATTCTTAACATATCCTCCAGCACTTGATTCACCCGTTTTGTCTGTCCATCAGTTTGGGGATGATATGCAGTGCTAAACTGGATTTGAGTCCCCAAACCCGTGAATAAAGCTTTCCAAAAAGCAGAGGTAAATTTTACATCCCTGTCAGAGATCACCACTCTTGGTATACCATGTAGTCAAAATATCTCTTTCATAAAAATATCAGCAATTTCAATTCTTTTATACATGGATTTCACAGGTATAAAGTGAGTTGTCTTACTTAACTTATCCACCACGACCATGATGGAGTCATTCAATTTTCTGGTTTTAGGCAATCCTGTTATAAAATCCAGTGTAATAGTATCCCATTTCCATTCTGGAATGGGGAGGGGATGGAGCAACCCAACAGGATGCTGGTGTTCCACCTTAACTTGTTGGCATTCCAAGCATTTTTCCAAATATTCGGTGATGTCTCTCCTCATTCCAGGCCAAAAGAAATTCTTTTTAATTGTAGAAAATAGTTTCTGATATCCGGGGTGGGCAACATATGGGCTCCTATGAAACTCATCTAACATAAATTGTTTAACATAAATCTGGTTAGGAACATATATTTTGCCCTTAAAGGTTAGAAATCCTTCACTGTTCAAACCATAATCAGATTGTCTTCCTAATTTCTGTGCTTGATTGGCTTGCTGCCATAAAAACTTATATTCAGGGTCATTGTGGGCATCTTCTTCCACTTTCTCTAAGAATTTTGATTCCACCCGACTGTACTGGACTTCATATATGCAATATAATTTCCTACTCAACGCATCAGCCACTTGGTTCTCCTTCCTTTAAGATGTTTAATATCAAAGTCAAATTCACTTAGGAAATAAGTCCACCTTGCTTGACGAGCATTTAGATGCGGTTGGGTTAAAAAATAAATAAACTACTATGATCTATCATTAACAAAAATTTCTTACCCAACAAATAATGTCACCATACCTTCAAGGCATGCACTACAACAGTTAGTTCCAAATCATAGGCAGAATATCGTTTCTCATGGTCCTTCAGTTTACGGGATTCATAGGCTATGAATTTCCCATCTTGCATCAATACCCCCCCGACACCTTCTTAGCATGCATCCGTGCAAACAGTGAACTCTTTTTATGGGTCCACTACTTTTAAAACAAGGGAAGAAGTCAATAATTGCTTCAGGCGTTCAAAAATTTGTTGACACTTTGTCGTCCACTTGAAAACCTTTCCCTTCTTTTGTAGGGAGGTAATTGGGTAAGCAGTTTTAGAAAATCCTTCAATAAATCAATGATAGTATCCAACTAACCCCATGAAGGATTGAATATTGACAACATTCATAGGAACAGGACATTCCATGATGGTTTTGATCTTTTTAGGGTCAACTGCAATTCCTTCTGCTGAAATAAAATGTCCTAGATACTGGATCTGATTTTTGTAGAAGTCACACTTACTGTATTTAGCATATAATTGGTTATCCCACAAAGTTTGCAGCACGATTCTCAAATTCTTTTCATGGTCCTCCACATTTTTGGAGTATATGAGAATATCGTCAATAAATATTAGGACAAATTTGTCTAAATAAGGATGGAATATACCATTCATCAAGCTCATAAATGTGGCAAGGGCATTGGTAAGCCCAAAGGGTAACACTACGAATTCATAGTGTCTGTACCAAGTCCTGAATGTTGTCTTACAGATATCTTCCTCCTTAATTCGTATTTGATGATATCTTGATCTTAAGTCAATTTTCGAAAACACCTTGGCCCCTTTAACTTGATCAAATAGATCATCAATCCTTGGTAGTGGATATTTATTCTTAATAGTCAGCTTATTCAATTGTCTATAATCGATGCACAACCGCAATGTACCATCCTTTTTTCATACAAATAATACAGGGGCTCCCCAAGGTGACACGCTTGGGCGTATATACCCCTTGTCAAGAAGTTCTTGTAATTGCATTTTAAGTTTTGTTAATTCAGGCATGCTCATACGATATGGTGTTCTAGATACTGACCTCGTACCCAAAATTAATTCTATGGTGAAATCAATGTTTCTTTTGTTGGCATTATGATTTTGGTATGGCTCTATGTTACAGGTGTTGTACTTGATGGCAACTCACTCTAGTGGAAATGTTTTGTGCAGGCTCTCAAAATGTTGGAAATTAAGAGGTTCGCAGGTGAATGGTTCAAAAGGTGCGGACCCGCAGGCACGCCATGCAGGAAATGCGGTCATACCCGCAGGTTACCCGTTCAGAAGGTGCGGTCCCCCAGTTCACTCACTTCAAGGCAGAGAAGCGCGCTCACGTGGGTTTTCTTATGTTTGGCCCGTGGTATTTGGCCCGTCGTTCATGATCCTATGGTTTTGGCCCGTGGTTATGATCTAATTTAGCCCCAGCTTGGATCCCTTGTTTTGGTTATTTGATGGTTTTGCCCCATGATGTGAATGAGGGCTTGACTATAAATAGGGAAGGAGATCACTTGGCCAAGGTACCTTTTGCAAATTGAATATCTTAAGATCTGAAATATTGGGTTATGGGTTTAAAAAGCTTGATCTATATAAAAGTGAAGTTGAAAGTGAATCTATGAAGTGTGATCTCTCAGGCGCATGATCAGATCTAGGCATCTGACTGTCAGTGGCTCATCGGAAGTTTGTTAATTCGGTTCAAATCAAAGGTTTGTAGGAATTTCATGGTTCAGGTGGGGAGGACTGCAGCTCGGTGAAAGGTCCAGTGCGGTGGTACGCGGTTAACAGAAAGGCACAGTGCGGGGGATCGCAGTGCGATCGAAGACGCAGTGCGTAGATACAGTAGAGGTACGCGGCGTAATAGAACGGCACAGCGTGGACGCACGCAGCAAGACAGAAGAAGAAGTGCGGAATAAGATCAGAGGTACGTGGCGCGATAGAAGGAAAGCCTGCGGAGGTACATAGAAGTACGCGGCGTGATAGAAGGAACATGTGCGTTGGCACAGTAAATGTACGCAAAAAGGCAGAAGGTGATTTGCGGTGATACGCAGTGAAGCAGAAGTCGCTCTGCGTGGATACGCAGGGAAATAGAAGGCAGGGTGCAGAGTCACGCAGTCCAGATAAGGAAAAACTATGGATCTATCTTAAAACATTTGTTGGTTATTTTTTATCTATTGCTGCAGAGTTCTGGTTTTATATTTCTGGTACTATCTTTCTGTTTACAGCATTCTGAGAAGTTGGGTGATTGTATAAGGAGTTTGGGTGATTTGCATGTACTTGATGATTATTTAATATTCTTGGATCCAGTTTGAAAATTTATGAAAAGTGGTCCTTGAAAGAAAAGAAGTAGGGGGTTGTAGCTCCCTTCCAGGAGAGACTGGAAAACGAGAGAGAGTTGTAGCTCTCTGCAGGTTGTAGCCTGCGTACTAGAAAAGGACTGCACCAGTACAAAATCATTGTAAAAGGAGTTTCTAATTGAAAGAAGATAGAGACATATTGCAGTAGGTGGTTTTCACCCACATTGGGTTTCCACCTTATATCTGGTGTTCTTTTGTGTGACTATTTGCTTTTCTTGTTCATGCTCATTATTTTATGATACTGACATACAAAGTAATGATCAATATTTGAAGAATTATTCAAAGTATAAATAAGGAAGATATATTGCAAAGAATTTGATAATACTGATTCACCCCCCCTCTCAGTATTATTTCCAACAATTGGTATCAGAGCAGGTCCTTCTGAAGAAGCTTGATCGCTTTGAAGGAAGATCTAACATCATGAGCAACTACGAGAGGGAAGCATCAATCAAGCCACCGATTTTTGATGGGACAAACTTTGTATATGGGAAGGTAAGAGTTACTGCCTATCTTCAATCTTTGGGTACAGAAGCATGGGACATTATAGATACAGGGTATACTTTTCCATCAGCTACTCCTATAGATCCAGCTGAGAAGAAGAAATATGAAACAAATGCAAAGGCGGTTAATACTCTTCTAGGATGTCTATCTCAATCTGAATTCGTAAAGGTTATGCAATATAGATCCAAAAAAGAAATATGGGACAAGATTGTTTTGAGCTACGAAGGAGATGAACAGGTAAAACGTGCAAAACTTCAAACCCTCAGGATTCAGTATGAGAATCTCAGAATGTATAATGATGAAAGTGTGGCTAACTATTTCATTCGGGTAGATGAGATTGTTAATTGTATGAAAAACTTGGGTGAAGAAATAAAAGAGGTTGTTGTGGTTGAAAAAGTCCTAAGATCATTGTCCCCCAAGTTTGAATCTAAAGTGTCTGCAATAGAAGAAAAGGAAAATCTATGAACTCTTATTATGTCTCAGCTACACGGAATTCTAACTGCTTATGAAATGAGAAAAGGAGGTCCATCAGACAGGAGAGAAGCTGCTTTTAAGGCTTCAGGCAAAGGAGACTACTATGAATCAAGTCACGTGCCAGAAGAAGAAGAAGAATCAAATTTTGTCAGAAATCTTCAACGGGGTACTGGAAGGTTCAGAGGTAAGCTACCTTTTAAATGTTTTGCTTGTGGAAGAGTAGGTCATTATGCTGCCAAATGTCCTCATAAGGATAAGATTGACAAAGGAAAGGAACCTGCTAGATGGAACAAGAAACAGAATGCAAATAAGAAAAGCTACTACACTCATGAAGACAGTGATGGTCTATCAAATAGTGATGAAGATGAACGAGGTAATGACTATAAACTTTTAATGGCATTTGAAGATGATGATTACATGGATTCTATAGATGTGGATAGCTTTTATGAAGAGATTTCTAGACTCAAGACATGTATAGAAGAAAAGAATATGATCATTGATACTCTACAATTTAAAATTCATGAAAAAGAAAAATATCTTGAAAAGTTAGAAGGTGAAATTGTTGGCCTTAGAAAAGAAATTGAGAAAACAAAGGCTATTAATCTTAAGTTTGTCAAAGGATATGAAACTCTGGATGAGATCATCAATGTACAGCGTTCTCCGCTAAACAAGACAGGTCTGGGGTATAATGGAGAAACATCTCAAGCATCCACCTCAAAGAGTTATCTTGATGCAGCAAGAAGGAATGAGCAAAAGCACAATGGAGATCACCAGGTAAAGCAGGGATGAATTACATCAAGAACGAACAAAGACTATCAGGTAAACCAGGGGCAATCTATCTTAAGGGTGAACAAAAGCTACAACCAGCCACAGGTAAAATCTTCTCAATTTGCTTCAAGAATGGATGACAATAGAAATTACAATCATTTGGCCGGTAGATTTGATAATTGCAGAAGTTTCTTCAATGGGCAATGTTTCTCTTGCCATAACTTTAGTCACAAAGCAGCTCAATGCGTTGCATATAAAACAATCATGACTAGAGAAGCTCAAAAACAAAGAAGTATGACCGGGATTACAAAAAGGACCTATAACAACTTTTCGGCTCTTGAAAATGAAGTTGAATGTTCTATTTGCAATAACTTTGGTCATGAAGATTCTGAATGCAGGAGCAGGTTTCAGCAGACAAAGGAACAAGCCTCAAGCACCAGAACATGGAGAATAAAGGAACCACAAACAGAAAGATGTGGGATAGCATTTTATGCAGAGGAACAAGAAAATCTATGGTACATTGACAGTGTATGTTCAAAACATATGACAGGTGATAAAGAAAAACTTGAATCATATTCTGCTTTAGAAAAGGGAAAGAAAGTTTCTTTTGGAAATGATACTCCTGCAGCTATAAAAGGAAAAGGCACTGCTCAGCTAAAAGAAAAGGTCAAAGCTAGAAATGTTTTGTATGTTGATGGATTGAAGCATAATCTTCTAAGTGTCAGCCAGATGTGTGATCAAGGAACCGAGGTGATATTTAGATCAAATGGATGTCGTGTTCGTGATCTTGATACAGGTGAAACAGTGATCAAAGGTAGAAGAACTCCAAATAATCTATACATATTTGAAGAAGGACAACAACAATGCTATTTGAGCAAGGATGATGAACACTGGTTATGGCACCGGAGGTTGGGGCATCTAAGCTTTTCACAAATAAGGAAAGCATGCAAATATCAGGCAGTTCGTGGTCTTCCAGATACCAAAATTCCAGGCAACACCATATGCAAATCATGTCAGTTTGGAAAGCAAACCAGAACTAACTTTCCGGAGAAGGAAGGATCAGCTAGCATGCCTCTTGAGCTAGTCCATACAGATGTATGTGGTCCATTTAGGAAAAGGACACCTCGAGGAGAAGAATACTTGATATTATTCATTGACGATTTCTCTAGGTTTGTTTGGTTAGGACTTATGAAGCACAAAGACGAAGCATTCGAGAAATTCAAATCCTTCAAAGCCTTGGTTGAAAATGAATTAGGTTACAAAATTAAGTGCCTCAGGTCTGACAGAGGTGGGGATTTTACCTCAAATGAATTTTTCGATTTCTGTGAAGAACATGGGATAAGAAGAGAATTCTCTACAGCTAGAACTCCTCAGCAAAATGGAGTGGTGGAAAGGATGAAGAGAATAGTCCAACAAATGGCTCGTGCTATGCTGGATGAGTCTGGAACTCCCGCAACTTTCTGGGGTGAAGCTGCATATGCTACGGTTGTTATTCTCAACAAAACAAATGTCCGAGTGAATAGCACTCAAACTCCTCATGAGCTCTGGTATGGTGAGACTCCTTCGGTAAAGCACTTCAAAATCTTTGGGAGCAAATGCTATATTAAGAATATTGATGAGCAACTTGGCAAACTTGAACCTAGAGCAGATGAAGGCATTCTTCTTGGTTATTCTCCACACAGCAAAGCATATAAGTGCTATAATAAAAGACTTGGAAGAATTGTTGACAGCATTGATGTAGTGGTTGATGAAAAGGGATATATTCCTAGGCAAGTGAATCATGAAAATATCGAAGAAGATGAAGACTACCCTCAAAGACAGAATGATGAAGAAGAAGAACCTCAAGAAGCACCAGAGGAACAGATAAGGATAGAAGAGAAGACTCCATCCCGGTACGTTCAGAAGAATCATCCAGAATCTCAGATTTTGGGGCAGAAAGAAGCAGGTGTACAAACAAGAAGAACAATTGCAGAAGCTTCAAGCTATTTGGCATTACTCTCCTCCACTGAACCACAAAATGTAAAAGAGGCATGCAAAGATGAATGTTGGGTCAAAGCAATGGATGAAGAACTTGAGCAGATCGAAAAGAATAACACTTGGGAGTTGGTTCCTAGACCAAAGGATAAGAATGTTATAGGGACAAAATGGGTCTTCAAAAATAAGTTGAATGAAAATGGGGAAGTAATTAGAAACAAGGCAAGACTTGTTTGTAAAGGGTATGCGCAGCAAGAAGGAATAGATTTTGAGGAAACTTTTGCTCCTGTTGCAAGACTTGAGGCCATCCGAATGTTCCTTGCTCTCTCAAGCTTTCAAAAGTTCAAAGTATTTCAAATGGACGTAAAATCAACCTTTCTGAATCGAGACTTAGAAGAAGAAGTATACATTGAGCAGCCAAATGGTTTCATTCTTGGAAATGATCCAAATCTTGTATGCAGACTGAAAAAGGCTCTCTATGGTCTTAAACAAGCTCCAAGGGCTTGGTACTATCGTTTGGACAAATATCTTCATCAACAAGGTTTTTCAAAAGGATCAGCAGATAGCAATCTTTATATAAAAATTGAAAATGACAAATTGCTAATACTTGTTGTGTATGTAGATGACATTATCTTTGACAGCAATGAAGAATCTATGAGTCAAAGCTTTGCCTTGGTGATGCAGAAAGAATTCGAAATTTCCTTGCTTGGAGAATTGACATATTTTCTTGGCCTGCAAATCCAACAAAAGGAAGGAGGGATCTTCTTGTCTCAAACCAAGTATCTCAAGCAGATTTTGAAGAAATATGGCATGGAAGATGCAAAACCAGTATGTACACCCATGGTCACAGGATGTAGCCTCAGTGCAAATGATGAATCAGCAGCAGTACATCAACCAACCTACAGATCTATGATTGGAAGTCTACTTTATTTGACAGGTACCCGACCAGACATCATGCATGCAGTGGGAATAGTTGGAAGATTTCAGGCAAATCCAAAGGAAACTCATCTTCAGGCAGTAAAGAGAATCTTCAAATATCTTCAAGGGACTCAAAATTATGGCTTATGGTATCCTAGAGATACAGATCTCACACGTCATGCCTATACTGATGCAGATTGGGCCAGAAGCGTGGATGACAGGAAGAGCACAAGTGGTGGTGCATTCTTTATGGGTTCCAGATTAGTATCTTGGTTCAATAAGAAACAGAGTTTGATTGTCTTGTCTACAGCTGAAGCAGAATATGTTGTTGCTGCATCTTGTTGCACTCAACTCCTTTGGATGATGCAGACCTTGCAGGATTTTCAAATCACTTGTACACCACCTATCTCCATCTTATGTGATAATACAAGTGCAATCAGCATTTCAAAGAACCCAGTCATGCATTCAAAAACCAAGCACATACCAATCAAGTATCACTTTCTCTGGGAACAAGTGCTTGAACAAAAGGTCAAGTTGGAGTATGTTCCTTCTAAGGAACAGGTTGCTGATATACTCACCAAACCATTGCCTAGGGAGACATTTGAATACCTCAGGCAAAAGCTGGGGGTTGTTGATGCATCATCTTGTTGTTGAATCTCTTCTCATTGTTGGTTGTACGCAAGGTTCATCTGGAATATATGCATACATGTGCTGGGTTGCGAATTGGTCGAAGATCGAATGGCACAGGTTCAGGGGGAGCATATCATGCATTGTTGGCATTATGGAGGAAGTATAGAAGGAGATCATGGATGCTGGTCTGAATATTGCTGCAATATGTCTCTATCTCTTTCATGGTCATTTATGGTGTTTGGTGGATTATGGTTCTTCTTTGCAGATCTGGTTTATAGTCAGGGGGAGCATGTTCTTAGGGGGAGCATAACCCTTTGCCCTTGATGTCAAAGGGGGAGAATGATGTTGAGGATCTTGAGGTTGCCATCAAGTCCAAAGGGGGAGATTGTTGGCATTATGATTCTGGTATGGCTCTATGTTACAGGTGTTGTACTTGATGGCAACTCACTCTAGTGGAAATGTTTTGTTCAGGCTCTCAAAATGTTGGAAATTAAGAGGTTCGCAGGTGAATGGTTCAAAAGGTGCGGATCTGCAGGCACGCCGTGCAGGAAATGCAGTCATACCTACAGGTTATTCGTTCAGAAGGTGCGGTCCCCAGTTCACTCACTTCAAGGCAAAGAAGCGCGCTCACGTGGGTTTTCTTATGTTTGGCCCGTGGTATTTGGCCCGTCGTTCATGATCCTATGGTTTTGGCCCGTGGTATAGGATCTAATTTAGCCCCGGCTTGGATCCCTTGTTTTGGTTATTTGATGGTTTTGCCCCATGGTGTGAATGAGGGCTTGACTATAAATAGGGAAGGAGATCACTTAGCCAAGGTACCTTTTGCAAATTGAATATCTTAAGATCTGAAATATTGGGTTATCGTTTTAAAAAGCTTGATCTATATAAAAGTGAAGTTGAAAGTGAATCTATGAAGTGTGATCTCTCGGGTGCATGATCAGATCTGGGCATCTGACTGTCAGTGGCTCATCGGAAGTTTGTTAATTCGGTTCAAATCAAAGGTTCGCAGGTATTTCACGGTTCAGGTGCGAAGGACCGCAGCTCGGTGAAAGGTCCAGTGCGGGGGATCGCAGTGCGATCGAAGACGCAGTGCGTAGATACAGTAGAGGTATGCGGCGTAACAGAAGGGCACAGCGCGGACGCACACAGCAAGACAGAAGAAGAAGTGCCGAACAAGATCAGAGGTACGCGGCGCGATAGAAGGAAAGCCTGCGGAGGTACATAGAAGTACGCGGCGCGATAGAAGGAACAGGTGCGTTGGCACAGTAAATGTACGCAGAAAGGCAGAAGGTGATTTGCGGTGATACGCAGTGAAGCAAAAGTCGCTCTGCGTGGATACGCAGGGAAACAGAAGGCGGGGTGCGAAGTCACGCAGTCCAGATAAGGAAAAACTACGGATCTATCTTAAAACATTTATTGGTTATCTTTTATCTATTGCTGTAGCGTTCTGGGTTTATATTTCTGGTACTATCTTTCTGTTTACAGCATTCTGAGAAGTTGGGTGATTGTATAAGGAGTTTGGGTGATTTGCATGTACTTGATGATTATTTGATATTCTTGGATCCAGTTTGAAAATTTATGAAAAGTGGTCCTTGAAAGAAAACAAGTAGGGGGTTGTAGCTCCCTTCCAGGAGAGACTGGAAAACGAGAGAGAGTTGTAGCTCTCTGCAGGTTGTAGCCTGCGTACTAGAAAAGGACTGCACCAGTACAAAATCATTGTAAAAGGAGTTTCTAATTGAAAGAAGATAGAGACATATTGCAGCAGGTGGTTTTCACCCACATTGGGTTTCCACCTTATATCTGGTGTTCTTTTGTGTGACTATTTGCTTTTCTTGTTCATGCTCATTATTTTATGATACTGACATACAAAGTAATGATCAATATTTGAAGAATTATTCAAAGTATAAATAAGGAAGATATATTGAAAAGAATTTGATAATACTGATTCACCCCCCCTCTCAGTATTATTTCCAACAATTGGTATCAGAGCAGGTCCTTCTGAAGACGCTTGATCGCTTGAAGGAAGATCTAGCATCATGAGCAACTAGGAGAGGGAAGCATCAATCAGGCCACCGATTTTTGATGGGACAAACTTCGTATATTGGAAGGTAAGAGTTACTGCCTATCTTCAATCTTTCGGTACAGAAGTATGGGACATTATAGAAACAGGGTATACTTTTCCATCAGCTACTCCTACAGATCCAGCTGAGAAGAAGAAATATGAAACAAATGCAAAGGCGGTTAATACTCTTCTAGGATGTCTATCTCAATCTGAATTCGTGAAGGTTATGCAATATAAATCTGCAAAAGAAATATGGGACAAGATTGTTTTGAGCTACGAAGGAGATGAACAGGTAAAACGTGCAAAACTTCAAACCCTCAGGATTCAGTATGAGAATCTCAGAATGTATAATGATGAAAGTGTGGCTAACTATTTCCTTCGGGTAGATGAGATTGTTAATTGCATGAAAAACTTGGGTGAAGAAATAAAAGAGGTTGTTGTGGTTGAAAAAGTCCTAAGATCATTGTCCCCCAAGTTTGAATCTAAAGTGTCTGCAATAGAAGAAAAGGAAAATCTACGAACTCTTACTATGTCTCAGCTACACGGAATTCTAACTGCTTATGAAATGAGAAAAGGAGGTCCATCAGACAGGAGAGAAGCTGCTTTTAAGGCTTCATGCAAAGGAAACTACTATGAATCAAGTCGCGTGCCAGAAGAAGAAGAAGAATCAAATTTTGTCAGAAATCTTCAACGGGGTACTGGAAGGTTCAGAGGTAAGCTACCTTTTAAATGTTTTGCTTGTGAAAGAGTAGGTCATTATGCTTCCAAATGTCCTCATAAGGATAAGATTGACAAAGGAAAGGAACCTGCTAGATGGAACAAGAAACAGAATGCAAATAAGAAAAGCTACTACACTCATGAAGACAGTGATGGTCTATCAAATAGTGATGAAGATGAACGAGGTAATGACTATAAACTTTTAATGGCATTTGAAGATGATGATTACATGGATGCTATAGATGTGGATAGTTTTGATGAAGAGATTTCTAGACTCAAGACATGTATAGAAGAAAAGAATATGATCATTGATACTCTACAATTTCAAATTCATGAAAAAGAAAAATATCTTGAAAAGTTAGAAGGTGAAATTGTTGGCCTTAGAAAAGAAATTGAGAAAACAAAGGCTATTAATCTTAAGTTTGTCAAAGGATATGAAACTCTTGATGAGATCATCAATGTACAGCGTTCTCCGCTAAACAAGACAGGTCTGGGGTATAATGGAGAAACATCTCAAGCATCCACCTCAAAGAGTTATCTTGATGCAGCAAGAAGGAATGAGCAAAAGCACAATGGAGATCACCAGGTAAAGCAGGGATGAATTACATCAAGAACGAACAAAGACTATTAGGTAAACCAAGGGCAATCTGTCTTAAGGGTGAACAAAAGCTACAACCAGCCACAGGTAAAATCTTCTCAATTTGCTTCAAGAATGGATGACAATAGAAATTACAATCATTTGGTCGGTAGATTTGATAATCGCAGAAGTTTCTTCAATGGGCAATGTTTCTCTTGCCATAACTTTGGTCACAAAGCAGCTCAATGTGTTGCATATAAAACAATCATGACTAGAGAAGCTCAAAAACAAAGAAGTATGACCGGGATTACAAAAAGGACCTATAACAACTTTTCGGCTCTTGAAAATGAAGTTGAATGTTCTATTTGCAATAACTTTGGTCATGAAGATTCTGAATGCAGGAGCAGGTTTCAGCAGACAAAGGAACAAGCCTCAAGCACCAGAACATGGAGAATAAAGGAACCACAAACAGAAAGATGTGGGATAGCATTTTATGCAGAGGGACAAGAAAATCTATGGTACATTGACAGTGGATGTTCGAAACATATGACAGGTGATAAAGAAAAACTTGAATCATATTCTGCTTTAGAAAAGGGAAAGAAAGTTTCTTTTGGAAATGATACTCCTGCAGCTATAAAAGGAAAAGGCACTGCTCAGTTAAAAGAAAAGGTCAAAGCTGGAAATGTTTTGTATGTTGATGGATTGAAGCATAATCTTCTAAGTGTCAGCCAGATGTGTGATCAAGGAACCGAGGTGATATTTAGATCAAATGGATGTCGTGTTCGTGATCTTGATACAGGTGAAACAGTGATCAAAGGTAGAAGAACTCCAAATAATCTATACATATTTGAAGAAGGACAACAACAATGCTATTTAAGCAAGGATGATGAACACTGGTTATGGCACCGGAGGTTGGGGCATCTAAGCTTTTCACAAATAAGGAAATCATGCAAATATCAGGTAGTTCGTGGTCTTCCAGATATCAAAATTCCAAACAACACCATATGCAAATCATGTCAGTTTGGAAAGCAAACCAGAACTAACTTTCCAGAGAAGGAAGGATCAGCTAGCATGCCTCTTGAGCTAGTTCATACAGATGTATGTGGTCCATTTAGGAAAAGGAAACCTCGAGGAGAAGAATACTTGATATTATTCATTGACGATTTCTCCAAGTTTGTTTGGTTAGGGCTTATGAAGCACAAAGACGAAGCATTCGAGAAATTCAAATCCTTCAAAGCCTTGGTTGAAAATGAATCAGGTTACAAAATTAAGTGCCTCAGGTCTGACAGAAGTGGGGAGTTTACCTCAAATGAATTTTTTGATTTCTGTGAAGAACATGGGATAAGAAGAGAATTCTCTACAGCTAGAACTCCTCAGCAAAATGGAGTGGTGGAAAGGATGAACATAACAGTCCAACAAATGGCTCGTGTTATGCTGGATGAGTCTGGAACTCCCGCAACTTTCTGGGGTGAAGCTGCATATGTTGCGGTTGTTATTCTCAACAAAACAAATGTCCGAGTGAATAGCACTCAAACTCCTCATGAGCTCTGGTATGGTGAGACTCCTTCGGTAAGGCACTTCAAAATATTTGGGAGCAAATGCTATATTAAGAATACTGATGAGCAACTTGGCAAACTTGAACCTAGAGCAGATGAAGGCATTCTTCTTGGTTATTCTCCACACAGCAAAGCATATAAGTGCTATAATAAAAGACTTGGAAGAATTGTTGACAGCATTGATGTAGTGGTTGATGAAAAGGGATACATTCCTAGGCAAGTAAATCATGAAAATATCGAAGAAGATGAAGACTACCCTCAAAGACAGAATGATGAAGAAGAAGAACCTCAAGAAGCACCAGAGGAACAGATAAGGATAGAAGAGAAGACTCCATCCTGGTACGTTCAGAAGAATCATCCAGAATCTCAGATTTTGGGGCAGAAAGAAGCAGGTGTACAAACAAGAAGAACAATTGCAGAAGCTTCAAGCTATTTGGCATTACTCTCCTCCACTGAACCACAAAATGTAAAAGAGGCATGCAAAGATGAATGTTGGGTCAAAGCAATGGATGAAGAACTTGAGCAGATCGAAAAGAACAACACTTGGGAGTTGGTTCCTAGACCAAAGGATAAGAATGTTATAGGGACAAAATGGGTCTTCAAAAATAAGTTGAATGAAAATGGGGAAGTAATTAGAAACAAGGCAAGACTTGTTTGTAAAGGGTATGCGCAGCAAGAAGGAATAGATTTTGAGGAAACTTTTGCTCCTGTTGCAAGACTTGAGGCCATCCGAATGTTCCTTGCTCTCTCAAGCTTTCAAAAGTTCAAAGTATTTCAAATGGACGTGAAATCAGCCTTTCTGAATCGAGACTTAGAAGAAGAAGTATACATTGAGCAGCCAGATGGTTTCATTCTTGGAAATGATCCAAATCTTGTATGCAGACTGAAAAAGGCTCTCTATGGTCTTAAACAAGCTCCAAGGGCTTGGTACTATCGTTTGGACAAATATCTTCATCAACAAGGTTTTTCAAAAGGATCAGCAGATAGCAATCTTTATATAAAAATGGAAAATGACAAATTGCTAATACTTGTTGTGTATGTAGATGACATTATCTTTGGCAGCAATGAAGAATCTATGAGTCAAAGCTTTGCCTTGGTGATGTAGAAAGAAATCGAAATGTCCTTGCTTGGAGAATTGACATATTTTCTTGGCCTGCAAATCCAACAAAAGGAAGGAGGGATCTTCTTGTCTCAAACCAAGTATCTCAAGCAGATTTTGAAGAAATATGGCATGGAAGATGCAAAACCAGTATGTACACCCATGGTCACAAGATGTAGCCTCAGTGCAAATGATGAATCAGCAGCAGTACATCAACCAACCTACAGATCTATGATTGGAAGTCTACTTTATTTGACAGGTACCCGACCATACATCATGCATGCAGTGGGAATAGTTGGAAGATTTCAGGCAAATCCAAAAGAAACTCATCTTCAAGCAGTAAAGAGAATCTTCAAATATCTTCAAGGGACTCAAAATTATGGCTTATGGTATCCTAGATATACAGATCTCACACTTCATGCTTATACTGATGCAGATTGGGCCAGAAGCGTGGATGACAGGAAGAGCACAAGTGGTGGTGCATTCTTTATGGATTCCAGATTAGTATCTTGGTTCAACAAGAAACAGAGTTCGATTGCCTTGTCTACAGCTGAAGCAGAATATGTTTTTGCTGCATCTTGCTGCACTCAACTCTTTTGGATGATGCAGACCTTGCAAGATTTTCAAATCACTTGTACACCACCTATCTCCATCTTATGTGATAATACAAGTGCAATCAGCATTTCAAAGAATCCAGTCATGCATTCAAAAACCAAGCACATACCAATCAAGTATCACTTTCTCCGGGAACAAGTGCTTGAAGAAAAGGTCAAGTTGGAGTATGTTCCTTCTAAGGAACAGGTTGCTGATATACTCACCAAACCATTGCCTAGGGAGACCTTTGAATACCTCAGGCAAAATATGGGGGTTGTTGATGCATCATCTTGCTGTTGAATCTCTTCTCATTGTTGGTTGTACGCAAGGTTCATTTGCAATATATGCATACATGTGCTGGGTTGCGGATTGGTCAAAGATCGAATGGCACAGGTTAAGGGGGAGCATATCATGCATTGTTGGCATTATGGAGGAAGTACAGAAGGAGATCATGGATGTTGGTCTGAATATTGCTGCAATATGTCTCTATCTCTTTCATGGTCATTTATGGTGTTTGGTGGATTATGGTTCTTCTTTGCAGATCTGGTTTATAGTCAGGGGGAGCATAACCCTTTGCACTTGATGTCAAAGGGGGAGAATGATGTTGAGGATCTTGAGGTTGCCATCAAGTCCAAAGGGGGAGATTGTTGGCATTATGATTCTGGTATGGCTCTATGTTACAGGTGTTGTACTTGATGGCAACTCACTCTAGTGGAAATGTTTTGTTCAGGCTCTCAAAATGTTGGAAATTAAGAGGTTCGCAGGTGAATGGTTCAAAAGGTACGGACCCGCAGGCACGCCGTGCAGGAAATGCGGTCATACCCGCAGGTTACCCGTTCAGAAGGTGCGGTCTCCCAGTTCACTCACTTCAAGGCAGAGAAGCACGCTCACGTGGGTTTTCTTATGTTTGGCCCGTGGTATTTGGCCCGTCGTTCATGATCCTATGGTTTTGGCCCGTGGTATAGGATCTAATTTAGCCCCGGCTTGGATCCCTTGTTTTGGTTATTTGATGGTTTTGCCCCATGGTGTGAATGAGAGCTTGACTATAAATAGGGAAGGAGATCACTTGGCCAAGGTCCCTTTTGCAAATTGAATATCTTAAGATTTGAAATATTGGGTTATCGGTTTAAAAAGCTTGATCTATATAAAAGTGAAGTTGAAAGTGAATCTATGAAGTGTGATCTCTCAGGCGCATGATTAGATCTGGGCATCTGACTATCAGTGGCTCATCGGAAGTTTGTTAATTCGGTTCAAATCAAATGTTCGCAGGTATTTCACGGTTCAGGTACGGAGGACCGCAGCTCAGTGAAAGGTCCAGTGCGGTGGTACGCGGTTAACAGAAAGGCACAGTGTGGGGGATCGTAGTGTGATCGAAGACGCAGTGCGTAGATACAGTAGAGGTATGCGGCGTAACAGAAGGGCACAACACAGACGCACGCAGCAAGACAGAAGAAGAAGTGCAGAACAAGATCAGAGGTACGCGGCGCGATAGAAGGAAAGCCTACGGAGGTACATAGAAGTACGCGGCGCGATAGAAGGAACAGGTGCGTTGGCACAGTAAATGTACGCATAAAGGCAGAAGGTGATTTGTGGTGATACGCAGTGAAGCAGAAGTCGCTCTGCGTGGATACGCATGGAAACAGAAGGCGAGGTACGGAGTCACACAGTCCAGATAAGGAAAAACTGCGGATCTATCTTAAAACATTTGTTGGTTATCTTTTATCTATTGTTGCAGAGTTCTGGGTTTATATTTCTGGTACTATCTTTCTGTTTACAGCATTCTGAGAAGTTGGGTGATTGTATAAGGAGTTTGGGTGATTTGCATGTACTTGATGATTATTTGATATTCTTGGATCCAGTTTGAAAATTTATGAAAAGTGGTCCTTGAAAGAAAACAAGTAGGGGGTTGTAGCTCCCTTCCAGGAGAGACTGGAAAATGAGAGAGAGTTGTAGCTCTCTGCAGGTTGTAGCCTGCGTACTAGAAAAGGACTGCACTAGTACAAAATCATTGTAAAAGGAGTTTCTAATTGAAAGAAGATAGAGACATATTGCAGCAGGTGGTTTTCACCCACATTGGGTTTCCACCTTATATCTGGTGTTCTTTTGTGTGACTATTTGATTTTCTTGTTCATGCTCATTATTTTATGATACTGACATACAAAGTAATGATCAATATTTGAAGAATTATTCAAAGTATAAGTAAGGAAGATATATTGAAAAGAATTTGATAATACTGATTCACCCCCCCTCTCAGTATTATTTCCAACATCTTTTAGGAGACAACCCATATATTTCTTCTGGGAATACATGAGTGAATACCTGAATTATGGGTACATTTCCGATACTAGTTTTTTGTCCTTGGAATTTGTATAACCTACCTGAACTGCATAAATTTGGAAACCATTTTGAATGCACTTCCCTAGTTGAATAGTGGTGATAGGTCGTAGTTTAACAACTCTTTTAATTCCCTGAACTTCTTGTCTCTCACCGTTCTCTCCAAGGAAGCTCACAGTTTTCCCTTTACATTCTATTATCGACCAATGAATAGGGGATTTTTGAGGTCTAAAATGGGCCTCCTAAGAAAAATGTACAACCAAAATAAACTTTATAAGAACAAATAGGATTCAAGATGATTATGTCAACCATGGGGGATGATTCACTATTTTTGGAGTAAAAAAGTACAAAGATTAAAAAATAAACTAGTATTTTCAACTTATCTCCCTAAGTTTTTACTAAAATTTTGAGTGGGAGTACTCGTTGAATGCAAAATTTAATTCCTCATCCAAGGAGTACCCATGTTGCATACTTTCGATGGACCCTACTACACAAAAAAATAAGAAATACATGAAAAAACATGATTGCAATCATGTTTTTCATGTATTTCTCTTTTTGTTGGGTGTGGAGCCTGATTATCTTCTATATTCAAAGGTATCGCCACATTGGACCCCAATTCGAAATGTTGCCGCCTGTAAAATATTCGCTACAGGGGGGGTCCAGGGGGGGGCTGCGACCTTTGGGAGCCCCCCCTGGCGGGGGGTTTCAGGGGCAGCGCCCCCGAAGCTAAAAACAGCTGTAAAATTGCCTTGTAAAAGTATAGTAATTTCTAGTCAATCTGGGCCGTTCATTAGGCAGATGATCTGACGGTAGAACTTATGTTTAGTTTAGGGTTTTTTTTTTTGCCCTAGAAGGCAACCCCTCTCTTTGTATGAGGGCATTGTATTTGAGGCTGTGTGATAGATGTGTATTCTATGAGCGGGAAATAGAGAGGTGAGACTGTGAGAGAAAACAGAGGATATTACAGTGGATCTGTTGTAGTTTGTGTCTCTTCATTTTGCTGGATAATAGAAAGGAAGGACTGGCTGTTTGGGGTGGATGTAGCCAAACTGGGTGAACCACATATATCTGTGTCTCTCTTGTTTTATGCACTTTCTGTGTTTATATTTTCTGCAATATTTTATGTGTTCCATTGCTCCATAATATATAATTTTCTAACCACTGGTATCAAAGCCGAAGGTCTATTTGGCTGATAAACTCGTAGGAAAGAAGGGTTCCTGGTTCGAGTGGGAGCAATGGCGGAAGATGGTAAGTTTAGGGTCGAGAAATTTAATGGCCAAAACTTCTCGCTGTAGAAGATGCAGATGGAAGATTATCTATATCAGAAAGATCTATACCTACCATTGGGCGGAAAATCAAAGATGCCGACGGGTATGACAGACGAAGAATGGAACCTTCTCGATAGAAAGGCACTCGGCACAATACGGTTATGCCTTGCTGCGTCAGTCACCTTCAACATTTCGAAGGAAACCACGACAGAGGATTTGATTCAGACGTTGTCGAAACTATATGAAAATCCCTCGGCCTCAATCAAGGTATTTCTTATGAAATGGTTATTTAATATGAAGATGTCGGAAGGTGGATCTGTTGCGGACCATTTAAATGATTTTAATACAATTACAAGTCAATTAAGTTCTGTAGGGGTAAACTTTGATGATGAAGTTAGAGCTTTGTTATTCTTGTGCTCATTACCAGAAAGTTGGAATGGTTTGGTAATGGCCATTAGTAACTCCTTTTCTGGATCTAGTACTTTAAAGTTTGATGATGTTGTCGGTGCTATCCTTAGCGAGAAAATGCGACGGAAAATCTCCGGTGAGACATCGGGAAATGCTTTGAGTGCAGAGTCTAGAGGAAGAAAAATGGAAAGAGGAAAGAACTCAGGATATCGTAGTAAATCAAGGAAAGGCAGATCCAAGTCCAGATCGGCGATAGTGTGCTGGAAATGTGGAAAGAAAGGACACCTAAAGAAAGACTGTAGATCTCGGAAGGGAAAAGAAGGAGATGCACAGCAAGAAAACAATCATGAAGTAAATGTGACAGGTGAGGTGTTACAAGATGCTCTGATTCTTTCTTTCGAAAATATTACTGATTCCTGGGTGGTAGATTCAGGGGCTTCATTCCATGCCACACCTGATAAGAAATACTTTCATGACTATGTTCAAGGAGATTTTGGACAAGTTCGTATGGGTGATGATAAACCCTATAAAATCGTTGGAATGGGTAAGGTTCTTGTAAAACAGCAGAATGGAAACCAATGGCTATTAAAGGAGGTAAGGCATGTTCCAGATCTAAAGAAAAATTTGATTTCAACAGGGCAGTTAGGTGGTGAAGGTTGTGTGACAACTTTCACAGATAAAGCTTGGAAGGTCACCAAAGGAGCCTTGGTAATAGCAAAAGGCGAAAAGGTTGGTACATTGTATTTATGCAATGGTATTTCTAACTTTGTTAATGCTTTAACTTCCAAAGGAGCAGATGCAACATTATGGCATCATAGGCTCGGACACATGAGTGAAAAGGGGATGAAGATTCTTCACTCAAGGAATTTGTTGCCGGGTTTGAAGAATGTTGATTTGGACTTCTGTGAGAATTGCATTTATGGAAAACAGAAGAGAGTCAGATTTCTCAGAGTTGGGAAAGAAAAGAAGAATGAAAAATTAGAGCTTGTGCATACAGATGTATGGAGACCTGCTCAGGTATCATCTCTCGGTGGCTCTCGTTATTATGTTACTTTTATTGATGATGCAACTAGAAAAACATGGATTTATTGTATTAAGAATAAATCTGATGTATTTGATACTTTCAAGAAATGGAAAGCTTTGGTTGAGATTTAGACAGGAAAGAAATTGAAGTGTCTTAGATCAGACAATGGAGGTGAATATTGCAGCAAAGAGTTTGATAGGTACTGTTCAGAGCATGGAATTCGCAGAGAGAAGACAGTGCCAAGAACACCACAAGAAAATGGTGTGTCAGAAAGGATGAACAGAACAATCATGGAGCGTGCAAGGTGCATGAGATTGCATGCAGGATTGCCTTTACAGTTTTGGGCAGATGCTGTAGATACTGTTGTTTATCTAATAAATAGAGGGCCTTCAAGTTCCTTGGATGGTGGTGTTCCAGAGGAAGCATGGACAGGTAAAAAGGTAAACTACTCTATTTTAAAGCCTTTTGGTTGTGAGGCCTTTGTCCATATTGATAAAGAAAATAGAACGAAGCTTGAGGCAAAGTCAAAGAAATGTACCTTTATTGGATATGGTGTTAATGATTTTGGTTATCGCTTATATGATTACGAAAATCACAAAATCATTAGGAGCAGAGATGTAATATTAAATGAAAAGGTCTTGTATAAGAATCAGTTGCAGGAAAAGAAACAGGAAAAGGAAAACAAGGAATATGCAGTTCTTGATGAAATCACTGAAAAAGTAAAGGTGCCTGAAAATAATAATAATCAACAACCACAACAACAGCAACCACCACAACAACAACAGGCACCCAACCACCTGAAAGTGGTGTTAGAAGATCTACTAGGATAAGTAGACCCCCTGAACGATACTCTCCTTCATTATATTATTTATTGTTGACTGATTCCGGTGAACCCGAATGTTATGAAGAAGCAATGCAGGTTGAAAGCAAGAAGAAGTGGTAGGTAGCCATGGAAGAAGAGATGGACTCCTTAATGCATAACCAGACTTGGGATTTAGTCAGGTTGCTTGTAGGAAAAAATACATTGAAGAATAAATGGGTTTATAGGCTGAAGGAAGAAGATGGAGGAAAACAGAGGTATAAAGCTAGACTTGTGTACACAGAAGAAAGGTATTGATTTTGATGAAATATTTTCTCCTGTTGTTAAAATGACTTCAATCAGAACTATTTTAAGTCTTGTAGCAGCTGAAGATTTGCGTCTTGAGCAGTTAGATGTAAAGACAGCCTTTCTCCATGGGGATTTGGAGGAAGAGATATATATGTAGCAGCCACAAGGATATGAGGTGAAAGGGAAGGAGAAGCTAGTGTGCAAGTTGAAGAAGAGCTTGTATGGCTTAAAACAGGCTCCTAGGCAGTGGTATCTAAAATTTGACAAGTTTATGTCTGAACAAGGTTATACTAGATGTCACTCTGATCATTGTGTTTATTTGAAAAAGCAAAATGATGGCAGCTATATTATATTGTTATTGTATGTAGATGGCATGCTTGTTGCAGGATCTAACATGCAGGAAATAAATGTGCTCAAAAGAAAATTGGCAAATTCATTTGCAATGAAGGATTTGGGAGCTGCAAAACAAATCCTTGGTATGAGAATAACTAGAGACATGAAAAATCGTAAATTAACATTGTCTCAGAATGAGTACATACAAAAGGTGTTGAAAAGATTTAACATGCACAATGCAAAACCAGTTAGTACACCTTTTGCTAGCCATTTCAAACTTAGCAAGGAAATGTGCCCAAAGACCCAAGAAGACATGGATTATATGTCTAAAGTTCCATATGCATCAACAGTTGGAAGCTTAATGTATGCAATGGTCTGCACAAGGCCCGATATTGCACATGCAGTGGGAGTTGTAAGCAGTTACATGAACAATCCAGGAAAGGAACATTGGATGGCAGTGAAATGGATTCTCAGATATTTGAAAGGTACCACAAATCAAGCATTATGCTTTGGTGGTTCAAACATCTCCCTACAAGGATATGTTGATGCAGATATGGCAGGTGACAGAGGTAACAGGAGGAGCACTACAGGATATGTATTTACTGTTGGAGGAACAACTGTCAGTTGGGCTTCAAAAATCCAAAGTGTTGTTGCACTTTCAACAACAGAAGCAGAGTATAT
Source organism: Pinus tabuliformis (assembly GCA_031772625.1). Taxonomy (NCBI): domain Eukaryota; kingdom Viridiplantae; phylum Streptophyta; class Pinopsida; order Pinales; family Pinaceae; genus Pinus; species Pinus tabuliformis. Next base: position 351,539,467 of record CM062813.1, on the reverse strand, counting down.
TGCTGCTACAGAGGCTAGTAAAGAAATGATTTGGTTACAAAGGTTTATGGGTGAATTGGGTAAGGAGCATGATATGGGCACGTTATACAGTGATAGCCAAAGTGCCATTCATCTTGCAAAGAACTCAGCATTTCATTCCAAGACTAAACACATACAGCTCAAGTACCATTTCATATGATCAGTGTTGGAAGATGGAGAGTTGAAGCTGGAAAAGATACACACTAGCCAGAATCCTGCAGATATGCTAACAAAAGTTGTAACCAGGGAGAAACTGAGAATATGCTCAGTTTCAATTGGTCTTCAAGGATGACGATGAAGATGAGAAATAGCCAAGTCCAAAGAGGAGTCATTGTTCAGAAAATGGAGCAACGGTGGAGTTGCTACAATCAGTCTCCAATTGGGAGATTGTTGGGTGTGGAGCCTGATTATCTTCTATATTCAAAGGTATCGCCACATTGGACCCCAGTTCGAAATGGGGGCGGCAACGCCGCCTGTAAAATATTCGTTGCAGGGGGGGTCTGGGGGGGGGGCGGCTGCGACCTTTGGGAGCCCCCACCTAGCAGGGGGTTTCGGGGGCAGCACCCCCGAAGCTAAAAACAGCTGTAAAATTGCCTTGTAAAAGTATAGTAATTTCTAGTCAATCTGGGTCGTTCATTAGGCGGATGATCTGACGGTAGAACTTATGTTTAGTTTAGGGTTTTTTTTTTTCCCTAGAAGGCAACCCCTCTCTTTGTATGAGGGCATTGTATTTGAGGCTATGTGATAGATGTGTATTTTGTGAGCGAGAAATAGAGAGGTGAGACTGTGAGAGAAAACAGAGGATATTACAGCGGATCTGCTGTAGGTTGTGTCTCTTCATTTTGCTGGATAATAGAAAGGAAGGACTGGCTGTTCGGGGTGGACATAGCCCAAACTGGGTGAACCACGTATATCTGTGTCTCTCTTGTTTTATGCGCTTTCTGTGTTTATATTTTCTGCAATATTTTATGTGTTCCATTGCTCCATAATATATAATTTTCTAACACTTTTTTCATGTAGCAGGGTCCATCGAAAGTATGCAACATGGGTACTCCTTGGATGCGGAATCAAATTCTGTATCCAACGAGTGTTTCTGCTCGAAAGTTGAGTAAACCCATATGGAGATAAGTTGAAAAAATATTTTGTCATTTTTCCTCTAAAATTTGATGATGTAATCTAATCTTATTTATTATTTCCACTATTATTTTATAATTTCCTTAGGAGGCCCATTTTAGACCTCAAAAATCCCCTAATGGTTTCTCTAACCAGTCCATTCCAACTAGTATATCATATGCACCTAAAGGCAGAATGTTCAAATCAGCTACGATTTTCTGTCTTGCTACCTCTAGGGAGCAATTTACCACCTTAGCAGCAACCCTTTGCTTGGCCCCAGTAGCCAGTTGCACCAGCCAAGGGGTTTTAAATCTTATTTTTGGTAAGTTACATAATTCTACCAGTTTTGGGCTAATGTAGCTCAAGCTTGCACTTGGATCAATTAAAATGGAAACATAATGTTTAGATAATTTACCTTCCATTTCTATCATTGTAGGTTGATATTCAACCTGGCCATCGTCCAAAGTTGCGTTAATCCGTGGAATATTCCTGGCTACATCCCCAACTGTGGAAGCTTCTTGAATGTTAGCAACCTACTCGATATGAGTACGGTGAGGACAATTTTTGAAATAATGAGGTTTTTTGTAGCCCCAACACTGTAGAGGTGGTTTTGGTTGCTAAATGGTTTATGTTCAACTTGCCACTTCTGATTGCTTGTTTTCAGCCTGTTGTCCCATTCTCTATTGATTCCTCCCAACCACTTTTGTCTGCATTTTCCGATTCATGTTTTTAACATTGGGGGGTCTTGTCCCTCGAAAGTTCTGGGAATTCCTTTGACCTTTTCTGTTTAGCCCCCCCTTGTTACCTTCCCCTTTTTGTTTCATTTGTTGGTAACAAATTCGGGCCTTCTGAATGGCTTCATCCATTGTTTTTGGGTAGTCAAACTCCAGTTTTTCCTTCATAAAAATAGGCAAGTTACTAATGAAGTGTTGTATCTTAGATTTTTCCTCCCTAAGGTATGGAACGTACCTCAGCAAGGATGTAAATTTAGTGATAAACTCATCAATAGTTAATGGGCCCAACCTTAATCGTAGAAGCATTTAGTTAAATATTTGTCTTTGAAATACTTCTGAAATTCATTCCATGTGACCTCTTGATCATCAATTCCCCGAACAGCTTTGACCTCCTCCCACCATAGGGTGGCCTTTCCCTGTAGCTGAAAAATAGCCAATCGAGCTTTCATATTATTATCATATTCATATACTTGGAAATATTTATTCAAATTAATTAGCCAAGCTTCAGCAACTTCCTCAACCTCTTTGTCATACACCAGAGGTCTTATCTTCTTGAATTCCCCTTGTAGTTCAATTTTTTGCTTCTTAGGACCTCTGCCAAACGAGACATTATCCGACCTTCTTTCTTCGTCATTATGTCCCCCTTCTGATTCCTCATTGTATTCTTCATGACGAAATGTCTTTGTGCGGTTTCCATTTCCTGCACTGGGGTTGGGTGCCCGGTGATTTTGTCAGTCTGATAGACTTTTTAGGATCCTTTCTTGTTCCTGTCATAGTCTTTCATTGTTAGCCCTGAGGTTGGTCATCTTTGCACGCAGTTGTTGAACTGTCTCCAACAATGTTGCATTTTCCTCTCGAGATTCCTCTCCCAACTACACCCAAATTTTTGGGTTGGTTTCCATATAAGGTACATGGCCCCTTGTTCGTGGTTCGGTTCCGCTCCGCATATTTATTTATTCTCTATGCACAGTAGCAATGTTGACAATTAGTTTACCCTACTTGGCCACAATGTTGAACATTGGGCTCTGATACCACTTGTCACATGTACGTAGATTCATGAACTATTTTTTTTTTAATTTCACCACACATTATTAATCTCAACATGACAATATAATTAATTACAGTCTGTTGAAAAATAACTGTTAATTAGCACATAGTACAGAATTATATTGGTAATGCATGCTTCCGTAAGTGATTAATTAGATTATTAAACAAGTCTAGAACTATTTAATGGGTGTCACAGGCCATAGTAAATAATGGTATTGACTCGTATGTTGTGGGCGGCTCTCGATAATTGTGAGGCACACCTCCAGATAAGCTTCAATTATCGATGCCACACGACAATCGTTTGATGAAGACCTCACCCAAGATTCATCCTACGGTTGTGATTAACCACGAAAGGATTAGGGTAACCACATTGTCGGGTCACTGCAGACATAACTCATTTGGCTCCTTTTCGTCGGCTCTAAAACCCCCATCTTCCAGTTGCTTATCCCAAGCTACAAAGGTGTGGAAACCTGGTGAGGTTAATGTTTCTCAGCATTCTGACCTTACCCGACATCGAACTACTCAGGGAACCCTATTTTTCCCATTGGCTTGGTTGTTGTGTTGTCAATCCGGTTATGATATTTCTCGCAGGGGTGTTCTTCCTTCACCACCGGCTCAGGTAAGCTCCTATTTTGTTTGTTTTTCATCGATTCCCATTTACCTTATTTTTTGGGCTACATATTTGCTATTAGACTGACCCTAACATATAGGTTGTTCCTGCAGGTGGGAAGGGAATTCACCAGGGTCGTCGGCTCCTTTACACTGTCGCGAAATGTTGGTTGCTCATCTCCAGGTTGGCCTTCTAGTCACTCTAGTTTCTATGCTTACCCGTCCTCAGAGGACCTTGGGTAGATGAACTGATTGGGGAAAACCTTCTAGGTTAAGACCCCCATACGCAAGAATGGTATTTTCCTGTTTAATTTTTCATTGGGGTTTGTTTTACCACCAGCATTCCCTGGCGAGATGCCAGAGGGTGGCTCCGAGCATTATCGCTAAGGATTTTGAATTTACTGAATTGTTAACTGTAATCAAACTATACATTTTAAGTGTTTTCGGTGTTGATATGGTTACGTTGGTTGCAGCTCTGTTGTATGTAAAAGATACTCAGATATTGTTTACATAATTATCATATTTTAGTTTATGGCTCTGTTATTTACTTAGAGAGAAAGATATATCACATCCTCTTAAGTTTTGTCGTTCTAGGTTTCTGCAAAAGAAAATTCATGTTACAAGGACCACTCGGGCCCCTACAAGGTCGAGTTGAATCCTTTTGAATAGAAGCCTGGGGTTATTCGAGTAATCATCCCCATTCACATGGGTCCGAACATTTGTGACTATCAAATTTCTTAATTATATTTACGAATGGTTCTCATTCTTCTTTTCGCAGATAGTATTGTGCTTTATCTGGGTTCATAATTCAATTTTCTTCCGACAAGGGGCTTATATTTATTGCTTCAGTGGCAGGACTGTTCTTGTTATTGGTTTTCCACATTTCTATATGTAGTGAGTGCATTCCTTTTATAGTTTTAGTACATCTAGTCCTATTTAAATGCACAGTGTTCTCCTTGGGTCTAGTTTATTTTTTTCGTCAAGCTGTCTTGACCAAGACCCCATGGTTTTTGCTAGAATTTGTAATTTTTCTAGGTTATCGAGTTACCCAACTGCCTTGCATGTAATGGGTTGTGAACAGAAATGGAATTTCCAAATCCTGTTCACCACCAAGATATTGCTTAATTTATTTTGTATTGACCAAATGATCTCGCACAACCTTCTGTTGATGTTCCTGAGACTAGTTCATTTCTGTGGGCAAGGATTTTGTTAATAAAACACAGTTCAGGCATTGTTGATCCCTTCTTAGGTTACATACATGTACAATTTTCCCTTTACTGATTATTGATTGTTTCATAAGGGAATGTATCAAAATTACTGCTTATTTCCATGTTATTTCCACACAATATCAAATTGTGCAACTCTTATTCTTACACAGGAAACATGATTCTTTTGTTTTAATATTAATAAACATTGACCCTAGTCTTACACAGGAAATATGTCCTTTTTGGTTGTATTTAGAAAACAGAAGCATGCCATCTATTTCAGTTCTTCTGTATTTTTTTAAAAGAAACCATAAACACTGCTGTGAGATATTGTTGCACAACTCTTTCCTATATAAGGATTTACTATTCTAATTTTGTCCTCAACAGAAATATATACTATTGGATTTGTTCTATTTTGTTCTTAAACAAATAATATATATATATATATATATATATATATATATATATATATATATATATACATATACTATTTGATTTTCTTTCACTTTCTCAGTCAGAGTTGCAAATCTATAAAAAAAACACAACAAATACAATGATGTAAATGTATTAACTATACCAACCAGAACTAGGAAGTCTCTCCTCCCAACCACGAGACCGGAAATGACATCCAGTCTCCCCCCGAGCTTCCACTCATCCAGATAGTATAGGTTTCAATCCTGAGTTGTCTAGTCTCCAAACCTCAAGACCCCCGGTCCAGTTTAGAGTCCCAACTTGCAAGGATTACTTCAAGGGTTCCACTGGCCCAAGTCCAGCTCAGGAACTCCTTAGAAACAACAGTATTCTTCTCACCTACACATCGTCTTATGTCAAGTATGGGTTTCCTCTTCCATCAGGTCTGGGTTTCCTCTTCCTTTTCCCTCTTGTTCCTCCAGCTCCATTCTTTTTCTCCCCAAAAGCAAAAAAGAAGCACTGCCTTCCTTGGAACTATCATTTTTCTATGAGGGGAAAGAGATCCAACTAACCTAAATGTCTCGAGAGTTTTCTTTATTCAGTGACATATATTAAAAAAACTTTTCTTGTAATATTCAAAAACTTAACCAAGTTTGAGTCACTACATTTATTTAGTCTCTGTAATTAGTTCCCAGAGTTCATAAAAAAGTAAATAATGTTAAATTTATAACATGAATTCATGAAAATCTTATGGACGTCACACTTAATTATACTTGTAATCAAATAGTATCTATATTTACGCAAAACTTTATATATTTATATATATATACAATTACATTAATATAAGGAACAATCAAGACTATGTTATTATTACATAGTTTTCTTTTTTATTCTTTATATTTTATTTCATTACATATAATAATTAAAAAATATTATAGATTTGATGGTTCTTTATTATTTAATTAATATTTTGACTATATTTTTTTTTACTTGTATTTAAATAGCTAGCATAGATCCAGATGGATCAAATCTCTCAAGATGCAACATTTTTTTAGTGCAAAATTTGAGGAAACATTTGCACCTCAAGAGATTTGATTCCTATTGGCTCTTGTTAGATCTAGAGTTAACATGGATCTTTCGTATTTCAACACTTAATAAAACATTTTAAATAAAGAAATTTTTAATTTTCACTGTTTTTTATAGTAAAATGTAATAAATTACACATTTTACAATGGAAAGTGAATATATATATATATATATATATATATATATATATATATATATATATATTATTTTATTTTATTTTATTTTATTTTTCTCTATATAAAATTATGAAATTTATAACTGATAGAAAAATATATATTTTTGTTTTAAGTGTTACATATCTCAATATAAAACAAATTACAAATCACTTAGTATCAATAATATTATGTTTACAAGTCATTTTTGTTTTAAATGTTTACATATCAACTAAATATAGAATAAACTACAGATCATGTTATATCAATAATATTCTTTTATGATGTCATTGTCAATTCCATAGTAAGTAGTGAAGGAAATACATCTCCCCATAATAAAAAGTGATTTATTTTTTTCATTTTTAATTTCTTTAACTCTATAAAAATTTAATGTAAAATTAAGGTGAAAACTGAAGTATTTTATTTATTGTTGATATTGATTTTATCCACTATTAATATTTTTTAATTTGTTAATGTAAATATTAAATTATTATTTTTAGATGTAAGGTAATGTAACAACATCTCCTCATATTATGTTGTAAAATGCCTCTCAACACAATAACAACAATTCTAATACCACACTATGCAAAATTACTCTTTTATTAGTATTGAGATGAAAATGATTAATTTTTAAAAGTTATTTTTCTTCATTAAATTTAATAATAAAGAATATATATTTTTAAAACCTATTAAATTTAGAGACTATTTATCATCTATCTACATATTTTTTAATTTTTTTTAGAGTAGAGTTATTCAGAAATCATGTCATTAAATCTATTGAAAATGCCAAAAAGGAATCTTATTCAACTAAGACATTCACTGTGAAATTACTGATATTTCGTTTCAGTGGCTACTTCAACATTGTTGTATATGTTTAGGGTTTTCTTTCTCAAGAAAAGGTATGATCTGAATTTTCATTTTCATTCATTGTCTTATTCAACATTGTTGTATATGTTTAGGGTTTTCTTTCTCAAGAAAAGGTATGATCTGAATTTTCATTTTCATTCATTGTCTTATTTAGGAATTTGTTGTAGCACTGGTTTGTCTTCTAAGGTTTTTTTCAGTGTGATTGAGAGGTTGTTGTTGAGGGTTTTTCTATTTCTATATTTGTGCTAATAGTTTCCAGTAAATTAACTTTTGAGAATCGAGAAGTTTGGCTTGTATAGTGTTTTTGTGGGCAGTATTAAGTAAAATCCAAACATGTTGATATATATGTATACACATATATTTAAATGGTGTATATAGTATATCTATACTCTGTTTACCTGTATTAATACTCTGTTGCCCAATGCTTATTATTTTCATTGGAGGCATGCCATAGTAATACAATCTAAAACCTAGATTTTGCAGGATCGTCACCTAGGGCATGAGGCTGTTGCCCGAGCACGTCGTGAGAATCCAGCGAATGACAAAATCTCCAACCCAAGCAATGACAACACTGGTGAAGGTGAAATCAGCAGCCCCAGTCACAGAATGAGGCAGAGATTGTGATGATCCAGCGAATGACAAAATCTCCAACCCAAGCAATGACAACACTGGTGAAGGTGAAATCAGCAGCCCCAGTCACAGAATGAGGCAGAGATTGTGATGACGATCATGGGATTTTTTTCACTTAGGAAATTACCTCCTCTGTGGATCATAGAAGAATTATTATTTAAAGGTAGAGAGTTATTAGCACATGGACAGAGAGATTGGCTTCCTCTGTGGATCATACAGGAATTATGATTTAGAACTTCAGAGTTGTTAGCATAGGAATGGAGAGTCATTAGTATATGCAATGGATAAAAACCATTGAAATTTCAATTTTACATGTAGCTTCTCATGTGAAGAGAGGCAATGTCTACTGTAGAAGCAGTAATTTCAGATTCCTTTCTTTGCGTTTTCTTTTTTGTTGTCTTACCTTCGTATGGAGAGGAAGCGGAGAGAATTGTTTTACTAAAAAATAAATGTTGTTTAACTTGAAATCCACACAGGATTTGGAGATTAGTCACATCCTTCTCCTCAAGATTTTCATTAATCAAGATCTTCATTTAACAGTCACCCAAAGAAGATATTTTGGGGCCTTTTCCAGAGAAATCTATTGAATTTTTTTTGGTTGATTTTGATTAAAATATGAAGAGAGATTGAGCGAAATGTATTTTTAAATCATTGAGTTAATAATACTCAAATTTAAATTAAAAAAAATATATTCAGGTAACAATGTCAATCTAAACCATTAGACAGTAAATGTTCAAAGTTTGCTTGTGCATGGTAAAGGGTGAAAATATTAAAATGGAATCATGATATAAGCTTTGGGAATTACATATCTGAGTGAAAATAAATAAACAATTGAGCTTCTAAATGGCCTCTAGACTCAAGAGTCCAAAAACATCATACTATTAACCAAATGAGTACATAACTCATTAACATCATGAATTTGAAGTTTACTTGCTCTTGGTGAATGGCTCCAAAAGCTACTGCCATTCAATTTTTTAAAACAGTTGGCAGGGGCAACATGGGGCAGCAAATATGTTTCAATTAGTTGGCATCATTAACTACCCTATTCCCCTTCTATGTTTCCATATTTGAATCACATAATCCCTATCTCATGGTGGGTAGTTTGTTGTTGCTTCCCATTTTTTGTCCTCTCTTCCAGTTCTTCAATCGTTCTCTGGGAAAGTGAATGGCTAGATTATTGTTTGCACAACATGTATTTCAGTTTTAAGACACTGGTATCCATACCTTCTTGTACTAATGGAAATTTCAAGTCTTCTATGATCTAGAACTTTAAGTACCTAAAACTTTCAATTTCTAAGATGATATAGAATTGTAGTTACTTGATTTATTCATTAATATGCAATTTCTGAACCTCTATTCATAGAATTGTCTACCCAGAATGTATTCATTCTTCTAGTGCAAGTTCTTCGCGATTTGGACATATTGGGCCCTATGTAAAAGGCATTCCCACAAATGAACCATTTATTTCAATTATCTAACCTTGAAAGGCTAAATTGTGTCAACTGAATCTAGCATATCCCAACAAAGTCCAAGAATTTATCAGGGGACTCCACACCACAGTACTAATCATATAGAGACATGCTCTAATTGTATAAACATTCAGTGGTTCATAAGATCTCTTTGATTCACAAAATTGAAGAAAAAAAGAGTGAATCAAAATTGAAGAAAAAAAGAGGAATAGACTAACAAAAAAGAAAAAAAAGGCTTACTGTACACTATAGAGTAGCAATCACTATAAAGCTTCAAAAGCCAAAGTATTATAACATGTTTTATGTATTTTTATTCTATTACAAAAACCATAGCAGGTATGTAACTCGTATTCATATTTCTAGTAATATAAGTTACATAAGTTGTACTTTAACCCAAAAACAAAATGAAGGGGAAAAAAACTTTGCACAATAAAGATGAACACACATGGACTAGTTATCGGCCAGCTAATGAAGCTGTAAAGCTTCAAAAGCCAAAGTATTCAAACATGTTTGATGTATATTTATTCTTAAAAATTCATAGCAGTTATGTCACTCTGGTTCATATTTTAAGTCATATGCATTGTAACTCTGGACAACAAAGGTGAGGCCAACAAGCGCAACTTTGGATATAATACTGGAAAAATCCGTATTAATTCATAACCAAAATTTGTTATATGAGTAAAGATTCTGTTGGATCTGTCCCGATTAGAAAGCAGAGTGGCTTAATTCATAACCATTCAATGGGAAAACACAGGTCAATTGTGGAATAGAAGAGACAAATAAATTAAACTAACTGAGGTGACCATTTTAGGTGTCGATAATTATATAATGTTCCTTATAGAATGAGACCATTTTACAGTGTCCCTTGCAAGAGTATCAATAGGGTCGATAAATTTTTTAAGAAGTTGATAATATGGAGCTAAAAGGGAGCGCACATCATAAGATGCAAGGACCACCATACTCACAGCCCTAATGCTTTTTCCAATTGATGTTTTTGGTTACAACCTTTGGAAAAGGAGTTGGGACTGAAGGTTGTGCCCACCTTCAAAATATTGAAGGGTAAAAAGATTGTTAAAGAAGTGACAGGAGCAAGATTAAATGATCTGGTACAAGTTATTGAGATTGTAAAATCAAGTTCATACATTTACAAATTGGTTGGCTTTCTTCATTTTCAGATTTTGTAAATTGATATCCTATCAATAAAGTGTTTTGTGTTTGAACATGAAATGGTACTATTTCTCAAATTGAGATGGCATGTTTTCCTCAATGTTGTCCTCAATTTATGCTTTAAGCAAAGGAGTTATAACATGAAATGGTACTATCTCTCAAATTGAGATGGCATGTTTTCCTCAATGTTGCCCTCAATTTATGCCTTAGGCAAAGGAGTTGGCACTGAAGATTGTGCCCACCTTCAAAGTATTGAAGGGTAAAAATATTGTTATAGAAGCGACAAGATCAATATTAAATGATCTGGTACAAGTTATTGAGATTGTAAAATCAAGTTCATACATTTACAAATTGGTTGGCTTTCTTCATTTTCAGATTTTGTAAATTGATATCCTATCAATAAAGTGTTTTGTGTTTGAACATGAAATGGTACTATTTCTCAAATTGAGATGGCATGTTGTCCTCAATTTATGCCTTACAACATTTCTTTTGCAACATCTGGTGCAAATGCTAGTTAACAAACTAATAAATTAATGTAAATTAAAAAAAAAAAATTAATGTGAGTGTAAAAAATCTCGTTAATCCGTGTTTTCGTATTTGAAACTTATATTACACCCATACGAAACTTCACTATCTTCAAAAACCCCATATCAAACATATGACATTAACCCAATTTTCAATTCCTATAAACACCTAAAAAAAATATTTTTATTTTAATTAAATTAAACCTTCATATTAACAAATTTTAAAACATACCGTTTATTATTAGCGTTTATTATATATGATTATGAAAGGTTATATTGTAATTATTTTATAGTAAAAAATGTATTAGTTTTTTGTTTTATAAAAAAAATAAAATCAAAATCAAAATCAAAATTTATTTAGTTTCTAAAAAATTATTATATTAAATTAATTTTTCCCAAAATTAAAATCATTTTTAGCATTTTTTAAATTTTAAATTTTTATTTATTGGTCTAAATTATTGAATATACTATTTTTATTGGCTTTATTTTTGAATTGTAAGAAAAGAAAAAAGAAAAAAAATATAAATTTGAAGAAAAATGTAAAAATGGCATGTGCATAATTTGTGCAACCCTTATTATGGTTCCAATATAAAAAAAATGTAAAAATGACATGTGCATAATTTGTGCAACTCTTATTATGGTTCCTCATGGAAATTAGTGTCATTACTCCTAATGGTTCCTCATGGAAGTTAGTGCCATTACTCCTAATTACTATAGTTCTATGTATCTTTGTGATCATCAAAATCTATATTTTTAATTTGTGTTTTAAGTATATCACAAACTATGCTCAACCATAGAAGTTAGTGTCATTTAGAAATCTGAGTTTGAGTTAGTACTTTACATTAGATGTGAAAAATAGAAATATACTTTTAAAAAATAGGTTAAAAAATCACTATAAATATAAACGCTTTTTTTGCATAGTAATAGTATTATTCCTCTCCTAGTTGCAATAAGTTTTGTTATTAATTACGCATAATAGGCAGGTACTAAACAGCAACACTACATATTATACTCATTTATTATGCAACTTTATATCTATATTTCGTATATCTACTTTAGTTGCTGAAAGTCTAAATTCAATATAAAAAATGTATGTAGACATTTGAATATAGAATTTGATGTTTCACACTAAATCACCATTAAAAGTTTTCCACATATATTTCGCTGTCAAAATTTGACTTGCATTCATCACGAAGGAACTTTCATGTCTATTATTTTGTGTCGTAGTGTAAAGATTATGCTTTTTTGCCTTGAAAGTTATGGAAATTCGGGCCATATTTTGAAAAAATCCGGCAGGGATTTTTGTAAATCCAAGTAAAAGCGGTCAAACTTCACAATTTTAGGTGCCCTAGAAGTTTTTAATGGTGCTGAATCCATTTCCATCATCAAAAATATGATTCAAACACTACGTCTAAAGATTTTTTGAAATTTTTTTGCCCAGATTCCAACCACTTATTGCCGTCTCCAACCACTTTTGCCCGTCTCCCTCGTCGGCCTCGATAAACTACTTTTATTTTGTTATCTGCTTTCATGTAAAAACTGACTTCTGAACAATAATCTGCTTTCATGTCAAAATCTGACTTCGGACCGAAATAAAATTAATGACATCAATCATCTTATTGTCATGAAATGTATTTAACTAATTAATAGTGAATAAATAAACATGCCCTCAATTGTCCAATAGAGCGTCTTCTCATTAAGAAATTGATTGAAAAAACTGATGACATAGGATTTTGCAGGATGCTGTCCCCCTTTATATACAGGGGGACAAGCTATATCCGTTAGGGAAAAGAAATATCTTTAAATAGAATAGGACATATGGTCGTATATTATACATATGTATATACACACCTATAATCCGTCTTCTTGTACTCTGTAATATGATCGATTCGGATAGGACATTTGTTACTGGCACCCATCAATAAGATATACAAGTTACGTTGAAAAATTAATATTTGATATTTCAGTGACTATCTTGACTGGAAGTTGAGCTTTTTGATGGATATGGCAAAGATGAATGCGAAGAGAATGCTCCATCCTGCTGTCACAACTGCAACAGGTCCCAAGAAGCTGTGTCTGAATCCAAAATAACTTTTGATAAACTGTTTCACTGGCTCTCGAGTGCCGTCTGTTCTAGTCATGAAAGTTTCATAATCCCCAAACTGTGATGCTATCAAACCGTACAGTGTCCATGCAACAGGGCATGCCCAGTAGTACCATCTCCACCACACCGGAATTTTCTGCATCAAATTTATTAAGTATTGTTAGAGGTATTAATTGAATTGAATCCTGACAAAAAAACTGTAATAGAATGCAGCACAAGCAATATGTGTCCATCTATGTTTGTTATGGTTGTAATGTTCAGATATACACAGTTGAATGAACAAGTATTGCATGAATCTTGGCAGACTTGGATTGGCAAAAAAATGCAATTGATGGAATTTTGTAAAAGTAGAATTTTGATGTTTTGTGAGGTATCGGGGAAACAGGTTAGCTCTGACAAACAAGTTACATCAAGCTTTTTAACTATTAATTAATCGTTGTATACTTTGGAATATTATTGTTGGATTTGTAGTGATTAAAACCATGAATTCTTACCGGACGAGGGATTATGAAACCGCAGAAAAGCATCCAGATGGAATAGAAAGCCGAGGAGACAATGGCAGCTATGTTGACATTAGGAGTCAGAGCTACTGTCATCATTCCGTAGTATGTGTAGTACAAAAATGTGAAGAACATGAAGAAGAAAAACCAGAAGAACTTGTCTGCCTGCCATTGGAAGTTGACCATCGAGTACACGATCACTCCATACACCGCCGCTTGAACAAATACATATGGCACTTCGATCAATACCTGCATAACATCATTGACACATTAGGGACGAGAAGAATTCAGAAAGCTTTTAGGCATTAATGGGAGGGATGAAATGAAATTGGGGGTTTACTTGTGCGAGGGCATAAGGCATAGCAGAGTACATCCCGGCTGCCTTTTCTCTGTAAAAGACTGTCCTTTCAACATCCACTACAGGTTGGACTGAAGAAGCATTGTTCACACCTATGAATAACACAGCCGCGAACAGTGATCCCATAGCATTCAAAACTTTTTGTTGCTCCTCTCTGCAATAATGCATTCATATCACAAATTAAAAAGATGATATTGCAGCTTCTAACGATAACAAGCATCCAAATGTTGTAAAGGCTGCAAGGTATAATTTCTTACATCTTTTGACCCATTCTCCAAAAGATGGTACCAAAAAGCACAGCAGTGACCAAAGTGAAAAAGAAACGGACGGCATTGTACTCGGGGTTTCTCCAGTATGACCAGTGCTGCTTCCACAAGCAGGCCCAGGATTGAATTATCAAAGGTTGTGAAAATTGAGATTCGAAGTGTAAATCCTTCATTCCCGGACCCGGCACGCTCAGTTCCTTGATTAGAGCTTCATTTCGTCTGTGTAAAAAATAGATAATTTGTTAAGTCATGTGAAAAATAGATAATTTGGGTAGTGATAAAAATAGAGGATAAATATAAGGATGAAAGAACACGGGAATTTTGCAGATGAAAACATAATTATATTATAAGTAATCACATTTTTAAATAAATGAGAACAAAACTGTTACTATTATTTTCAAAAACTTGTACTGATAATGACTTACTGGTAGAGGGATGAATTCCTGTATACATCTGCAAAATCGGTTCCAAGACGCAATTCTGCGCCCACAGAAGACACTTCAAGCATCCATGTCGCAGGATTGTACCCCTCCGTGATTTTGGGAACGCCTGGAATGGCCTCGAAATAGTCGATCAGTGTTTGGGAATGGCGGCCAAGAGGACCAACGTATATCATCTGCCCTCCTCGCTTCATCAACACAAGCTGCAAATTTTGCAAATCCATTCTTCTTATTACCACTTCAGCACTAACGATCATAAGCATAAGGAGCTGTTTCCTTATTTTGTAAGGATTTTGTTTCTTTTACAAATTATTTATAAAAGAGGGATTTCATTTGTGTCTGAAGATTCCGAATAGTTATATGGTTTAATTTACCAATCACATACTGAAATTTAAGATGTAAAAAACCGCCCAAATATTTAGCATTTTATTGTGGATTGAAAGATAAACTTTGACTGTAATAATGATCCGTAGATTTGAGAGTGTGTATTTTCAGAACATACCTCATCAAAAGCTTCAAAGATGTCAATGCTGGGTTGATGAATAGTACAAACAACAGTTCGGCCTGTGTCCACAGTGTTCCGGACAGTTCTCATCACAATAGCAGCAGCTCTTGCATCCAGTCCTGATGTTGGCTCGTCCATGAAGATTATTGAAGGATTGGCAACCAATTCAACTGCTATTGTCAATCTCTTCCGTTGTTCCGTGGACAGGCCATTCACTCCAGGAAGCCCGACCAGAGCTTGTCTCAGGTTATTCAGTTCCACGAGATCCATAACTTCATCCACAAATGTCTGTTTATGTTCGAACACAATACCCATCAGTTAAATTGAACTCCATTTCGACATAAACACACTTGACAATGCTGTTAAATTAGAGATTTGACGATATTAGAGAAAAGGGATTACCTTTCTTAATGCAGTGTCGACCTCAGATGGGAGACGAAGCCAGGCAGAGTATACCAGTGACTCATAAACAGTAACGAAAGGAGAATGGATATCAGTTTGTTCGCAGTAACCCGAGATACGAGCAAAGGTTTCTTGTTTTTTGGGATAACCAGAGATGGTGATGGACCCTTCGATGTATCCACCAGTTTTCCTTCCAGCAAGAACATCCATTAGGGTTGTTTTTCCAGCTCCACTCACACCCATTAAACAAGTGAGCACACCAGGCCTGAATGTTCCACTCACTCCACGCAATAACTGGAGTCTATTTTCTTCAATTCCTTGTTGCCTCATTTCCTGTAATATGTACAGCAAGTAAAAATTACTGACAAGCTTAAAAATCAAATTATTAACAGCCATTACAATGGAAAACAGAAAGGTTTTCCAATATTTGCTTATAGTAATTAATTCAAAGTGATGGGAAGCTTAACGTACTGGGGGCATGTCTACAAAGTAATTGACATTGTCAAAAGCCATCGCCAGAGGTTGAAAAGGTAAAACCATTCCTTTCTTTCCAGATTCTCGTGTAGAATTTGAAGCAGCATTGTTCGTACCAGAAGCTTGAATCTCTTCATGGTTTTCTCCTGGCATCGTCTGCATTTCATTTATACTGTTTCTTTGCACAACCCCGGTTTGAGCTGCCAGCTTTTGTTTCAAATCATCTTCAGAAATTAATGCCTGCGGCTTTCCTAGAGCTGGAAAAAGAAACAGAACATCATTATTTTTGTTTTCTAAATATGAATTCCGATCAAGATACAAAGTATAGTACTGAAATCAGCCGAAATCATGTGCAGAAGTTAAAAAGGACTTACGATCTAGATAATGCAATGCCAGTGTGTAGAGGATGTTAAATAAAATATTGAACCCCACGAGGGCTCCAATCGAAAGCCAATACCAGTAGCTATCGGGAAAAAGGCCGCGAGATCTCATTAAGTTGACGCCAACGTTGTCATTTGGCTGAAACATTTTAAATAAGCAAATTATTAGTTCCTTCTATCACAAGACCGATTTTCAATTGCAAGCACCATCTAGTCTGCAATTTACTTACCTTTTGCCATCTAGTTGCCGTAAACTCATTTACTGCAATTCCATTTTGAGCATACATGAGAGGAGAAATCCAGTAACCCCATATCCACCATCCTTTAATATCATCTGCAATAGGAAACCACGAACACCAAACATTAGTACTTATAGTTACTAAGTGGCTTGCACAGCTTTTCTATTCAATTTGAGCTTGAGAGCTTGTATACCCCTGGATATGATGAATCCTCCGAGAACGAGTATGATCAAGATGGCAAACGAGCCGAAAGTGTTAGCCACTATCCGATTGCGTCCCACGGCAGCTATAAAGCGAAAGAGGCCTAAAGACATCTGATGGACTGTAAAGAGCAGCACAAACTGTCGGAAAAATCTGCAGGGGGAGAGAATACCAAGGAAATTGACATTAGATTTGAGCATTAAAAACCACAACCAGAACAGAGGAAGGTGGGGCTTCAAGGTCATCAAACTATACCTCTGAGGATTTGGGGCAAAACCTATGGTATAATATGTGATAATGATCCACAAAACAGACTCCAACAGGGACATAGGAATTCTCATAACCCATGTTGGAAGTGAATAAGCCCAGGCTGGGTAGAACTTGAAATCTCTCTGCTTGTAAAACACTGGGAGCTTGTCTATTGTCATCGACAATTCTGCCATGCCATTGAACATCACCACCACTAGACCAAAGAAAAGTGCCCCAAAGTAAATGCCTCCGTCAGCCAAATTTCTGTGATGCATATTGGTACGGAAGAAAACACTCATGGCAATGCCAGCAATGATAAATATCTGTCAAAGAGTAATCATATTTCAGCTTTAAATATCCCAAATAAATATAACGAAGTTTAGAATAGGTAAATCCGACAAACGGTTTACATAGGATTATTTGAAAAATAAAAAACAATTTCATAATAACAAGTTGTATTTGTTTGAAAGTACAAAATCTACAGTAAAACAAAAAGACCACTTTGAAATAACTAGAAAACATCTGATAGTTTTGATAAGAAAAATACAACAATGAAATATTACCTGAACAGTTTTGAAGATATAGACGAACGAACTTCTCTTCATCAGCAAAATTTCTCTATCAAAGCATGCTCTGAAAAGTTCCATTTTGTTCAAACCGTACTCCTCTGTTGTGAGAGCTGCCGGGTGGCATTTCTTTCTATCGTATGGAACCGATAACTCTGCATTCAATGCGACCCCAATGTGGAAAGACTGGAACGCATCCGCAAACTCCTTCACTGGAACATAACGGTATGTTTGCCTTCTGTCTGCCCAGTACTGCTCTTGATCTTTGAGAGAAGTCACCTGTTCAATCGATTCCATACAATTCGATGACATTCATCAGATACCCTGTTTTTTAATGTCACGGCTGACCAATAATAATTTCAGGAAGATCGAAAAAAATAGCATACCTCCTGCAAGAAATCTGCAACACCTTTCCTCTCAGGGCATTTAAATCCCATGGACTCGAAAAACTCGAGTATGTTTTCTCGAGGACCCTGGTAAATAACATGACCTTCTGAAAGTAGAATGACATCGTCGAAGAGAATGAAGGTCTCAGGGGCAGGTTGGAGGAGTGACACCACCATCGTCGAATTGAAAACGTGGACATATTGGCGTAGGCATCGAACAATCTGGTATGTTGTAGCGCTGTCCAGACCGGTGGAAATCTCGTCCATGAACAGGGCTTTCGCAGCTCCAACGATCATTTCCCCAGTGGTAACTCTTTTCTTCTGCCCTCCGGAAATGCCCCTGTGCATTGCATCTCCGACCAGTGTGTCCGCGCATATGTCCAACCCCAAGATCTGGTCCAATCATCAATATCAATACAATATTGTTGGTTCATCCAAAGAAAACTAATCCTCTCCACAAATTGAAGCCTAAGTTAAATTTTAACTAAAAGGCCTCTTTTCCCACGTTTTTTGGGGTCTGAAAATGGATTTTACAATTCCTAACATTTTGATACTGCAATATTAACTTTAAACTGCTATTTTAAAATTTAAATTGCTGTCTAATGGTTTTTGTTAATTCTAAATGTTAAAATCCTAGCAACTTTAACCTGCTTTTAGAATTTAGACTTTTTATTCTAAAGGTTAAGTTACAATCTGAACAACAGATTCATCACAAAATTTTATTAGAAATTTTCTAATAAAAGGACTCGTTTTAGTTAACAGGAAAACAACACCATATTTTATTTGAGAAAGCAGCTATAGCAAAATACCTTCAGAACATAGTCAGTGAGCATGTTGGCTTTCTGGCCCTCTAATGCAGTGGCCTGCACAAGAAATAGTCAACCATTCTCAGTAAATTCATTGAAATACATTTAAAATTTTATTCAATCTTAATGGATTTCAGAGCAGCTGCCTGTGCTGTACCTTCATAAAGATATCTATATCGCGATCTGGTTTGATTCCCTGATCCTTTTCCCTCCTCAATAGTTCAGTTAATACGTCTACAGAAGAGAAAGATAGCGGATTATTCGAATTGTAGACTTCAAAATCCATAGCATTAGATTTAACAAGATCCGGAAATAGAAAAGGCATTCATACCATATCTCGACCCAACTCCTTGGCACCGTGCAGAGAAGTCTAAGGTTTCTCTCACAGTCATTTCCCCAATGTGCAAATCATTTTGACTGATATAAGCGGATGTTCTCTGTGGCACGAATTCATCCATGGTATGTCCATTGTAGTTTACTCCACCTCTAACCTGCACCCGGACAATATAATTAGGTTATTTCAGAGCATTACTTGGTTCTTGCGTCTCTGGATCTATTACTGCACTTACAGAAATGATGTGCATCTTACGGCCAAGAAAGGAAAGAGAAGTGTAAAATATAAATAAATAAGAGTGACATCTAAAACAGTTTGGCAAAAAAATTTAGAGAACAGAGTATAAACTACATCCGTGGTTGTATCTTTAAAATATTCTTTGGCCAATCAGATTGCTTGTAAAACTCAACCCAGTGCTTAATAGATCTAAACTGGGATAAGTTAAATTCATACGATTCTTGAATAAGTGTGATCTTAATCCATCTTACTGTGTTAATTTTTTTTTATGCTACGAAGACTGTAGTTTTTTTATGCTACGAAGCTGGGACATCACAGGGGATTTGAACCAGTGACTTGGATCTTAATCTATCCTAACTGTGTTAAATTTTTAATGCTATCCAGGTGAGACTGTTAGAGGGATTTAGAGGGATTTAAACAGGTGACCTGTTAAACCTATCACAATGAAGGATTTGAACCGGTGACATATCGCCCCTGTGCGCCCATTTTAATTTCACTGTGTTACTAAATTCATACGAACCTTGTATAAATTTGAAATAATTTTGATTACTTAAAAAAACAGAGAATAAAATCGAGAATAAAATCGATGCATACCTTCAGACTTTTGTCTAGTTTTCCTGCAAGAGCCAGAAGCAAAGTCGTCTTGCCCGAGGCTGGCGGTCCAAGAAGAAGCGTCATCCTGTTAAATATAAGTAAAACTTCAAAGGATTAGAGATTTGCAGGTAAGATTTTTAGATTGAATTTCAGTCATGTTTATTTCTAACTGGTAAAGAATGCGGTATCGGGATGAAATTGGCAGGAATTCAAGAATGAAATTCGTTTTACCTGCCGGGCTTGATGATGCCACTGACATCATGAAGAATTGTCATAGTTGCCTTTTTGCTGTTGTACAAATGAAGCGACCCCAAAACTGCCTGGAAATCAAGATAAAATCTAGATGTTACAAAAATCCGAAAAACTCATAATAATCTGTAGATAGTCTGTTCATTTCGTATGCAAAACCTACCTCGACCATGTTGGCAGTGTAGTTGATAAGCGTGGGCAGCGCTCTGCTTCCTACGTAGGCATTTGCATCGATGTTCAAATGTTCGTAGCGAACTTCGATCTCGGGCAAAAGGATGCCAACGCTGCAAAATTCCGCCCAAAAAATCCACAAATGTTCATCTAATTTAAGGCAAACTAAAGCTACGCTAAATAATCCCGGATCTGGGTTCTGTAACAAACAACATAATAAGCTTCTCAAACCTGTCGATCCTCTTTCGAAGCCTGTGAAGAAAGCGTTCATTATCTTCGTCTGCAACTTTTACAAGCCTCTCCATTAACTGCTGCCGAGTCTCGAGTTCGATACCCCTAACGTCGACCTGATTAAGATCGACGACTTTTTTGTCATTCACATTTGCAAGAATCGCAGTTCTTAACCGCTCGTAAGTAGGCAGCTTTTCAAGGGCCGCCCACTTGAGCGCTTCCTCGTCATTCTGGCGTTTTCGGACACTGGAAGACAGAGAGAAAACGCTCTCGGATCGCTCGAACAACCTGGTACTCGCCGACCGCAGACTGCCTGTCCATGTTTTCTCATCAGGCTCCTCGCTGATAGACGAACTCATATTTTAGCCCCCCGCCCGCAAGAGATTCCAGATCAAATGCTGTTAACAACTTAGAAAAATTGTTATTCCACTTAGAGATTTTCAGGCGCTGTGAATGAATCAATCCCTGGCAATGGCTCTTCGCTATCAGAGGCTTATTTGGGTATTTGCTAGTAACACTCAGATTTATATATAGAAACGGTGGGACGAAAAATAGCACATGTGTTCATTTAACTACAAACGAAAAATACCACGTGTTGTCTCCATGTCTCGGAAGGCACGCCTCGTCAGTCCTTCGTTGCTGTAGGGAGTTCACTTTCCAGAACGTCGGTCGCATTGTGAAGACGGTCAAAACAGAGTCGGGATTCTCATCCGCCCTTTCAGGCAAAATACATGTCGGTCAAACACACGATACCGAATCAGCCGGTCCTTGAACGCGTAGTGAATAATGTAACCGACGTTCGAGTAATCCACTTGAAATAAAAATAAAGTTCTAGTGACCCACCCACTTTATATAAAGTTCACCCACCCAAGAAAATAAAAAGGCAAAAGCAAAACGCTCACCCAATGCATTATATAAAAAGAAAAGGCAAAACCATGCATCATCGAATCAAAAATTATTAATAGTATAAAACATTTAATAATGTAATATTTGTAATATTTATGATTAATGATAGTTAATTAAGATTAATCATAGTTAATTATGATTATTTTTTATTATTTTTAGTCCATTATAGTGAATTTAAAAGATTTATATTTTATAGAATTTTAATGGTTAATTAATTATAGTTAACCAAAGTATCTATGGTTGAATATGGTCAATCAAGATTTTTATGGTTGAATATGGTCAATAATGATAACCTTTTTCAATAATGGTCAACTATCTCAACTATTAATATAACATTAGCAACCACATTAATGTAAGCATGACCATGGTCAATTTCATCAACTTTGATCAACCTCATCAACCTTTGTCAACCATGGTCAATGAATCCACCCCCCACACTTGGGTTGTCAACTAGCACAACTATATTTACTAATGTGGTTGATATACACCCACCATATTCAACCATAGAGACCTTGATCATGGTTGATCATGGTTGACGACATTCACAACCATAGATACCTTGATCATGGTTGATCGTATTCAACCATGGTTATATATAACATTTATAGGTGGTTATGTTTGACTGAAGTTGAGGAGTGTTGACGATCAAACACAGTTGAACATAGTCAACCACATTAGTAAACTAATGTATTTTAAACCATATCAATATTAATATTATTAAGCATTGACTATGTGTGAGCATGGTTTAACCATAGGTGAACATGGTTATGTTTAATGCTTCTTTGACTTTAGTTGAGCACAATTGACTATAATTGTCCATGTTCACCATGTTTAAACATGGTTGACTATGTTTTGACTATGGTTGATGATTGTATGACTATGGTTGACCATGGTTTGACTATGGTTGCTCATGATTGAACATGGTTTGACTATGATTGACCATCATTTGACTATGTTCAACCATAGTTGAATATGATTGACTATAGTTGACCATGATTGACCATATTTTGGCTATGGTTTATCTATTGTTGACCATGATTTGACTATGGTTATCATTGCAATGGTGGTTGTTGATGGGTAACCATGGTTTGACTATGGTTAACACTTGGTAATAGGCCTCCATGCAGCTCAGAGAGATTGGAGGCCATTAAAAAATTATATTGGCAACAATTAAAAACTATATCACATAAACATATTATTATCAAGATGGTTTTAATATTAATGTGAATGTTATTTTCGTCCTTATTATTATTATTATTATTATTAACAATTGTATTAAATTAGCGTTATTAAATGTTACTAACAATGTTTTGTGCATATATGTTTTGACGGTTAGTCATCATGTTTTATGTAAATTTTGGATTTCCATTGTATGTAGAGTTTATAATTGTCAATTTTGGATTTCCATTGTATGTAGAGTTTATAATTGTCTAAACTCTACTAGTAGTTGAAAACCAAAATTTCCATATAACATATTAATAATGTTATTATTAGCATTAATTTAATATAAAAAAGAATTATAAAAAACTTTTCGGGAAAAAATCACATAGATAATTTTATGGTTAATGTGTTTCGAACACATAATGTGGTTCATCATTAAGGCAAAGATAGACTTGTCTAAGATTATAAATAAATAATGTAGAGATGCTAGGATCATAATAATTAAATTCTAATAGATATAAAATATAAATTATTTTACTTAAAACGTCTAAAAACATTCATGAATTATCAAAGAAATTAAAGAGATAAATTTTTTTATAAAAATTAATGAATAATACAAAAAAACTAAAATAATAAATATATATCAATGAATAAATAGATTGTTACATATGAATGGGACCTCTAACTTATAGACAAAATGATTTTTTTCACTAGAATCATACTATACAAAAGATTGTGATTTTTTGTTATTTAAGATACACTTTTTAATGCATAAATGGATTCAACTCCTTGGAAAAACCCCGAAACACTAGAATGCTAGAGATTAAACAATTTAAACACAAATTTTTAAAAATCTATGCAAGATTTTAGTTAAAATTAACCAAAAAAAAATGTCTAAAAAAACATTTCCTCTATTAGTTAAACTATGCCAAATATTAGTCTTATATTAATAATATATCTATGTTATAATTAATGTATTATAATAATAATAATATCATCATCATTATTATTATTATTATTATTATTATTTATTAAGCAAAGTCTTTAAGTAGAAATCACACAAAGAGAAAGTTTTTTGAATCCTGGTCCTAATGATAAACCATACTTTTTGGTTCCAAAGGCCGAAAATTTCTCTTATGTGATTTCCGCTGAAAGACTTTGCTTAATTCATTATGGATCACAAAAGCCTAAATAAAAAAAATATATATTATTATTAATGTTATCAATATTGATATTATTTTTATCAATATTTTTATAAGGAAAATATTATTAATAATTAATATTAGTGTTATAATTATTAATAATATTATTATTATAAGGGATTCAATTTTTCATTGACTTGCTATTAGTTTTTTTTGACTAAAAAAAATTAAAATCTATTCAAAGTTTAACATTATGAAATTAAATTTATTATTTTTAAATAAAATTTATTTTATTTATCTCAAATATGATTGGTTGAAATGTCTCCCCTCTTATTGTGTAATGATGACAAGAATTAACTTTTGTTTACTTTATTATTAATTACTATGTAGTATATCACTAATTATTATGTAAATAATTTGAAAATTAACAATATACATTAATTACTATGTACCATAAACACAAATGATTTGTAATTAAATTCAAAAATTCCATTTTTTCATTGGTGTAAAGTATTGAATAGACAATTTTTATGGGTTATACTTTTTAATTTACAAAAAAATAATTTAAAAAATATAAACTCGGAAAAATTATGTAAAAATAACATGCACACAATTTATACAACTCTCATTATATCAATCTATACTCTAATGACATGACATGTGTACTATAATATTAGCATTATATCAAAAAAATGTTATCATTCAATATTAAATAAATAATTATTAACTTGTTATCATTCTCTTCAATATCAATTTTATATATATATATAACCTTTATCTACCAAAAAAATGTTTAATTATATTTTAAAAAATTAATAAAAAAAAGTTAAACAAATATTCATATAACTCATTTTACAATTTTATTATTGTTTGGAATACATACAACACATCATGACATTAAAATATTTTATTGAACTAAGCCGCAGGAACGCTAGCTATGTAGCCTTGTTATTAATGTTATCAATATTGATATTATTTTTATCAATATTTTTCTAAGGAAAATATTACTAATAATTAATATTAGTGTTATATAATTATTATTAATATTATATAAGATTAACATTAATATTAGTGAAAATTATAATAATAATAATAATAATCCAACTGTGATCCATATCATAATATATCAAATATTTTTTCAGAAAAAAGACACATTGAAGATTTTGGTTGAGGCATTTCGAACCAACAAGTGTGGTTCATCTTTAGTGAATCACACTTGTTTGTTTGAAACGGGTCCACCCAAATCTTCAATGTGACTTCTTCATATATTATGATATGGATCACAGAAGCTTGAATTCGAATATCACTACCCTGCACAGGAGGACTAGTCACTATTAAAGTTCATACTTTTGAACGAGAGGGCCAGTTACTATTAAAGTTCATACTAGTTCATACTTTTGAACGAGCACGCTTGCAGGTTTCTAAGATGAAGACATATCTTGCTTTCTTTGAAGAGGTGTACGGATTCGTCGATTGTTCCTCTCTTTGCTCAAATTAAACATCGTATCGTGAAGATGAACCACACTTGTTGAAACGCGTTAACCAATGTAACTTTTTCTGAAAAAATATTTAATATATAATAATAATATTATTAACTATTATTTTAATATAAATATTAAAATTATTATAAAACTTACCGTAAAACCATAATAATAATAAGTTATATTAAAATCAATAATATTTAATATTAAATATTATTAATATAAATAAATAATAATATTATAAAACATTATTTTAATATAAAAATTAAAAGTAATATAAAATTAAAATTATTATAAAAATATATTTTTTGTGAAACAAAAGTAAGAAAATCTAATATTATTATAAATTTAATGAAACATTATTAAAACTTAATATTATTAAAACCTATGAAATATTGTTAAAATCTACCATGATGAGTGTAAAGATGATCCACTCATCCAAGTGCCAATGACGGAGTAAAAAAAATCTTTAACCATCGATAGTACGGAAGAATGTAAATGGCAATTACATACTTCAATACACTTGAATCTAGTACGGTAAATATATTTTGTAAATTTTTAATTTCAAATTAATATTGGAAATCTTATTAATTTAGAAAAAACGACTAGAATATGCCGAAATTTTATATTTTCCATTATAAAATTGGAATATGAAATTAAGAAAATAATTAATCTGCTCATTTCTAATAGAGGAATGTCTATAAGCATATTCATTTATACAAATTTCCATGCAATTGTCACGTGAAACGACTAGAATATGCCGAAATTTTATATTTTCAATTATAAAATTGGAATATGAAATTAGGAAAATAACGGCACGTGACGTGCATGACATGATGGTTCCGGTGGATGGTTTTTGCTCCCCCAGCCAGGATCGGCGTGGTTGAGGCCCCGCGCTATGGTGTATTTGTGACAGCTATGCCGTAATTCTGCTCATCTGCTGGCTTCGGCCAAAATTCTGCTCATCTGCTGGCTTCGGCCATATGTAATTATCTGCGAGCTTCGGCCATATGTTAATTTTCCCTCTGAAAAAAAAAGAAAATAATTAATCTGCTCATTTCTAATAGAGGAATGTCTATCAAGCATATTCATTTATACAAATTTCCATGCAATTGTCACGTGTTATTTAGAAAAATATATATCAAATAAATCTTTATCAAAATTGATTTTAGTGAACTATAATTATTAGCAATTGCTCAAAAAAAAGCTGCAAAGAATGTGACAAGATTATTGAATTGAAAAAATTATACTTTAATTCATATATTAAATTTAAGTTTTTAAATATAAATGTGTGTGCATGTGTGGATAGGTACTAAGCAAGAACGTGTAGTGTGCATGGTAGGCTGGATTAGTAAAATCTATATGTTTTGAAATAATTATATTTATATTTATATGTTGTGGGGAATATGAGTAGTACATTAGAGGTGGTAAACCCAAGTGTATCAATGAAATTGTACAACCCACATGAAACCAAAGGGTCATAGAGTAATGGAGAAAGAAGGAAGATTGAATTTTTGATGATGCAATTGTCCATGAGCCTCAAATCTAATGTTGTTTATCATAAATCTTGTGGGGAGTATACTCAATGATGATGGTGAAAACAACTAGGCATAAAGAATTATAGTTTTTTTTATTTTCTTGTCATCTTCAACTTTTCATAGTAGATCATAGATCACTTTATTCCATCGATGAGTTTGATAATATTTTGGACATCTAGTTGTAGGTTGATCTGGCAAGCATAAATTGCAGATCAGCTGAGGTGGACATCCTCATAGTAGGGATCGTTTTTTAGTTTGTATTCCAATGTTGCCATTACACACGATATATAAACAAATAATTTGTAATCTTTTTCTATAGAATTGTGTATTTTGACATGAGGATGTTCAATTCAAAAACCATATGAGGTAAATAGTTGGCAATAGTATTGATATGTTAGTGAAGCTTATTGCATGTCCATTGTATTTGTATTGACCTCTATGGGCATGAGTAACTTGTAGAATGGGGTTCATGAGTGCTGATATGAAATGGAGCAGATTAGTAATGATGTGCTAATTCCTCATTCAGAATAAAACCCAAGATGCTTATCATTTACGTATCAAGTGCTTAAGGATTCACCATGTTTGCTTAATTAACTGATTCCCATGAGAGATTCTTATGTAAATGTTATAAACAATTTAACATAAAACATATGTTGAACAATAGCAAAATAATAGCAAAGAACATCAAAATACAACACACAATACATACATTTGATGAGGAGTTCACCTGTCCTGGGCTATGTCTCCTTGGTCCAACTTCCAATGCTTGGGCCTCTCTATTATTCTCAAAATTACAACAAAAGTGTGTTTACAATGCTCAAATGCCTCTGAAAATTGTTTCCATGAGTGCAAAATACTAAAAAATGGATATCTATCCTCTTTTTTCATCCAATTTGGATAAGAACTAAAGAAGTTATCACTCCAAAACTGGCAAAAACCCCCATTTCCACTCCAAAATCCGCTAACCGGGTGAATATTTTGTCACGTTGTGGGACATAACTTGTCGTTCTTATCACAAATCGCAATCGGCAAGTGTTGCAGGCTCTTATGGTCTGTGAATAGAAACGGGCGATTTACGATTACCTTATCGCGGACCCGATGGGATATTAAATCTCAACCTATAGTGGCATTGTATCCTGGAACTATTGCATTTTGCAATCGGCGAAGTATCGGGGATTTTAATATGCGGGAATTTTTTTTCTTGTGATATGCGATTACGATATCGCATCGCAACCCAACCTATCGAGGGTCGATTCTGCAACACCTTCCCCTTCGCCGATTGTGATTCTGATTTGCGATTGCCTTATCGCATCACAACCCTGGTTGTTCTAGGACCGATTTTAAACGTCAATTCACATGCGACTGCTATTTTTGATATGCGAGGGACAATGGTGGCTTACCACTTGGCGCCTCCTCATTCGCTGAAGGGCTTTGCCATGTCATCCAATCCTGCCATGTAGACAAGTCAAACTGGAACTTTGACTTGTTCTAACTTCTGCATACAAGCTCAGAATTGAGTGTCATTCACACTGTTGGAATCAGAATGACGAGCTCTTCGATCTGAAGCTGTGTTTATCAGAATTCTGACACTTTGAATTTTGAGCATAAACTTGAGCACCTGATCAAGTGCAGTGAGCATTTCTTCAATTTGTGTTAAATTATGAAAGGGAAAGCATTTGTGCATCAAGGTCCACCTTGTTTGAAAGATAAATACGATAAGTAGACTTAGATCCAATATAAAGAAAGCAACAAATATTACCATGCAAAAGTCTTGTTTTGATACATGGGTATGATTTTTTTTCATATGGTGCAAACATGCATAGTAGAAAGTTTACCTATCCTTTCACGAAAGTGATGGTGCTCATCATTAGGGGGGTTGTATTGGTTTTGAAGAAGGTGAGGTGAATTGGTTTGCATTGTTGGGAGAGCATTTGAGGTGGGAGGGGAAGCAGTTGAAGTAACAATATTTTTGTGTTTTTTATAAAGGAGTCACCAACATGCATGTATTGTATCTTTGTTTTGTGCATAAAGAAGAAGATGGATCTAGGTTGATTTAACTAATCCCCTAATTTAACAGTCTCAATTATTTAATGAAGATTGATACTTACTAAAAGGGATAAATACCAGGGGTCATACTTCTTTGATGGGTATCTAGCAAGTGTGTAATGATGCATGTAATGTTCCTAATTAGTGGAATCAATGTTTTTGTCAGGTCATCATGTGGATTGTCCATCCATTCAATTGACATAAGGCATTATTATTTGCATCCTGTTAAAATCTTAAACCCTAAATCGTAGCACTACAATGATATTGGGGAAACTTATCACCATTAATTATGTGCATACCAACTCATTACTGACAGTAAACTATGATTTGCCTTTTTCAGGCGGGTCCATCGTAGACCACTGATTCAATTGTGGGCTTTTGTGGGCGATTTTGTAGCTCATAATCAGATGCAATCTCTAGTGTGTATGCTTTCTAATGTATGTTTGAACACCAAAGCAACCCATACAAAATCGGAGGGTTGTTTTCTTTATATTCATATGGTTTTCTTGGCTTTGATGTCCAATTGAAAATGTATTCAATTTGTGCATGTAGAACATCCTAAAACCACATACAAAGATGAATCTAATGTAAATGTGCACTGATGTTTTGCATCATATAAATTTACATTGATGGTACTCCAGTCACCATATCTATTAAAAAACATTAATGGTACTCTAGTCACCATATCTACTAAAAACACGGAGGCAGAGTTTAAGGGCATCCCTCAAGGAGTAGTCAAGCTTTATTTGGATGTTTTAGACCCAGAGTGGGTGACTGTGCTACCAAATATGAATGCCATCATTCTATCCTTTGGATAATGGTTTCAAAAATCAGGTGTCTACATTATGAAATATGAGGTAATGGGTTGTCACAAGTGTCAAGAAATTAAAGCCAAGCAGTTGGCCTTTTATTTTTCCTTCATACATGTTATTCAATATGTACTCAATGGGATCTTCTTATTGTTGAGATTCAAATGGCTTTTCCTTCCTGCGATCTTTCATAGTAGACCATTTTGAAAATGGTCAGTGGGACTCAAGAGGCACATGCAATAGGGTAGTGCCCTACAAAAAGGATGAGGTAAGTCTCAACGATGTTGAGAAAGAAGCACAAGATGTTTATGGATGAGTTCAAGTGTGGAACAAAGGAAGAGGCTCCCAATGACCCAATCACAAATCTAGTTGATACATACTGCAATCTACTTAGGTCAAATGGGCATCTAGACAAATACAAGGACTTTGATTTATATCAAACATCAGAAGTAATCAACTTGTTGCAACTAAAAGCCTACATTGGTGCTTTCCTATCCCAATTGATACATGAAATGAAATTTTACTACAAATGAGAAAGGATATTTAATCATTTCCCTTCATAAATGTTATCCATGTTTCCTTGACTTTATTCTATCTAAAATGGTTTTTACCTTAGCATTAGTCCATCATTTATTTTTTCCATAAATAGCAATAGGAGCTAAACTCCAAAGAACCCATTATTTCATTATGTTCATGGAAATATGCTTCTAGGATTATCTTGTTCCTAGGACATGTGTTAAATTTCCTATTTAGAAGGTTCAAAGAATTTATTAATGCTATATTGTCACTATAATAAGGTATCAAACTTATGTAGAAAAGAGCTTTGTATGGATGTTTATGGTAGAAAACAACTACTAGTAAAATTGTTAGTGGGTTTTTTTTTTTTTTTTTTTTTTTTTTTTCAGAACGTTCTTCCATAAACTCAACTTTACAAGCTCTCTTGGTATTGCAATGTTAATTTGTAATTGTGTAGTGTTGCATATTGTATTTCTTCAGTGATGATGGCATACGTTGACTTGAAATTGTGCCTATAGGCATTGCTCTGCATTGTGTTATTTGAAAAGGTTTCCAAGCAATTAAATATTTAAAATATGGCAAGCATTTCAACATTGGAAAAAGAAAAGATTGTGTTAAGGAACAATTTTAATGAAACCCCTTCATATAACCAGGTTTACTTGTTAATAGTATTTGGTTGGTTGGTAAAGCAGGGTCATTATTAGTTTTTTTCCAAGAGAAAAATAATCTTTATATTCATGGGTGAATATGCATGTTGCATCCCAAGTAGGGACTATTCAAAGACCTTACTCCATTCAAGACCCCAATCCATTCAGTAAAACAAAAAATATAGTTTCAAAAATCTGAGACCTTGTGCATCATATGTTTCAACATAGTTATATGTGTAGAACAGAAGGGATGGGGAGGGGGAAAAAATACATGGAATTTTGAATAACCACATCCACAACTTCTGAGATGTTAAAAGTCTCAAATAAGAAAGATAGAGCCTCTTTAGATAGGTCATCAACCTGGTTTTTTAGCTCTCTGAGAATATGATGAAAAGAAATCCATTCAAAGGAGTTATTTCCTCTTTTATATCCACCAGGAGAGGTTGCAAAGATATATTTTCCACTAATACTTTTTTGTTGGCCTTATCAATAGGGTCATTATTAGTTACCAAAAAATTTCAAGTACAAAACATGAATCAAAACTTACAATGCAAATCTAGACTTGACTTCAGAATCTTCTACAAACACTCCCAAAGATTACCTAAGATTACCTACCCTGCCAACCTTGCCAATTTGCACTTGACCAAACAAACCATCCAATCTAATGAAATTTGTTGAGAAATGGCAACAAGAAATTCCAATTTAATTTGTCCTTGAATTAAACTGTGAATTAAATTCGAATTCTATTCTCATAACAACTTAAAATAGTTAAATTAAGTTTATTAAACTTACTTAACTTAGGAAATTCGAGTTGGAAGTCTTTTGGAAGTCATTTATATGTTCTCCCTACTTTGTAGGAGTCCGGTGTGAGTTAATTGTGAGTTGTAAAATAGAAGACTCAATTTCATGAGTAATTTCAGTTAAATTAGTTCTCAAACTAATTGAGAGAACTAATAGTGAGTTAACAGTCAGTGGTGACACTAATAAACTCCGCCAGTGCTACTCTAGTTAACTGAATATTTACTCATCAAAAACTCATGCATGTCGATTCTGAGAAAGACCCAGTTGAGACTAGAGTGCATGGATAGTGTACTATTTGTTTTATATTTTCCCGAGTTGCACTGATAGTGCATGCAATCAGGGACTAATCCTTTAGGGATTGCACTATTTTTAGAGGCTTTATTTCCCTTTAAATACAAGCTATCCTTCATATGAATTACACATTGGAATAGAGACTTGGAGAGCTTGTGAAGAGGCTAAGCTTTGGCCTTGAGCTTTTTTATGAGTTGGAGATTGAATTTGATGAGTGCTCGGATTTTTCTAGAGAGAACAAGCATTGTAATGTCATCTTGATTTTCCAGATTAATACAAAACATATAGTGGGGTTTTGAGCTGTGGCTTTCCCTGGATATTTATTGTGTCATGTGCCTTCGATTCTCTTCCTCTTGTTGATTATTGCTTTGCTCAATCTTTATCGGCTTCTACTGTAAAGAGTAGAAGTAGATTCTTGTCTCTTGCTTTAGTACATTGCATGAGCTTGTAAATCTATAGGATTTTCTACATGGTATCAGAGCTAGATTTGTAGAAATATTTAACATGGTATCGGAGTTGAGAACAATACTCTAAAGGAGATTTCGAAGTTTTGAGTTTCTGGGTTACAAGTGAAAGTCGAATTTGCAATACATACTTCAGGATCGGCAGATGGCGTTCCATGGGTTGAGGCTTGAGTATGCCTTAGAAGGCAGCTCGAATTTCATAGCCTGGAGCGACAGGATGGAGGTTGTGCTAGAGGACAATGACTTGAAGGAATTTTTTGAACAAGAAATTCCTAAACGAGGAGCTACTGAAACACAGAACTTTTCCGAGCAGAAGAAGTGTGTGGTGAAGGCAAGGCGGATAATCCTTGAGGGAGTTCGAGATCATATTGTCTCGAGTCTTCATGGAAAGGAAACCCCACATGCTATGTGGAAAACATTGATGAACTTGTATCAGAATAGCAGTGATCAAAGGAAGTTGGCACTGAAGGATAAACTTCGTAAAATCAACATGGAGAAAGTCGAGACGATTCCAAAGTACTTGACGATCAAGTTCACTCAATGTCAGGATGAACTTGGAAGTGTTGGAATCACGGTTGGTGAGGAGGATATGGTGATCCTTTCTCTTCTTGGACTCCCAAAGAGTTGGCATAGTTATCAGGATTCTGTCAATAGTCGGGAGAAGCTACCAAATTGGGAATGACTATGGTCGGATTTGATGTAGGATGAGATCAGGAGGAACACCAGGGATGGACCTTCATCAAAGATTGATGATGAAGAGAACTGTGCCTTAGCAATTAAGGTGAGGAAGGGGAAATGTAAACTTTCCCATTCCAAATCAGAGTCTTATCATGGAGGTAAGAATAAGGACATGACGAAAGTTAAATGCTTTCATTGTCACAATATGGGTCGCTTTGCTACAAATTGTCCATTGAAGAAGTCCAACAAGAAGTCCTCAAGAGGAGAGGTGGGTGAGGCTTTGGCCTCACAATTCGAATTGGACTTTTCCCTCATTGAATGCATGGTGTCTTCAATGATGGGAAGTGTCTGGTACTTAGAAAATGGAGCTTCATTACACATGACTGGCGACAAAGAGTTATTCATTGAACTGGAGGAGAAAGATCTCAAGATGCATATTGAGATGGGTGATGACGGTAAGTATAGTGTTACTGGTGTGGCACTATTAATTTTCAGAGGGATCATATGGCTCCACTCACCTTGAAGAATGTTATGCATGTACCTGGACTGACGAAGAAATTGGTATCCATTTCCATGCTTGAGGATAGAAGCTATGATGTGATCTTTTCGAAAGGAAAGGCGTTCCTTCGACACATAGCCACGAGTCAAGTAAAGAAGATAGGGATTCAAGTTCAAAATCTCTATAAGATAGAGGTAGAGGATTGTGCTGCTTTGAGTTCAAAAGAAGAAAATATGTTGAGCCAGGAAGTCGGTGAGTTGTGGCACATGCGATTGGGCCACTGGCATCATGGGGCTTTGAAGATATTGCAACATCTCTATCGATCTTCCCAAAGGTACGCTTGAGAAAGTTGATACATGAAAGGGTTGTACTTTGGGAAAATACACCAAGTCTTCCTTTGGAGACAAAGATAGTAGAGCAGAGTCTATTCTGAAGAGAGAGTCCATTCAGATGTGTGTGGACCATTCTTGAAAACATCCACAGCCAAACATAGGTATTATGTTATATTTGTTGATGAATATTGTCATAAATGTTGGGTATTTTTTATGCAAAAAAAGGATCAAACTTTCACAAAGTTTTATGAGTTCAAATCATTGGTAGAGAAAGAGTCTCGAAAGAAGGTTAAATCTCTACGAAGTGATAACGGTGGTGAGTATGTCTCCAATGAGTTTAAGAACTTCTGTGCAGCGGAAGGAATTAAACGAGAGTTGATGGCACCCCATAACCCTCAAAATAATGGGGTTGCTAAGAGGAATAATAGGAGCATAGTAGGGGCAGCAAGGGCAATGTTTCATGATCAGGGCCTACCACTACACTTGTGGGTTGAGGCATGCAACACAATGGTTTATGTTTAGAACCATAGCCCACATTGGATACTTGAGATGAAGACAACAAAGGAGGCTTATTCTGGTAAGAGGCCAGATGTTGGTCACTTCAGGATTTTTTGGTCATCGGTTTATTGCCATGTGACAAAAGATGCATGGAAGAAGCTTGAGACAACATCAGAGTTGGGGATCTTTGTGGGGTATACTGATACACCCCACGACTATCGGGTGTACATTCTGACCAGTCGGATGACAGTGGTTTGCAAGGATATCAGGTTCGATGAGGAGAAGGCCATGCGAGTATCCCTTGAGAGGGAGCTTGAGCTACATGTAGATGAGGAGCTTTTAGCTCCT
Source organism: Pinus tabuliformis (assembly GCA_031772625.1). Taxonomy (NCBI): domain Eukaryota; kingdom Viridiplantae; phylum Streptophyta; class Pinopsida; order Pinales; family Pinaceae; genus Pinus; species Pinus tabuliformis. The sequence goes on along the minus strand of CM062813.1, from coordinate 351,504,586 downwards.
AAGGTTGAGGGGCCTCATATTGATGTGGAGCAGCCACTTGCAAAGGTTTGGAGACTGGAGACATCCACTCAGGCAGAGTCTTCCAGAGAGGGAATAGATCACACTAGAGAGGCTGATAGATTGTTGGATGATGCACGAGAGAATGTGGGAGCACTGTATTCTCAACGCAGACAAAGGAGGTCATTAGAGAGGTACACTAGATACATGGCACTTATGGGTGAAAGTGTTGTGACAGAGCCGTCTCCCTTTCAGCAAGTAGTGTAGTATCCGGTTTGGGTTGATGCAATGGTGGAGGATTATGAATCCATAGTTCGAAACGGTGTTTGGGATGTGGTCCCAAGACTAGAGGAAAAGTCAGTTGTGAGCTCCCATTGGCTTTACAAGCTAAAGAAAGCTGTAGATGGTTGTGTGGAGAAGCATAAGGCCAGATTTTTGGCCCATGGCTTTTCACAGGTAGAGGGGATTGACTATGATGAGACCTTTGCTCCTGTTGCAAGGTACTCATCAATCAAATCTATTTTAGCACTATCAGCACATATGGGCTGGAAGATCCATCAGATGGATGTGAAGATTGCCTTCCTCAATGGCATGATTGAGGAAGAGGTGTACATAGAGCAACCCGAAGGTCTTGAAACCTTGGACCATGAGTCGCATGTGTGCCGACTCAAGAGAGGTTTATATGGGCTAAAGCAAGCACCCCGTGCTTGGTACACTAGGATAGATAGCTACTTCACTAGGTTGGGCTTCATGAAGAGTGAAGCGGATGTGAACCTATATCACATAGTGGTGGAAGGTAAGATGTTGATCATTTTCACTTTATGTAGATGATCTCATACTGACAAGTGATGAGAAGCTCATCAAATCTTTCAAGGAGGACCTTGCAAGAGAGTTTGAGATGAAGGACATGGGGCTCATGCATTACTTTCTTGGCATGGAGGTATGGCAAGGAGATGGGGAGTTGTTTTTATTTCAGGGCAAGTATGCCAATGAGATACTCAGGAGATTCTGCATGGAGAGTAGTAAACCCATGGAGACTCCTATAGTTGGAAACTGGAGGAAGGAGGATGTTACTTAGTGGAAGCTACTGTTTACAAGAAGCTTGTGGGTTCACTCATGTACTTGGTGAACACATGACTAGATATGTGTTATGCAGTTAACCGGCTTAGTCAAGCTATAGTTAGGCCTACCAAGCTGTATTGGAAAGCGAAAAAGCATGTGTTGAGATACCTTACAGGCACTACTCAGTTTGGGTTATGGTACAGAGAGAGAGAGGGAATGAAGCTTCAAGGCTTCACCAATGCAAATTGGGAAGGGAGGCCATCCGACAGGAAGAGAACATCAGGAGGGATCTTTAGTATTGGGTCAACGACAATTTCTTGTTACAGTAGGAAACAAATATCGGTTGCACTCAGTTCAGCAGAGGCAAAGTACATGGTTGCAAGTCAGGTAGCATGTGAGGCTATTTGGATGAGGAAGATCCCGGTTGGTTTGTTTTGTCAGCAGATGGATGTGACAATGATTTATTTTGATAATAAGAGTTGTATCAAACTCTTTGAAAATCCAGTCTTTCATGATCGGTCCAAGCATATTGATATCTGGTATCATCATCTCAGAGATTATGTATTGAGGTAGATCATGTTGTTAGATTACATTCCCACGGAGGACAAATTTGTTTACATCTTGACAAAGGAATTGTCAATATGTAAATTTGAGTTTCACAGAGACAAGACCAGGGTAATTGATAATCCCTTTCTTGTTGAGAGGGAGTGTTGAGAAATGGCAATAAGAAATTCTAGTTTAATTTGTCCTTGAATTAAACTGTGAATTAAATTTGAATTCTATTCTCATATCAACTTAAAATAGTTAAATTAAGTTTATTAAACTTACTTAACTTAGGAAGTTCAAGTTGGAAGTCTTTTGGAAGTCATGTATATGTTCTACCTACTTTGTAGGAGTCCAGTGTGAGTTAATTGTGAGTTGTAAAATAGTAGACTCAGTTTCATGAGTTAGTTCAGTTAAATTAGTTCTCAAACTAATTGAGAGAACTAACAATGAGTTAATTGTCAGTGGTGACACTAATGAACTCCACCAGTGCTACTATATTTAATTGAATATTTACTCATAAAAAACTCATGCATGTTGATTTCGAGAAAGATCTAGTTGAGACTCGAGTGTAGGGATAGTGTACTATTTGTTTTAGATTTTTCTGAGTTGCACTGATAGTGCATGCAATCAAGAACTGATCCTTGAGGGATTGCGCTATTTTTAGAGATTTTATTTCCATTTAAATACAAGCTTTCCTTCATAAGAATTACACATTGGAATAGAGACTTGGAGAGCTTGTGAAGAGGCTAAGATTTGGTCTTGATATTGCTTATGAGTTGGAGATTGAATTTGATGAGTGTTGGGATTGTTAGAGAACAAGCATTGTAATTTCATCTTGATTTTACAGATTAATACAAAACAGATAGTGGGGTTTTGAGCTGTGGCTTTCCCCAGATATTTATTGTGTTATGTGCCTTTGATTCTCTTCCTCTTTTCAATTATTGTTTTGTTTGATCTTTATGGGCTTCTTCTGTAAAGAGTAGAAGTAGATTCTTGTCTTTTGCTTTAGTACATTGCATGAGCTTATGAATCTATAGGATTTTCTACAAAATCTTCCTTCCAAAAAATCCATCATCTTGACATCACAAGGTTAACAACGAGCATTGAACTTATGAACAAAATTTCATTGATAGAATCCTTGTGTATGGGCTTCATATTCTCATGACGTTGCTTCAGTTTTTTTCCTTCCATAGGCCCTTCTTGTCCATTTGCAAAAGCTTCATTGTTTCTGCCCAAAAGGGATTGATTGACATTCTTTATTCCATCTGTATCAACCAAATTACTGCCATTAAACCGTTTTGATTTCTCCATTCCACAAAATATTAGGGATCTTTATAAGAAAGCAAAGTCTCCAGCATGTTACCATTTCCTTGATGACTTCCATCATAAGTCAAAGTCACTACATGGCCCATCATTAGCAATGTTATAGGCCTCTCTCTCATTACTCTCCAATTTAATTATGTTTAATAATGGGTTTCCTTGGTTTGAAGGGTTGCTCACATCTTGCCCAATGAAATCAGTCCAATTCCTAAATGCACCCATATTAGAATTACAGTAATGCAAAGTCATGTTCTTAAATTTTGAAACATTCATAAAATCATCATGTCCACCTGCAAGTTTCGCTAGTCCTCCTTTCACAGCCACTGACATAGTATCATTATTACCATCTTCGGTATTTTTGCATATTGCCAACTTTCTGGATTCTCTCTCTGCAACCTGGGAACAAATATGTAACTTTCTACTGGATGAGTGAACATGATCCCCCTGATTCATGTGAGACTTTGTATACAAATAAATTATTACTTAACGTTGGAGAATGTAAACCACTATTAGGACGTTGGCTGACATCACAAAAAACCAGTGTTGCAACAAGATCTACATTCTTTTCCATATCAACCCACATATTGTCAACCCACTCTTTGGAAAGGTGAAAATCACATTTATGGAATGTTGAATAAACAATTTCACCTGAAAGATAAACATGCTATGTTACAAATTCTCAAAGAGGTAGTTCACGAGAAATTCAAAATAACTTGGAATTATATGTATATATCATAGGAATTATATTATACAACAATGAAGAGCATAAAACATATGGGGAAAATATATTTATACTTCATAAGAGGGTTCCTTTTATCATAACTACAACTCCTTTCCACCAACCATCATTCCACCATGCTGTAGAAATTTTGAATAATATGACACTTATTCACAGAGATTATCCTGATTATACACTATTGCAGAATGCATGCATAATACATAACCTCCTCTATGTTGATCATCAATTTTGTGGAATTAAAAACAATGAAACATCAATCGCATGTGCACATTAACATAGTATGTAACCCGAGGAAAGCATACAACTGAAAACCCCACACTATCTGTATATTATAATGATTGAGAACATGTAACAATACATAGTACAATACTTCTCACAAGTACTCAGTATTATCTCCACCTGTTACACACAAACTAGCTCAGATCTGAATCAATCACAGGTTCAAATCTCCTCCACTGCTTGCTTGCCTCCACTGCGTAATCCTGCATGAGAATAGATGAGTATGGCTGATCCAAACTCATATTTTCCTTGGCTAAACCACGCAATCCTCATTGGCAATACTCAATCCATTGATTGTGCAAATCTCATGCACAACTATAGTCACAATTGACAGCTGTCTTGCCCTTTCACTCACCTCTAACACCTGTCTCCACTGAACTGTCCATGCACTGAGTTAACTGATGTATTCTTTAGTTGCTTTATGAGTTAATAATTAGTGAATTAATTAATAATTAATTCACATCACTCATCACTAGTGTATTCTGCAGTTAGACTAAATACAACTAGTTTAACCAAGTCAAACTGAACACAACTCCATCAACTCCTCAATCAACTCCACCAAAACTCAACCACATGAGTTCTAACTGAAGTCCACCATGCAATAGCTCAACTGACTCATAAGAAAAGTGTATTTCCTTCTGACAGCTGCATGTGCCACATCTGTAGCTCAAACTGAAGTGCTCCAAGAGGATAACATAATGTTTATAGTCCAAATATTATTAAGAGCTAATAATATTTGACTGTTCTATTTTTGGCCTGGCAGTCTAAAACTAGAAACCGCCCATATGTCTAAAAATAGAAGTCCATCTATTTTTACCAACATGACCAATCATCCACAAATAGCATCCTGCAACTCATAGACCATGATCCATATGTCTAAAAATAGACTTTGTGCCAAAAATAGCCTGCGGGCCCACTTAGTGAAGGCGACTCCTTTCCACTAAGCTCCATCATCTTGTTGCATTTTCAACACATGCATCTACTACAGTTCCAACTTCAAAGCCATTAGGCATACTCTAAGGTGGGCAAGGACAAATAATAGGACACCCAATAATCCCATACCTAATTTATCTAGAGTGGCTATTCTTGAAGATATAATCCACTCCTATAATTATAATTACAAGACAAAACAAAAAATAGAAGGCTCAGTTTGCAAATCATTATCAATTTTTGGACAATTGTTCTCCATATTGAACAAATAATAGACAATTGGATCAAATACCAAACCTATAAATTCCCATTCTCGTCTTCATTCACAATATCTCTGTACCAAACCTTTAATTGATGATTTAGCTTTCTTGTTATTGTGCATCTAAACCAACAACCTCTGATGCCACTATCTTGACACAATACTTTAATATTGTCACCAATATTAAAAGACAAACTTTCTTATTCATATGCACAATTTGTTTTTCTGTTTTTTTTTATCCAATAGAATATGTCCCCTTTCAGGTCTACAGTTGTTTAAATCTCTTATCTGCTCCAACATCCTCCATTTGTTTAAATACATTTACAGAAACGACTCAACTTTTTCCCACTGCATTTCCCCCACAAATTCGATCATAGGTACCTACACATCTTTGAGAACATTTATTTCTTCTCGGACAACTCTTTAGTGCAATCCCAATCTCTACTTCTTCTTCTTCATCCACATCCAAGTTGTCACTTAGATAATGTTTGGAAGAATCTTGCAAATCAACCAAATCAATACTTTTAAGTATCTTCAAGTGTCAATAGCCTTGCATCTAATTTAAATTAAAAGGTTTAATGCCTTTATTGTTAAATTTCCCATAAAAAACATGAATTTGAGACACCACATATGGTAGGAGTTTGACCAAACATTTAATTTAAACATAGTTCAAACATATGATTTAGACATGCAAATTAATATTTGAAGCTCCATCTATTAGTTTAGAAGAAACGACAAAAATATTCTAATCTCTTATATTTTCAATCATAAAATTAAAACCCGTAACTAAAAAATGATTAATAGCTTCTAATAAAGAAATACCTATCAATATAACATAATAACATTTAATGATAGAGATACTCTATTTTTATATTATATTTTTGATGTTAAATTTCTATAAAATCTGAACAAATTCATTTATACAAATTTACACGCAATTACCACGTTTTATTTAGAAAAATATATATCAAATAAATCTTTGTCAAAATTGATTTTCGTGAACTCTAATTATTATTTTATAATTTTAATTACAGTAATTTATTTATTTTTACAATTAGTTAGTATTCATTAAACAATTTCAGGTTTCTTAGGAGACTTTTTACACGTGTGTTTTAATTTTGAAGGGACCTGGTTTGGTGACGCAAGACAATGTATGGAAAAGATTTGAATGCCCAGATTTTCCAGCAATGTTGTGAATTATTTGTTCCAACTTCCAAGATGGCAGGCGGCCTCACATGGTTAAACAATATCTATTCGGCGAAGCACATTGTTGAACAATATCTATTCATAAGGTCTACATTTAAGGGATTCATTTCCATACACCTCTTTAAGAAGTGTCTTTCCTTTCTCATTCAATCACCATCGATTTTAATAATGATCATAAAAGTAAGGTGTTTAAATATGTATTATGATCGATTTTAGTAAATCTTCAAGTAACCTAAAGTAGAGGATTATTCGCTCAAATATATCACATGGTCGAAGCGGATTTGTCCATGCTTTTTCATTTTTTTATTTAAATTTTTAATAATACAATTGATTGATTCGGGGTGTTTGAGAGTGGTTTTGATTTCATTAGATTTTATATAGCAAAGTAAAATTTTAGATTTCACTCAAAATCTGGCAGATTTAATTTAGGGAATTACAACGTTTCCATTGGACTTTGTCATGTATGAAGGTATGGAACTAACATTTGATTAAGAGGACCAAGCCCTTTGTCATGTATGAAGGTATGGAACTAACATTTAATTAAGAGGACCAAACCCTCTATGTACTTCCATGTTGGTGGCATTGATTGTTGAACCCTAGTAAAAATGCACCCATCACTCAAACCTAATCTTGAGAATTTAAGTTTTTTCTATCTTATTTTGATGCTTCATAGGTGATATTGATGATGAGGATCCTAGTATAAGCAATGGTTTTGTTGCTTCATAGGTGTTACTGATGATGAGGATCCCAGTGTAAGCAATGGTTTTGATTGTATATAGTACTAGTTATTTGTTGAAGAATTTTGCTTTTTAATTACATTGGTCATTTAGGGCCTCTTTGCACTTAGTGCTATTTTGGTTATATGAATTAGTTGTGTGATTGAATTTGTATCATCATCATGTGATTTAATTAATTAATTAATTTATTTTATATATTTCATATTTTATGTATAATTTACTATTTTTGTAATATTTTTTAATATATAATATATATCGTGTCCTCTATTGACTTTGCTAAAAACAAAAAGGATTAATAAGAGATTAGTAATATATCATAATATTGGTTTATGTTGATATATTGTATTACTAATATTATTAATTTATGTTTTTAATATTTAGATTATTAATATAATTAATATTGTTAGTAAATTAATATTCTTAACTAAATAGTTAAGAAAATGGAATTCAAAAGAAAGTGCGAGAGAGATAATAATAATTTATAATATCAAAGTAACAGTTTTATGATGATGTCAACATTAAAATTTTAATTAACACAACCATATAAAGTAAATGGCTAGTAAATACCAATAGGCATCAAGCCATGCTAAGCATCAAGATACTTATTTCATGATACATCTGGCATTGCTAAGATTTTAAAAATCATTAAAATTACCAATTGCACCACATGTTGCAAAGGAAACCCCATAAGGTGATAGCTTAGGAAAGATTATGGTGATAGCGTAGGAAAGATTATGCATATTTATCTATTTACAAGTGTTAGTATGAAATTTTATTTGTTTATGAGTGTTATTGTGAGAAAAACTTTGACAAATGCAATTTAAGTTATATTAAGGGGTGTACACTAACATTCAATTGAGTACTTATTCAATGTAGAGTCATACAACTAATGCAGTTACAAAATGGAAATAATGTACATACATTGAGTCATACATATAAATGTTTGTAATTGCACCACATGTTGCAAAGGAGACCCCGTAACTCTGTAGCATATGGAATAATAACATAGATGAAAGAATATGTGATATGCTATATGATATAAATGTTGCCTAGTTTGGAATTGTTTCCTTTGCAACATAATTACTTACTGAGAATAGGTAATAAATTAATTTAACTTTACAACATTTTTACCTGGGCGTACATGAATGGAGACCCCAATTCCATTTAATAATTATTATATTTTAATTTATAAAATAATTTTAATCAACTAAATTAATTAAAGTAATGAAATTTAAAATATAAAATTTGAACTTTGAAGTTGATAATGGAACCTTTACACATATGAAATTTACGACAAATTGCTTATTTGGCATTGCAATTGTCCTTCACTATCATATTGTAAACTAATCTTACAACTCTCTTATACATGTCCAAAATTTGTATGACCTCATGTACCCTTGGATCCAGCATGTCCAAAATTTGTATGACCTCATGTACCCTTGGATCCAGCATGTCCAAAAATTGTATGACCTCATGTACCCTTGGATCCAGCATGTCCAAAAATTGTATGACCTCATGTACCCTTGGATCCAGCATGTCCAAAATTTGTATGACCTCGTTTGGAATTGTTTCCTTTGCAAGATAAATTACTTAGTGAGAACAGGTAATAAATTAATTTAACTTTACAACAATTTTACCCGGGTGTACATGAATGGAGACCCCAATTCTGTTTAATAATTATTATATTTTAATTTATAAAATATTTTTAATCAACTAAATTAATTAAATTAATGAAATTTAAAATATAAAATTTGAACTTTGAAGTTGATAATGGAACCTTTACACCCAGATGCGGGTGACAACCAAGCTATTTATGACGATTAGACGAACAAGCGGCGAGAGGATGGGCCACATGGCCACCTGCGTTCCCTCCCATGCCAGCCTGAAAAAAATTCATGGCGGCCTGCAGGTAACATTAAATGGGTACTCTGGCCGAGATTTATCCATCATTCGCACAACAATGGATTCCACAGACCATAATGCTGCTCTTCCCCCCCTGCTCCATAGCATATGCCCTCCTCAGGCAGTGGAACCTTGTTCTTGCACTGTTGCCGGGAGCCGCTGCTGGTTGCTCAGCTGTGTAGACCTTGGTAATGGGTATCATTTCTCCCACACCGGGCTCTGCAATCTAACTCCAACTCAGACTTCCCTCACTCATCCTCAACTCAGCCATACAACCAATTTCCCCACTGATAGCTCTGCTTCGAATACTACCATGGCTCGCATCTGCCACCGAATGCGTAATAGAAGAGGGGGATGTTGTGGTGGTGGCGTCCGCCCTCTTGCGACGCCCAGCCCTGACTCTGCCTCCCCCTCCCCTTCCCCTGACATCCCCAATCCTCATGGCACCTTCTCTGGCAGGTATCCTGATACCCACAGTGGTCGAGGACGCGCACAACTCCAAAGTGCTAGCCGGAGAGACGTCGCTGTCCACACAACCAATTTTCCCCTCCCCCCTCACCCTGCTCCTCACACGACACAATTTCGTTTCCGCAACACCCTGAATAGGCCTGTCATTACAACCACTGTTACCATCGTTTTCTTTGAGCAAAACGACCTGCAGGATGCTCCGCTAGAGAACAATGGTGTGCAGCAGCGGGCTGCTCACAGGATCAGGAGCACCCATGACCCAGGCAAGCAACCGATGGATGAGGATGTCACCACTATGCATGGCAAGGAGTTGGGTGGTAGTCAGCAAGCTGCGGAAGGTAGATTTGGAGACACGCAGACTCCAGGAGGCAGAGTGGGAGACACGTCCAGCCCGCATGCAGCTGCAGGCAGCTCCGCTGAAATTCAACCCGCTCGTGGAATCCAAACTGGCGCGTCAACAGAGGAGGATGATTGGTACCAGTACGCGTGCCTCATCGAGGAGGTGCCCGCCCCAGATGACCTCTAGAGATGACACTTGGCAGTCATGTGTCACCCTTCTGCCAGCTGGGTGTTTCTTCTGCTGACTGGTTATTTTCTTAAATGATTTGTTCTGTTAAAACTTTCCTGGTTATTTTTCCATGTTCTGATATTTTTTGGTTTAAAACTGATAACCCCTGTGTGGGTTCTTTTTGCCTTCACGGTAGTCGAGATATTTTTTGATAAATGATGTTCAGTACTACTGAGGCCCGAGCCTCGATGTATTCATATTTTGTTTCATATCAATAGAATAGTTTTACTTAGAACAAAAAAAAAAGATAATGGAACCTTTACACATATGAAATTTACGAAAAATTGCTTATTCGGCATTGCAATTGCCCTTCACTATCATATCATAAATTAATCTTACAACTATATTATAATGTCCAAAATTTGTATGACCTCATGTACCCTTGGATCCAGCATGTCCAAAATTTGTATGACCTCATGTACCCTTGGATCCAACATGTTCAAAATTTGTATGACCTCATGTACCCTTGGATCCAGCATGATCCTTCACACACAATTAAAGAATCCAACCATAGTCTCACTATAATAGTCAAAGTTACCAAAGAAAAAACAATGTATAGTTGAGAATGACCCCTCTTATATTAAATGGGTGTTGGAGCATATTGTTCCATATATCATCAAGAAAATCCCATGATGTACATGAGGTTGCCCTCTTTACCTAGTTTTTGATAAAATTCTTGGCTAGATTCATTGTGACTCTATGCATGGCATCATGTAGGTAGGATCTAATGGGCTTGTCACTATTAACCAATAAATATTTATCAAAGGTTCACTAAGAGAAAAAACTTCCCTTCCTAAGCCCATGAGGATTCTCTGGAAACAAGTGAAGGAATAACCTGTCCCTAGATTTTTTGCTAAAGATATTAGCATATGGTTTTGTAGAAATAAACATTTTCTTTCACTCTAATTAAAAATTTAGAATTGATTGACAGTGGTAGGAAAAGGGGTGATCGTACAACAAAGAAAAACTCTGGTATCTATGAATTTATTTGTGAGGGCATGATCATAAATGGATTTGGTGATACTCATATTTTCATCATTTCCTCATTAAAAACGTCAATTTTTCATATATCCTCCAATATTAAATCAATGCAAGATATAGAGAAAAAAATAATATGAGTGATTGGAGACTTCCACAGTTAATCATATTGTTTGAGATTTTCGGACTAACACTGTGTAATATGTGTGATATGTCCAACGTTTCGAATGGTGACTCCCTCCATCATCAGGGACCACTAAGAGCCATATGAGTAAGACCACAGAGAGTCATACGAGTAAACGAGTGCTAGAGAGCCTTTTTATAGGAGAATAATTGAATGTTGAATAATGGTCAAAATTTGATTTAAATAAATAATATTTGACCAATTTTTGAAACCAGAAAATATTTGAATGTTAGGGCCATATGAGTAAGACCATAGAGAGCCATATGAGTAAAGGAGTGCAAGAGAGCCTTTTTATAGGAGAATAATTGAATGTTGAATAACGGCCAAAATTTGATTTAAATAAATAATATTTGACCAATTTTTGAAGCCATAAAATATTTGAATGTTGGGTTAACAGTCTAAATTTGATTTAGATAAATAACTCATATTTGACCAAATTTTGAACTCCAAAATAATAATCATTAGGATTTGGTAAATTTGAAAAAATGAAAATAGTAAAAATAGAAATAAGATAGTTTTAAATTTAATTTTTAATTGAAAATCTAGAAAGTTAATATAAGGAACTAGATAAGAATTAACATTTTTTAATTACGTTCTATATAATGATTATAATTCATATGATTTATTTATTTAAATCAAATTTGGACCAATAACCCAACATTCAAATATTTTCTGGTTTTAAAAAATTGGTCAAACACTATTTATTTAATTAAAATTTTGACCGTTATCGAACATTCAATTATTTTCCTATAAAAAGGCTCTCCAACACTCATTTACTCATATGGCTCTCTATGGTCCCTGATGATGGATGGAGTCACCATCCGAAACATTGGACAAATCACACATATTACACAATGTTAGTCCGGAAATCGTAAACAAAAAAAATATTAGCCGTGTCTTCATTATCAGTTTGTTAAGTGTCATATAATGGGCACCTGCTATACATGCTCCACACCTATCTCTATGTTGAATTTATCCAACAAGTTACACAAAATGGAGCAACCTCAAATTTTTTTATTAACTTATCCATGGACAGATTTAATAAATATTTCCCCTCTGAGACACAACGAAAAAATTTAACAAGGTCTTGGCCCTCCATTGGCCCTCCCATTAGTGAAAACGTTCAATGTAACAATGCAGGTGGTATTCTGCCAACACTTCGTCAACTTCAATCTGGCTATATATATATATATATATATATATATATATATATATATATATATATATATATATATTTGGGATTGATTGCCTCCTTTAACTGATTGTAAGATGTAAGTAAAGGATTTTTATCGAAAGCCAATAATTATAGAAACATCAAACATGGCCCAATAAAAGGGGTTATTTTTTGAAATGTAAAGGGAATGTCACCCCACAAGAGATGCTTGCACTCGATCCTGTCTTTTGCTTCATTTTCCTTTTCTGAACGACAAAATGAATGAAAGATTGTGCTCCAGGTTTTTTCCTTTGAACAAAGAACAATGATATGGTAGCAAGAGCAGGAACATAGCCTGTACAAGCAACATAAACATGTCAAATTTCTAGAGTTGAAATGAAATCATGAACAAGATTCAATTTCACAAATACATAAAAATCTCTGTAATTGTAATTTAAATTGGAACTATAATGATGCCCTTAAAACCAAGAGTTGTTTTTCCAATCCACTCATGATTCTTTGCATCAATAGGGAAGTTATCAATCATAAAAGCAGATGGTGAGAACTCCCCTAGCTTTTAATTGTACAAAGTGTAGAGTAGTTAATCGCAACCTGGAGGAGTAGAAGGAAGATGGGAAGCATAACCAAGAAGAGCCTTAGACTTGGAAGGAAAATAAGAGATAAATGATATATGACATGAAGGATTCAAGAGATAAATGATATATGGCATAAAGGATGCTTTGAAGATTCAGGTCATTGAGAAAACTAATTAGTACAAAATCTCTCAAATGCCCTTTCTAGTCTCACCTGACAATCACACCAGCACTAGTCAAATCTTAATTTAATTGAATTTTTCATAATCTTATCAACAACACGACAATACCTAATGCGTAGAATGACTTCCCAATATAACTCAAGTAATATGCTAATGAGTAAGAGGATGTTGTGCTTCATTGGTGAAGAGAAGGTTTGAGTTGAGTTTAGCCACACAAATGGGAACTAATCACGTCATTATATAAAAAATACAAGGATTTTCTATGACTTATTCTGATCAATGTTAGTAAAAAAGATTCGTGTAGGAATTTCTCTTCAAAATTTATGGCAATAGACTAAAACATTCACTATAGATAAACAATTGATACCACCAACAATCATACAAAGACTGTTGACTAAGAGAGAAAAAACACAAAAATTGGGGCCTCACATACTCGTTGCTAGAACAAATTGCCTATGTCAGCACCCTAAATTGATGGCGACTTAAGTATGCTTATACTAAGACCTTAAAATGAGAAGTTGAACTTATCAACTGCTATGAGTGCAATCCCAAGGAAAAACATGCTACCAATTGGGGATTAGACCATATGCAAGTTCAGGGTGAATTCGATGGGAATATATACCTTTCAAATGTCAATTTTATAGCCAAAGGTGATTTAAAGGAGTTTGAACCCTCTAATGTCAAAATATGTAACCAATAAATGCATCCATCCATAGTAATATGAAGTCAAAATAGCTAGTTATTCTATAAGCAAGCAATTTTCCAACTTCAACCTGTTTAGGACCTGTGTATAAATTTCGAATGGAATTTTATGTTTCAACCTGAGTGTAGTAGCGACAAGGAATCCTTGAGTACATGGGTTTGTCTCTTAATTAATGGCAGAAAAAATAGAATTGTACAAGATTGTAGGATTTAATGCTAGGTAAAATGATGTCAGACATGTATAATTAATTTGTGGTCCAACACCACCATACATTTTATATAGCAGTTTGTTTTCCTACAAGGCCATGCATTTTATAGAATACATTGTGATCCAATGAAGATATAACAAATGCAATTGCAGTTAAAAATTTATCATTTCCTCAATAGGCGGATGGTCAACTTCTGATGGACATATTAGTAACATAGGACTTCCACACCAAACTATTGCCTAAATGGATGATTTCCTTAAGATGTCCCTTCCAGACCAAATTGTTTCCTAAATGGACCATTGCCTTAAGTTGTTCCCAAACACCTTTTCATTTTTAATCAACGCAACAATTTAATGGGAATCAAAATTTCCAACATGATGAAATCAGAAATAAGCATCCTTAATTGTAAGTAACTTGTTTCTTTGGATGACTAGATCACAAAATTTATCCATGAGAGGTTAACATAATCATTGAAAACATGCAACGCAAAGGGATCAAAGGCAACATATGACATGCATCCTTAGTCAAGTGAGGGCTTTCTAGCATACAAAAAAAGTCAACTTAAATGTGTCAAGATTTACTTTCCTAAGCTTATTGTGAGATTCATGAATTGCCCCTCCCTTTTTAATGAAATTTGTTGAGTTAAAATTTAAAGAAAATTATTTGAAATATTTGGAATGTAAACTGCAATACAACCCTTCACAAATTTAGACATGCTATATAGAGTGCACTACACAGGGTCCTAATTTAGTAAGCGAGTGTTCCTATTTCCTTATGACAGAGGCCTGTACCTTCTATCATTAACATTTAGATTGGATGTATCATTCAACTGCAAGCAACAAAAATATCCAATCCATTGTGGTTTAGTTTATTTCTTATATGAATCTTCTTAAGACTAAGTTTTCAACATGTATAGGAGTTCACCGAATGCTGACAAGAAATTAAAATGAAAAAACTGAAAGAAGTAACACCACATAAAGGAGTTCAATATTTGTTTAAGCTGCTTGTTGGATAATTTTTGGAAATTAACATATGGCATCATTAAAAAACAAGTAAGATGCTAATGAGTAAGAAGATGTTGTGCTTCATTGGTGAAGAGAAGGTTTGAGTGCAGTTTAGGTACACAAATGGGAACTAATCATGTCATCATATAAAAAATACAAGGATTTGCTATGACCTATTCTGATCAATGTTAAGAAAAAGGGTTCAAGTAGGAAATTGTCTTCAAAATTTCTGGTAATAGACTCAAACATTCTCTATAGATAAACAATTGATACCACCAACAATCATACAAATATTGTCAACTAAGAGAGAAAAACCACAAAAATTTGGGCCTCCCATACTTGTTGCTAGAATAAATTGACTATACCAACACCCTAAATTGATAGAGAATTGCGTATGCTTATACTAAGACCTTAAAATGAGAAGTTGAACTTATCAACAACTATGAGTCCAATCCCAAGGGAAAACATGCTGCCAATTTGGGGATGAGACTAGATGCAAGTCCAAGGTGAATTTGATGGAATAGACACCTTTCAATGTCAGTTTTCTAGCCAAAGGTGATCTAAAGGAGTTTGACCCTCTAATGTCAAAATATGTAACTATTCCTAAAACACCTATTACTCGATTGCAGGCATAATATAGACATGAAAAAATCTATTTTGGGCATACGCTTTCGGTAGTTGTGCCTAAAATGAAATCCTTTCATTCCATTCTAAAGTACTCTTTATTCCCACATGCATGTTGAGAAAATTACCTATTAGTCACATTATAGAGACTAGGTAGTTTAATGTTGTTTTGGTCTTAACACTTTTTGAATATGTGCCTAAAATGAAACATTCATTCCATTCTAAAGTACCCATCATTCCCACATGTATTCTGATAAAATTGTTTCTTAGTCACATTATAGAGATATAAGATGCAAATTCAATATCAATTTCCAAGAAAATTCCAAGATGAAAGAGAGTACAGAGTTTTTTGTTGGGTTTCAAGAATTTATTCGTGTGAACCCAACATTGTCTTACAAGTTGTCAAGAAAAAAATAATATTTGGGTCCCTATTGAGCATCGAAATCCCTTCTTGCAAGCATTTTAAGTTTTTAATCATATTTTCTTAGTTCCAATTATAAATTTTCTGACATTACTCTCAAAATGCAGGTGGATTTTTGCCACACCTCAGATTCTTGAAGGTTTGTAATGATTTTATCAAATGTTTGCCTTGGGATGGCCATGTTTAGTCTAGGTGAGTTACTTTTATACCAATCCCAAGGGAAAACATGTTGCCAATTTAGGGATGAGACCAGATGCAAGTCCAGGGTGAATTTGACCGAATAGATACCTTTCAATGTTGTTTTTATAGCCAAGGTGATCTAAAGGAGTTTGATCCTCTAATGTCAAAAGATGTAACCAATAAATGCAACCATCCATAGTAATCTGAATTCAGAATAGCTAGTTATTCTATGAGCACGCAAATGTTCCAACTTCAACCCGCTTATGATTTGTGTATAAATCTGGAATGAAATTTTACGGTGCATTATCTCATCTGTTTCAACCTAAGTGTAGCAGCACACAAATGTTCCAACTTCAACCTGTTTAGGACATGTGTATAAATCTGGAATGGTATTTTATGGTGCATCATCTCATCTATTTCAACCTAAGTGTAACACTGACAAGGCATCCTAGGGTACAAGGGTTTGTCTCTTAATTAATAGCAGAAAAATAAATGAACAAAATATTTGTATATGAGATGGTGCTCAGAGAATGAACAAGTAACAAACTGATATAGTAAACATTTTAATTATCATTCTTTGGCTTTAAGAAGCTCCATAGTAGTTTACAAACACATAAATTTCCCGGTATGGAGAATATCTACTATAATTATTTCCATTATTATGCTTATTACAAAATGTTGGGATAATGTTTCCTCCATGGCAAAGAATACATGCCACAAGCATGGGAATAACAGTTATTCATTCTTTCCATTACATTTCCCAAACACCAAAAGCAACATTGCTAATTACTAAATTGTTTGAGACTTCACTTACTATACAAGTGAGTGTCTATGTGTGCTAGCAAAGAAAATGAGGGCCACCAAACCTACTACTATTCCATGTTAATCAGTATGTCCCTTGTAGAACATCGTCAGAAGAGACTTACTACAAACAACAACTTAACCAATGATATGGCTCTTCTTGGTAATAAAAATATGTAGAGAGACTCTAAGCCTTGGTGTCTGTATATTTTCTCCACAACAAGTTAGACTTTAGACGTTAGCATTTCAGTGAGTTGAAAGGAAAATCTACTACTAGTAAGTCCATTCATGCGGAAAAATGATATCAACGGACTATGTTTGGACCTCCAAACAACCAAGATAAAAACCTAATTTATGCTCATGGACATGCCACATTTCTCCTCTCACTTCCTCCTAATGCTTAGCTACCCTCGTATAAACTACAAAACCTTTGCTTTGTTTATTTACACTATCATAATACTTATAAACCCTAAATTATATCATATTTCTAAACCCTGGAATCATTGACCAAACGAATATGTCAGGGATACAACGTTAAGTAAAAAAAGGTTAAAGGCAAAATCTCCTTACCGCATCGGTTAAGCGAGGTCTCTGATAAACCACGCGGCTTTGAGCGCAAGTCCTCAACATTAAGGTTAAAATCCTGTACTATCCTTGGTAGAAGAAGAACCAGAGTGTCTGACCATCTAACACGGGATGTTGGGGTCAGAAAATTTAACTACATGGCTTCTGCTTGACAATGCGACCATTATCCATCCTTCGTGGCAGAAAAACACCATTGCCTCCAGATTCTCGTCCGGGTTCGTTGGAACTGAGAAATACTACCCTCATTCCAAAACCACCAATAATCTGTTGGCCAGGGGGGACATGCTGAGTAGATGCAACTCATTGGCTTAGCATGCTCACATCTATTTTTCCGTTGTTGGGCTTGTATTGCTTGTAGCCTTCCCTGTCTTGCCATTGATTTCTTCGCTTGCAGTTACTGATGATTCTAAAAACACACAAAACCATTCAAATGTAAGTTCAGTGCCTCACCCTCCAAATATTAGACATTGTTCAAAGAAAAGAATGAAATATGTGTAAAAATAAAAAATAGACTTGGTGAGCGCTAATTTTGCGATCTTTGACCCTTGGATGATGCTTCCAAGGCCTCTACTGGCAGTGTTAAGAGGTATTGTGACCATAATCGAAGCCAGAGAGTGCTAATAAGTATTGTAACCAGAATCAAAGCCGGAAAAGGCTGATCAACCATTCTAAAAGTCTGTAACGTTTTGAATCGACGAAAATTGAGGTTCCCCTGCTCCAAGAGCTATGGTGAAGCCCTTCACTAGTGACTTATACAAATCATAGTTCTGAAGAACTAGCATATTAAATCGAACAACCTAGTCTGCAGCCATATCGAACAATTCCCATGCATCTTCGCCTGCAACGCTGCTCGAAAGTATCAATCCCTCTGTAGGCGAGAAATGACTCCTCCCTAGACCACCACTTAATGTAGACTACAACAACCTCAAGATCATAAACCCATCCTAGGATTTCATAAAACCAAAAGAAAGAAAAACTAAAAGCATGAACATACCTTCTCATTACTATTATCCACAAAAAATGGTTGCTTCGAAGAATCCTAGTTCATGGCAGCATGAACACCCACGGCCACATTAATAACTTGCTAAAAATTTGCATCATAATCCAGCATAGCATAAGCAACCTTCTCGACCAATCCAACAATATAGTCATCTTCTTCATATGTTTCGTTCATCCCCAGTGGGGGTGATTCTCCAAAGTAATCAACTTGAAAACCGAAGCCTTGACAACACACAGTTAACTTGTGAAACGGTTAAGGATATAATCGTCATTCAACGGCAGAGAATAACTCAATCGTCTAACACCAAAATCAGCGGGAAAGGAGGGTACAGGCACGAGAGGAGAGTTCTTCCCATAGGAACACCTTACAACATAATTAACTAAATTGCATCATCATCATCATCATCATTATTATAAAGAACATTAATATATGATTTAAACATATATACATTTAAAAAAACATTTAATAAGATTCTTGACCATGGAGATTCACCCCAGTTTACCATATAGATTCTTAGAATTTGTTAGAAGTTATTATAATTTTAATATTAATTTAGGTCAAATCTTCTTAATTATAATGAATTCTTCAATTTAACAGTAATCAATTATTCTATTTATTTTAGACCTACACTCTTTAATTTCATGAAAGCTTTATGTGTCACTAATGATGGGTGGAGTTTCCACCCGAAACATCTGACATCTCCTGTAATCGACACAGTTGCTTCCAGAAGAATTACTCACCCACAAGATCTCCAAGTGTGAAAATATTCATACTCTGGAACATGTGTATGATATAATTATAATTTATAATTAATTTTTAATACACAATAGTATAATCACATATATTTATATTCTTTTATAGATGATTGAGCTTGTAGCAACAGTTTATTGCTATAAGTGTGGCTGAGTTGCAGTCTAGTAGTAAATTTGTAGGAGTTTTCTATCATTATACTAGGTTTAATTCTCAAAGGGAGGGTGTCTTTGGCTTCAAAAAGTGGAAATTTCATAATAACATGTCACACAATGGATAATCCATTAACTCTAACCTCAAAACCCTAATCCTTATAAATAAAATGAATCCAAGGGATAAGGGATATGTGGGGATATAAGTACCTGACTCTAACCCAAAAATAAAGGGGTTATTATTAAAGAAAAAAGCATCATCATAAGTATAATTTTATCACACCCCCTCATAATCCCACCCCAACAATGGTTAGAAGAAAGTGGTTACTATGTTGAACTGGGATCTAAGGTAACATTATGGGAATGGGATCTAAAAATTTTGATCATTTCCAAGTTCCTTAAAACTTCAAATGGATGACATAGTTACGTATGTCTCATCAAGAGGATTCCAATGATATAAATTTTGTCTTGATTCGACCTCTGGATCGAAAGTAATGGGAATTTAAAGTTTAGTGCCACATCATCAACTTGCCATGTGGCATCCACATGGCTATCCGATTCATCCTCATCACTGCCACTTTGCATTATCATATTAGCTGTCGACCCATTCATGACCCAGGGTAATAACATATAAATATATGGATGTAGACAGATAAACCACCGACCCGCTCCTACTCCCTCTCTTATGTAAGCGCACTGAACCACTACTGCCATGTCACCTCAAAGATAACCCCACCTTGGAGGAAACCATCCTAGAAGAAACTCCATTGCACGAAGTTCATAAACCATTGAGGTATGAGGTTATGAGATCTTGCCATGTCACCTTGGAAGAAACTCTTCTTGGTGAAAACTCCCTCAAAGGAAACTCTACCTCAACAAAAAACCATCTCAATAAAAACTATGCCGGACATAAATCATTCTTGGGGAAAAACCACCCTGGAGGAAACACGCCTCGGAGGAAACTATCATGAAGAAAAATCTGAGAGGTTGATCTCTAAAATTCCAAGATCGTTTTTATTGGCAACTGATGGAATAAGCGCCTATTAAGAGACATGAATAGTCAATGTCCCGAATGTTTAATGAGTCAAAGTGCAGTGACTAAATCTAAAGAATGACAACTTACAAGAATATTTTTTCATCTTGGGACAGACTCTTAGATGTTTTTATCTCATCCAAAACATCTCATATATTTGAGAGGAGCGACACTGCGAAAAATTCCTAGATTTGAGATTTCGAGGTCTCCATCACATGGGAAAGTCATATTAGCTCAAGTCCTGAAAGCATCAAGGGATGATATTAGAGGGACCACGCCTGTATAAGCCAATCTATGTGTTTGAAGAGACTTAAGCTATGTCTCGATCGCAATGGTTCTGTGAATAATTGATCGTGGCACTAGAACTAGGCCCATCACCCTTAACATCACTATTAGGTTCCCCTGGAGCTATCCCTCCTGAGGTTTCAATAGGGATATGGTCAACCCATTCAACCTTTGTATATATATATATATATATATATATATATATATATCTATAGACACACACACCTTACGTTATCCTTCTTGAGCTTAGAGACAATGAAACAATATCGACATAATAGACAAGACAGGGACTTATCCATTCAATTTTAATGAAATTAGTGAGCAATTATTATCCCATAGACACTCAAAGGTCTACCAACTTCTTAAGTTAATATTAATTGATAGAGATCAATCCCATCTTATCTCAAAGATCTCTGTTGGGTGTGGAGCCTAATTATCTTCTTTATTCAGAGGTATCGTCGCATTGGACACCATTTCGTAATGTGGCGGAAATGCCGTCTGTTTATGTGCACCGCCGTGGGGGTTGGGGGGGGTCTAGGGGTGGGAAACGACGATTATTTATAGCCCCCCCCCCCTTGGCAGGGTATTTGGGGAAGCTCCCTTGAAGCTAAAATAGATGTAAAATTGCATTGGGAAATGTTGTAATTTCGTAGTCAATTTGGGCCGTTCATTACACGAAAGTCTGATGGTAGAAGTTATTTTTAATTTAGGGTTTTTTTCCCTATAAGGAAACCCCTCGCTATATATGAGGGAATTGTATTGCGGCTATGTAGATGTGTATTCTGAGCGAGAAAGAGAGAGTAGATTGTGTGAGAGCGAAGAGGGAATTATAGCGGATCTGCTGTAGGTTGTATCTCTTCATTTTGCTGGATAATATAAAAGGAAGGACTGGCTATTTCTCCGTGGACGTAGCCGAAATTGTGTGAAATACATATATTTGTGTCTCCCTTGTTTTATGTGTTTTCTGTGTTTATATTTCTGCAATATATTCTATGTGTTCCATTTCTCTGTAATATATAATTTTCTAACAATCTCCTGATCTCTCGAGCTAATAGATAACATGAGATAAACCCATGCAAGCAAGCAGGAAGCCATATAGTACCCAAAGTCCTGCAAGAAATTAACATTCCATCAACTTTTCACAGGTAAACAAGAAAACTCATTCTAGATTCGATTTATAGGAATAACCACACATATGAGCATCAAACTAACATCATCACAGGCTTGTAGCCAACATAGTGAGCACATGTTAGATATTTGATTTCAAGAGTTAGAGAAACACTTATCTTATACAATGCAGAAGTGTTCCAACTGAGAGTGGGACTTCAAATCTCCACCCAATAGTAGACAATGTACAACCACTATTACTTGTAGGTGTCAACCTCGAGCCAAATTCCAAAGCTTCAGGTGGAGTGCTTTTGAGGTTTTTAACTAACAAATAACTGAAATAGGATGCCACGAGGCCACAACACCTTCATCCAAAAACTATGATCATTTCCATTCTCAATTTTTAGGCATATTCATATTCATAATAAGGAATGTTCTTCAGTGGTTAAGATATGAATGGGTAAATAAATCACTCTCCAGGTGGTTCATGAGTGAGTCAAGCACTATAACTTCAATCCCAAGGCAAATCCTAATGGTTCTTCATCCCTCACATGCACTTGAATGAATCTTCCCAACCAAATAGGTTCATAAATTCACAATCTTCCAGTGGGTTCTTCAACCGTAAAAGAAAGCCACTGTCGTTTATGATGTTTATGCCCCACCAACCTTTGAGAGGGTTCTTCACTTGGTTTCTAAAATTTTCCTAGTGCTTAACAACAACAGTTCTCTATGTTTTTCTCTACAATATTCCACAACAATAACTAGATGCTTCTTTCCTACGCTCATCCATACTTCTATGTGCGAGGGAGTTCATTCCCTTTTCATATGCCTATGTGTGTGTCCTCAAGCAAGAGAGAGAGAGTGTGTATTCATGTATCAATATGTTAGGTCCCTATCCTACTAGTGTAGCCCCTAATTTTTATTATTAGTGTAGCCCCCTTATTATTAATGTTGTGCCAATGTAGTTGCTATATCATTATTATTGTGCCCCATAGAATCCTACTATTGTTATTTTTGTGCCCTTACATTATTATTGTTATTTAGGCTTTGATTATATTGTGACCCCTTAGACTCCTATATATAGAAAGGAGGTATTTCCATTTGTATTATCCAAGAATTTTTCACTTATGTAATGTAAAGGAGGTTTCCCCCTTGAAGAGGATATTTTTTAAGTCGTTGATCTGTCTTTTTGTGAGTTGGTTACATAACATTTGGTTTCAGAGCTTTGGATTCTAGGGATTCGTTGCTGCAAACAGGCCATCATGGAATTTTCACTATAATTTTTTTTATACGAAGGTTCATAAGCTGAAAATTTTACCACAAGGATATGAAATCCTAATGAACCTTTTGTAAAATTTCAGATCTTGGTTCGCTAAATTTTCGGAGATATGGTCTGAAGAAGTTAGGGTTTTTGCATGCTCCAAAATTTCATCTCAAATAGGTGACCTTGGGAAAATCGTCATATATTCCTATACGACCATTGGATTTGAATTTCATAAAAAGTGGCTGAAATTAAATGGACTATAGTATCTTGTGTATCATTTTTATGGCCGAAGGTTAAAACATTGACATGTGGTACTCCATACAAGTTCGCTCTATTGAACTAGTTTATAGTTAGGTCATCACGGGAGATTGGACATAACTTTACCTTGAAGAATCCAAATTTGGCCTGAGTTATGGAATTGGAAATAATACATAGAGGGATACCGCATGACCGAATTTAAGACGTTGGAGATCAGAATTTATAGAGATACAACAAATTCAATATCGAGCTCCTACAAAGACAGAAAAATGTGTGTATTTTTTTTAAATTGGCATAAGTTTTGTTTGAAAAATCAGTTTGAAGTGATTCAAGTGGCATAGTAAAGCATAAATATCATTGTTTGATTCCAAAATGATTCAAAGCAAGAAAATGGAAACACCTAGTAAGCAACCATAATGATCTACTGTGACGCATGAAGAAGAGGAAGAAATGTAACATGATGTATCAAAATTACGAGACCAAGTGCAACAAATTTCGTTCTCACAAAGAGTAACCAAAAATGAAATGGAAGCTAAGATAGATGGTTTGAATAATGATATGGAAGCTAATATGGATGGTATAGAAGAAACAATGAAAGGAAACATGGAAGAATTGAATAATTTTTAAAAGAAAACATGCAAGATTTGAAGGAAGGTTTGACAAAGTTGCTACAAGGAATGCTTCCTAATGGAAAAAAAGGTATTAGATGAAACTCATGATAAGAACAAAATGAATGTTAATCATGATTCCATAGACTCTTAAATTTGGATTGAAGACACACCATATTCCAAAGATCGATATGAGGAATTTTGATGGCAAGGATCCGATAACATGGATACTACAGATGGAGCAATATTTCAATCTCCATAATGTGCAACACACACAAAAGGTACACATTACAACTTTATATTTAGAATCCAATTAGTTTGTATGGTATCGATGGATTTTTTGTCGTAAACCACTTGTCACTTGGTCAATTTTTATAGAGGAAATGATAGCACATTATGAGGATATAATGAGTAACACATTCTTTAGCCAATTAATAAATCTCAAACAAAAGGGTTCAATGGCGGAGCACATTGAGGACTTCCAAAAATTGAATATCAGGGTAAATGATATTCTAGAGGAGCATAGGGTTGATGTATTCATAGGGTCATTAAAGGATAACATTGAACATGAGGTTCACCTTTGCAAACCCGATTCATTGGAGAAGGCATTTAGGGTGGCAAGAAAAGTTGAAAGAAAAATTATGGCAACAAGGAAGTCTACCACTCACCACTATAAAAATGGAAGTGTTGCTTCTCCTAACCTTCCAAAACATACAAGGATGACACCACAACAATTGGAGGAAAAAATATAAAAAGGGTTGTGCTAAAACTATTATAGCAAGTACACTAAAGATCATAAGTGTGTCCAGAAGAAATGATTTTACATAGATTGTGAAGAGGAGGAAGAAAAGGAACAAGAAATGTCAAAAGAAGAGGATATACACTGGGAACCAACTCGAGAGAAAGAAGAAATGAATCCGACCATATCTTGTAATGCATTGGCAGGAATTACCACTCCTCAAACTCTCAAGATAAAAGGGCATATTAAGAAGAAAAAGGTAATAGCGTTGATTGATTGGGTTAGTACCCATAATTTTAGTCATTGTAAGATATCCAAGGAAACGAATTGCTTCCTATATCTAGCACTAGACTGTCAAGATTATGGTTGTAAATGGAGGAACTATAAATTGTTCTAGAAAGTGCCATACTATCAAGTTATCCATGGGGGAATATGTATTGAATATTCCTATTCTTTCCATTCCAATGGGTGGTGACGATGTTGTACTAGGATTCCAATGGTTACAATCTTTGGGGACGATAGCTTTTAATTTTCAAAAACTTTTATTGAAATTTTTTTGGGAAGGAAAGGAAGTTGAATTAATGGGTATCGTAGGGAAATCATGAAATATAATTAACTCTAATGGCATGCCAAATATTCTAAATAAATAACAACTGGGTGTAATTGCACAATTATGCTTACTAGAGGTTCAAACATTTAATTAATATATTTCTCCAGATATTCAAAAAGTCTTGGACAATCATTCCAAGGTATTTGAGACTCCCAAAGGCCTCCCACCTATTTGTGATCATGATCATGCTATTCATTTGATTCTAGGAAGTGTTCCTCCAAACATTAGGCCTTACAAATATCCTTATGCCCAAAAGAGTGAAATTGAACGTATAGTTGTAGAAATGCTAGAGGCCAGTATAATTCAACCTAGTCAAAGTTCTTTCTTTGCTCCAGTAGTATTGGTGCATAAGAAGGATGGATCATGGCGCATGTGTCCAGATTATAGCGAGCTCAACAAGATCACTATTAGAGATAAATTTCCCATTCCTATCATTTATGAATTGTTGGTTGATGAATTACATGGAGCAATTTACTTCGACAAGTTGGATCTTCATTCAGGATATCATCAAATTAGAATGAAGATTGAAGACATTAAAAAAAAACATTTAAAACTCATGAGGGTCATTATGAATTTTTGGTCATACCTTTTGGCCTTACCAATTCACCTTCTACATTTCAAGGTTTGATGAACTCTATTTTCAAACCCTTCCTTAGAAAATTTGTGTAGTTTTTTTTGATGATATACTAGTCTACAACAAGTCTTGGAAGGATCATGTTCAACATGTTGATAGGGTGCTCAAACTATTGGAGGAGAAACAATTGTATGAAAAAACCTCCAAATGTTTCTTTGGAGTATAAGAAGTGGAATATCTGGGTCGTATTATATCTCATGAGGGTGTTAAGGTAGACACTAGCAAAATTAAAGCTATTAAGGAATGGAAAATCCCCATAACCATAAAGCATATTCGAGGATTTCTCAGGTTGACAGAGTATTATCACAAGTTTGTTAAGAATTATGGGAGAATAACAACACCTCTAACAACATTATTGAAGAAAGATGCATTTTCTTGGACTCCAGAAGCAACTAATGTTAGAAAATTATATATTACAAAGCAATGGAACACATAAAATATTGCAGAAATATAAACACAGAAAACACATAAAACAAGAGAGACATAGATATACATGGTTCACCCAGTTTGGGCTACGTCCACGAAGAAACAGCTAGTCCTTCCTTTTATATTATCCAGCAAATTGAAGAGATACAACCTACAACAGATCCGCTGTAATTCCCTCTTCGCTCTCAATCTCCTCTCTCTTCCTCACTCAGAATACAGATCTGCATAGACGCAATACAATTCCCTCATATATAGTGAGGGGTTGCCTTCTAGGGAAAAAAACCTAAATTAAACATAACTTCTACCATCATATCTCCGCCTAATGAATGGCCTAGATTGACTATGAAATCACAACATTTTACAAGACAATTTTACATCTATTCTTAGCTTCGGGGGTGATGCCCCCGATCCCCCTGCCAAGGGGGGCTCCCAAAGGTCGCAGCTACCCCCCCTGGACCCCCTTACAGCGAATATTTTACGGGTGGCGTTGCCACCCCATTATGAACTGGGGTCCAATGCAGCGATACCTTTGAATACAGAAGATAATCAGGCTCCACACCCAACAATCTCCCACTTGGAGACTGATTATAGAAACTCCACCGCTGCTTCATTTGCTGGACAGTGACTCCACTTTGGACCTGGCTATTTCTCATTTTCTTCATCATACTTGAAGACCAATTGAGACTGAGCAGATTCTCAATTTCTCCCTGGTTACAACTTTTGTTAACATATTTGCAGGATTCTAGCTAATGTGTATCTTTTCCAGCTTCAATTGTCCATCTTCCAATGTTGACCATATGAAATGGTACTTGAGCTGTATATGTTTAGTCTTGGAATGAAATGCAGAGTTCTTTGCAAGATGTATGGCACTCTGGATGTCACTGTATAACTTTCCCAACTCCTGCATCTTACCCAATTCATCCAGAAACCTTTGTAACCAAATCATTTCTTTACTAGCCATTGTAGCAACAACATACTCTGCTTCTGTTGTTGAGAGTGCAAAAACACTTTGTAGTTTTGAGACCCAGCTGACAGCTGTTCCACCTACAGTAAACACATACCCTGTTGTGCTTCCCCTGTTATCTCTATCACCCACCATATCTGCATCAACATATCCCTGTAGAGCAATGTTTGAACCACCAAAGCATAATGCTTGATTTGTGGTACCTCTCAAATACCTGAGAATCCACTTCACCGCCATCCAATGTTCTTTTCCTGGATTATTCATGTACCTGCTTACAACTCTCACTGCATGTGCAATATCAGGCCTTGTGCAGACCATTGCATACATTAAGCTTCCAACTGCTGATGCATATGGAACTTTAGACATATGAGCCATTTCTTCTTGAGTCTTAGGACATTCCTCCTTACTTAATTTGAAATGGCTAGCCAAAGGTATACTAACTGGTTTTGCATTCTGCATATTAAACCTTTTCAACACCTTTTCTATGTACTCACTTTGAGACAATGTTAGTTTACGATTCTTCCTGTATCTAGTTATTCTCATACCAAGGATTTGTTTTGCAACACCCAAATCCTTCATTGCAAATGAGTTTGCCAATTTTCTTTTGAACACATTTATTTCCTGCATGTTAGAACCTACAACAAGCATGTCATCTACATACAATAACAATATAATATAGCTGCCATCATTTTGCCTTTTGAGATAAACACAATGATCAGAGTGACATCTAGTATAACCTTGTTCAGACATAAACCTGTCAAATTTTAGATATCACTGCCTTAGAGCCTGTTTTAAGCCATACAAGCTCTTCTTCAACCTGCACACTAGTTTCTCCTTCCCTTTTACCTCATATCCTTGTGGCTGCTGCATATATATCTCTTCCTCCAAATCACCATGGAGAAAGGTTGTCTTTACATCTAATTGCTCAAGATGCAAATCTTCAGCTGCTACTAGACTTGAAATAGTTCTGATTGAAGTCATTTTAACAACAAGAGAAAATATCTCATCAAAGTCTATACCCTTTTTCTGTGCAAATCCTTTCACCACAAGCATAGAAAATTTTAGGGGCGAATGTTCGCCCTTTGGCAAAATTAAGGGGTCTTAAATTTTTAGTGGGCGAATATTTTGTATCATAGTATATTTTTACAAATCACCTCAAATAACCCACCTTATTTTAAGGGAGAGGGTAAAAAAGGTAAATTTAGCCCTTGAAATTAGGAGTTACAACCTTCCATTTGCCCATTTTCAAGAATAGGTTTTATTTAAGTGAATCAATTCGCTCATTTTCAAGAATAGGTTTTATTTAAGTGAATCCTATGGGCCAAGGGCCCAAATACTATATTTATAAAAGAGGTATGGTAAATTAATAAAAATATAAATAAATGAGAGGTATGGTAAATAAATAAAACATTTTTTATATTTACTCCATAAGTCACCTTATATACATGCAAGGGTGTAAACAAATAAAAATATAAGTAAAGTGGAGGTATGGTAAATAAATAAAACGTCTTTTTATACTTACTCAAAAGGTATGGTAAATAAATAAAAATATAAATAAACTAGACGCATGGTAAATAAATAAAACCTCTTTTTATATTTAGTCCATAACCCTCGTTCTATTTATGAAGGCTCAAGAAAGAGGTTTTATTTAAGTGAATCCTATGGGCCAAATACCATATTTGTAAAAGAGGTATGGTAAATTAATAAAAATATAAATAAACAAGAGGTATGGTAAACAAATAAAACATTTTTTATATTTACTCCATAAGTCACCTTATATTTACGAACACTCAAAAAATGCATTATATTTAGGTGAAACCTATGGGAAAAATACTATGGGACAAATACCATGGACTAGATTGTTATTAATACCATGCAAAAAAACATTATTAACCCTAATATTAGTATTAATAAAAATAAAAATGGCACATGGTATTGACCCATGGTATTCACCTGGAATGTAGCCTATTTAAATGGGGGAATTAAACCAGCATAGATCCATCTTTACTCTGGATCTATTAACCCCCGAGAGGTATCAAATATCGTGATATGCAAACTAGCATAGAGTGAAAAAATATTTGATCCGATCAAGAGTAAAAATGGATGTTGTAATTTAATGTATGTTAAACATTTTAGCTTGGTTAAAATAAAAAATAAAATAAAAATCAACTATTAATTTTATTAATTTTTATAAATTACTAATAGTAATTTTTAAGCTCCAGGTTTATGATAACCCATGGTATTGACCCATGGTAATACCATGGTATTGATGTGAGCATAGACTATTTAAAGGGGAAATTCTATCATCTTAGATCCATCTTAATTCTGGTTCTACCAAGTGCTCAGAGGGATAAATAGATTTCACCCCCCTAAGAGTGGTAAATGTCGAGTTAAGATGGATATAGGTTGGTTTTTATGATAATGAAGATATTAAATAGACTTAGGAAATTATATTGTAAAAACATCTTAAGGTGAATGGTTAAAGCATAGAAATTGGACAAATATATTTGTATACTTCTGTTTAAACTGAGACAAATCCAGGGCTAAAAGGAATGGATTGATTGCACTAGTCATCCTTCTATAACTTTCCAACATAAGCTGGAGTAAACAGATTGTAATTTGGGTAATTTTTCTAATTGCAAACAGGAACATACTTGTGTATTGGCAGGGTGGTTACAAGGTCCCTAGAAGTGATGAATTTTAATTTTTCTTGGTTTTATATATAGTATTAGGTTTTTTCTCATGCTTTCTGTGAATGGCACAGGTGAATTTTATCCTATACCCACTAGGTTATCAATATGTAATTTCGGTCATTTTGATTTCTAAAGATATTTTAAAGAAATGCAATGATTTCATTTGTGTATTCAATAAACACAAGATTTTATAATTGATTAAAATATTCGCCATGCCTGGTGAGAGATTCGCCAAAAAATTATATATAAATATCATATTATTGATAAAATCGCCTTCCATTTTTCCTATATACCATGGAGATTCGCCCATTTATTATACATGTAAATTTAGGGGGGTTCTTAAAATTTTCCCTGACCACAAGTCTAGCTTTATACCTTTTTCTACCTCCATCTTCTTCCTTCAACTTGTAAACCCATTTATTCTACAATGTTGTTTTACCTGTAGGAAACCTGACTAAGTCCCAAGTCTGGTTATGTGCTAAGGATTCCATCTCTTCTTTCATGGATTTCTCCCACTTCTTCCTAGTTTCTACCTGTACTGCTTCTTCATAACATTCTGGTTCACGAGAATTAGTCAACAATACATAATATAATGAAGGAGATTATCGTTCAGGGGGTCTACTTACCCTGGTAGATCTTCTAACACCACTTTCAGGTGTTTGAGGTGCTTGTTGCTATTGTGGTTGTTGATCATTATGATTTTCAGGCACCATCACTTTTTCTGTGATCTCGTCAAACACTGTGTATTTTCTGTTTTCTTTTTCATGTTTCTTTTCCTGAAACTGATCCTTATACAAAACCTTTTCATTGAATATGACATCTCTGCTCCTAATGATTTTGTGTTTTTCATAATCAATAAAGCGATAACCAAAATCATTAACACCATATCCAATAAAGGTACATTTCTTTGATTTTGCCTCAAGCTTTGTTCTATTTTCTTTATTAATGTGGACAAAGGCTTCACAGCCAAAAGTCTTTAAAAAATAGTAGTTTACCTTTTTACCTATCCATGCCTCCTTTGGAATACCACCATCCAAGGAACTTGAAGGCCCTTTGTTTATTAGATAAAAAACAGTATCTACAGCATCTGCCCAAAATTGTAAAGCAATCCTGCATGCAATCTCATGCACCTTGCACGCTCCATGATTGTCCTGTTCATCCTTTTTGACACACCATTTTCTTCTGGTGTTCCTGGAACTATCTTCTCTCTATGAATTCCATTCTCTGAACATTACCTATCAAACTCTTTGCTGCAATATTCACCTCCATTGTCTGATCTGAGACACTTCAACCTTTTTCCTGTCTCATTTTCAACCAAAGCTTTCCATTTCTTGAAAGTATCAAATACATCAGATTTATTTCAAATACAATAAATCCAGGTTTTTCTGGTTGCATAATCAATAAAAGTAACATAATTACGAGAGCCACCAAGAGATGATACCTGAGCAGGTCCCCATACATCTGTATGTACAAGCTCTAATTTTTCGCTCTTCTTTTCTTTCCCAACTCTATGTTGGGTTGTGTTATATTCTTTCCACGACTAGCCCACGTAGTTAACCGGGCGGTTAGAGGGGGGGCCACATGGGGTTTGAGACGTACCCATAACCCCACTTTATGGGTCTAGGCCAGCGCCCCGGAAAATTTTGGTTTTGGAACCTATGTTAGGTTGGGCGGACCCACCTATGGTTTTGTGCATGATTTTCGCACATGTTTTTTTGGACACGATGGTTTTCGGTCCATGGTATTGGACGCGATGGTTTTTGGTCCATAGTATTGGATGCTTCGGCATGTATAAATATGTATTGTAACATTGAAAGGAACATAATGAAAAATCAAGCTCGTAGTCCCGGTTTTGGAATCCAAGGGAAAATCTCTGTGTATATGTGCTTTATGTGTTATTCTCTCACATTGTTTATTTTATGTGTTTTAGAATTCGTATGCAGGTAATTTTTGTATGGGGTTAAAACCTACATTCTAAGGAATCTGACTCTGTCCTGTTTTCCATAAAAACAATTCTCATAGAATTTTAAATCAACATGCTTCAAACCTGGCAACATATTTCTTGAGTGAATAATATGCATCCCCTTCTCACTCATGTGCCCGAGCCTATGATGCCCCATTTTCGTATCTTCTCCTGTAGAGGTTAAAGCATTAACAGAATTAGAAATACCATTGCATAAATACAATGTACCAACCTTTCCTCCTTTCACTATTACAAGGGATCCTTTAGTGACCTTCCAGGTTTTATCTGTGAAAGTAGTTACGCAACCTACACCTCCCAACTGCCCTGTTGAAATCAGATTTTTCTTCAAATCTGGAACATGCCTTACCTCCTTCAATAGCCACTGATTTCTATTTTGCTGTTTTATGAAAACTGTACCCATTCCAATGATTTTACAGGGTTTATCATCACCGAATTGAACCTGTCCAAAATCTCCTTGAACATAATCATAAAAATGTTTCCTATCAGGTGTGGCATGGAATGAGGCCCCTGAATCTACCACCCAAGCATCAATAATGTTTTCTAATGAAAGAATCAAAGCATCTTGCAACACACCACCTGTTACATTCGCTTCATGATTAGTTTCTTGTTGCGCGTCTCCTTCTTTTCCCTTTCGAGACTTGCAGTCTTTCTTCAGGTGTCCTTTCTTCCTGCATTTCCAGCACACTATCCCCAATCTGGACTTGGATCTTCCTTTTCTTAACTTACTGCGATATCCAGGGCTCTTTCATCTTTCCATTTTTCTTCCCCTAGTCTCTGCAGTCAAAGCATTACTTGATGTCTCATCGGAGCTTTTCCGTCGCATTTCCTCGCTAAGGATTGCATCGACAACATCATCAAACTTTAAAGTACTAGATCCAGAGATAGAGTTACTAATGGCCATAACTAAACCATTCCAACTTTCTGGCAATGAGCATAGAAATAACAGAGCCCTAACTTCATCATCAAAAGTTACCGCTACAGAACTTAATTGACTGGTAACTGTATTAAATTCATTTAAATTATCAGCAA
This sequence comes from Pinus tabuliformis, assembly GCA_031772625.1. Lineage (NCBI taxonomy): Eukaryota > Viridiplantae > Streptophyta > Pinopsida > Pinales > Pinaceae > Pinus > Pinus tabuliformis. The sequence goes on along the minus strand of CM062813.1, from coordinate 351,471,421 downwards.
CAGATCCAACTTCTGACATCTTCATATTAAATAAACGCTTCATAAGAAATACCTTATTTGAGGGCAAGGGTTTTTCATATAGTTTGGCCAATGTTGACATTAAACCCTCTGTTGTCGTTTCCTTTGAAATATTAAACGCTACTGACGCCGCTAGGCACAACCGTATTGTTCCAAGTGCTTTTTTGTCGAGAATATCATTCTGTGTCTGTCATACTCGTCAGCTTCTTTGTCTTTTCACTTAATGGTTGGTATGGATCTCTCTGGTACAAATAATCTTCCATCTACATCTTCCATAGCTGGTAGTTTTGGCTGTTGAATTTTTCGACCCTAAACCTACCATCTTTCGCCATTGCTCCCACTCGAACCAGGAACCCTTCTCTCCTGCAAGTTTATCAGCCAAATAGATCTTCGACTCTGATACTAGTTGTTAGAAAATTATATATTACAGAGCAATGCAAAACATAAAGTATTGCAGAAATATAAACACATAAAACGCATAAAACAAGAGAGACACAGATATACATGGTTCACCGAGTTTGGGCTACGTCCACGGAGAAACAGCTAGTCCTTCCTTTTATATTATCCAGCAAACAGAAGAGATACAACCTACATTAGATCCGTTGTAATTCCCTCTTCGCTCTCAATCTCCTCCCTCTTCCTCACTCAGAATACAGATCTGCATAGACACAATACAATTCCCTCATATATAGCAAGGGGTTGCCTTCTAGGGCAAAAAACCCTAAATTAAACATAACTTCTACTGTCATATCTCTCCTTAATGAACAGCCCAGATTGACTATGAAATCACAAATTTTTACAAGGCAATTTTATATCTATTCTTAGCTTCGGGGGTGCTGCCCTCGATCCCCCCATCAGGGGGGGCCTCCCAAAGGTTGCAGCCACCCCCCTCCTGGACCCCCACTATAGCGAATATTTTACGGGTGACGTTGCCACCCCATTATGAACTGGGGTCCAATGCGGCGATACCTTTGAATACAGAAGATAATCAGGCTCTACACCTAACAATTAAGGCCTAGGAATCTTAAAGAGGCAATGTTCCAAGCAACGATGTTAGCTATGCCATACTTCACAAAAACCTTTATTGTTACATGTGATGCCTCAGGAAATGGAATTGGTGTTGTTTTAAAGCAAGAAGGAAGACCCTTTGCATTTGAAAGTCATCAAATCAAAGGAAAGTGTTTACACAAACCTATTTATGAGAAGGAAATTCTGACAATACTACATGCACTAAAGCAATGTAGAACTTACCTAATGGGAATACATTTCAAGGTAAAAACAAATCATAATATTCATAAATAGTTTTTGGAACAAATATTATCTTCAGAAGAGTAGAAAAAATGGGTCACAAAGATGTTGGGTTATGACTTTGAAATCATCTACAAAAAACGGAAGCAAAATGTTGTTGCAGATGCACTCTCAAGAAAGAATGAGGATATGGAAGCATTTCTTTGTGCCATTTCTATTATCCAATCTGATTGGATAACCGAAGCAAGAGATGAATGAAAGATTGATGAAGAAGTGTTGATTCTCATTAAAAATTTGCGGCAAGATCCCAACACATCTGATACATTTAGCTGGAAAAATGATTCATTATGGTACAAATATTTCTTATATCTTTGTAAGAATTCCCAAATCAAACAAAAATATTCGTCTGGAATTGCACACCTATCCCTTTGGAGGGCACTCAGGACTTTTAAAAACTTACCACAGGGTCAAGAAGGATTTTTTTGGGAGGGCCTTAAATTTGATATTCAAAAATTTGTGACAGAATGTTTGGTTTGATAAAAAAATAAAATTTAGATAGTTAAGACCTCAATTATGTTACATCCTTTAGCCATTCGAAGTCAACTTTGGGAGGAGGTTTCATTGGATTTTATCACTGGTTTACCTGAGTTCGAAGGAAAGAGTGACATCATGGTGGTAGTTGATAAACTTACAAAGTTTGCACACTTTTGTGCATTATCTCATCCATTTAAATCTAGTACAATTGCTATTGCATTTATGGAAACAATTCAAAATCTACATGGAAACCCAAAGATTACTGTAAGTGACAAAGATCCCATTTTCACTTGAAATTTTTGTGATGGAATCATTTTCTTGTCTAGGTACTCAATTAGCTCATAGCTCATCTTATCATCCTCAATATGATGAGAAAACTGAGATAGTGAACAAATGTTTGGAAGGATATATTCATTGCTTTGTATTTGATAAACAAACACAATGGTTCAAGTGGTTACCTATGGTTGAATGGTGTTATAACTCTTCATTCCATATTGCAACAAAAATGACCCCATTTATGGCACTTTATGGATATCATCCACGTCCATCACATCATCTTTAAGTGAAAATTCTAAGGTTGAAGCAATGGAAGATCACATTGAGCATCAACAACAAGTTCTCCAAGTCTTAAAGGATAACCTCACTTTGGCGCAGAATCGAGTGAAACAACAACCATATCAACATCGCAATGAAAGAAATTTTTATGTACGTGACTGGGTATTTTTACAGCTACAACCATACAAACAAATGTCCCTCAAGCAATATAAGAAGGATAATAAGTTATCACCAATGTACTATGGTCCTTAAAAGGTGTTGCAAAATATTGGTACTATGACATACAAATTGGATCTTCCTGCATCTTCCCAAGTGCACCTAGTTTTCCATGTTTCATGCTTAAAGAAGGTTATAGGTGATAAGCTCCTAGTTCAAACAATATTGTCAGAACTTGAAAAGGAAGGAAAAATCATATTGGAACCAGAAGCATTCATAGAAACAAGAACCTGAGAGCTATGTAATCAATCAATTTCAGAGTATCTCATCAAGTGGAAGAAATTACCACTGAAGATTCCACAAGGGAGGATGATAATTTTATACAGAAGCATTCATAACTACTCAAGCATTGAGGACAACACTTTTTTGAAGGAGAGGGGCATGTTATGTCCCTATGATACTAGTGTAGCCCCTTATTTTTATTATTAGAGTAGCTCCCTTATTATTATTGTTGTGCCCATGTAGTCCGCATATTGTTATTATTGTGCCCCATAGAAGCCCACTATTGTTGTTTTTATGCCCTTACATTATTATTTTTATGTAGGCTCTGATTATATTGTGATCAGTTAGACTCTTATATATAGAAAGGAGGTATTGTCATTTTTATCATCCAAGAATTGTTCACTTATGTAATTTAAAGGAGGTTTCCCCCTCGAAGAGGATATTTTTTAAGAAATTGATCCATCTTTTTGTGAGCTAGTTGCATAACACAATAGGGGTGAAAAATATGAAGGTCCTCCTTTCTCTTTCTAATGAACTAACTGCCCTCCTTCTCCATGATTTCACAATAGTTAACCTTGTGGAAAACACAACCCATGTTGTCATAATGTTTTTTCTTGTTCTTTTCTTGTTATTGGAGCCAAAGGACACCTGCCCCTATCCCTTATTCTTTTAGTTATTTATTGCTTAGTCAGCCCACTAAAACAACCAAGATTGATATCTGAAACAACAATTCCCTCAAGCAATGGAATTTCTGTCCCTCTCTCAACCATTTTTAAAATAATTACAATTATTTACAAGAGAGAAATATTAGCTAGGGGATTTCATAATGATAATATACTCATCATTGTTAGGTGGACAAATTGCTTATGCGGACAAAAGAAATCTCCCTAGATTTCTAACAAAACCTAGTAACAAACATCAAAAGAATTGCTACCTTTCCTTAGATTATAACTTGAAACATGAAACATGTAGTACACGAATAATCACTTACCTATTAGAAATGTGCTTGTAGAAGTCCTTTCAGTGCTTTCCACAACCAACTTTTCCTCAATGCCTTAGAGGCTTTCCCAATGCTTTCCACAGCTTCTCCATGATTCTCCAAAAGAGATTTGCATAGAAAAAAAATTCAAAGGGATCAAAGCATTTCACATATAAAATCAAAGGTAAATGAAATCCCTAACTTAGCATGCAACATATATTTGAATCAATAATCAATTATAAACCATGCGAGTGATCAAGGAATCTCACAAATAACATCAAAATAGACGCAATTAGGAAAGAACAACTACTTTGTATTAAATTCAAAGGAGAACAAGCTTACAACCTGGTTGCCTTGATGTCACAAGCCTCTTCCAATGGTCTTCATTCCTTCCCTTGATGACAAGCTCTTTAGACCGAAAATCAGCAACATAAGTTTACAAATCCAAGTCTCTCCCCTTCCTCTAGTGTTATGCTCAATTTATAGGCCAGAGGAGGAGGTTTCTAGTTCCTCTTCTCAAGAGATATGATGCTTAAGAGGAGGAGATTAGTTCCATGAACCAAGGGATAAGGTGCAGGTATGTAGTAGTTTGATGTTTCTAATTTGGATAATATTCCTCCATCAAAACTTCTAGAACTTGTTTTTTTATTTTTACTTGCATGAAGAGGATTGTGCAGGCCACAAGGGTAAAAACTTCACATGCGCAGGTGATGGCTAGGAAAACTGTGCAGAGACTCAAAAATAGTTTTTAAGTAGTGAAACCCAAAATTCCTTTTGTCCCTCATATTTTTTTTACTTCAAGATTCATAGGGGATTGACTTGAGACACTCATCGGATGGTGAGAGATTTGAATCGACAATCATGAAAATCCAAAAAAGATGTTTGATGGTTGAAGTGCTTTATCATGTCAAATCTTCAGATCAGAGACCAATTGGTTGAAGAACTGAAACAAATAATCAAGGATTACCATATCATTCTTTGATACAAATATCAATGAGGTAGGCATTCCCATACTCAAAATACAAGTATCTCAAAGAATCAGTATGGAAATGCATCTGAAGATCCATGTCAACAAAAGACACATTATGGATGAAACCACCAATGGATCTATGTTTACAATAATGAATATTTAATAACTCCACGCAGCCTGGATGGATGAAACTAGATCCAGGGTCTTGATCTCCATCTCTTGATGTATGAATCTAACCATGTGAGTAAATTTCTTGAAGTTGAACATGGTAGAAACCAAATGATTATTGGTCAATGATGTAAATCATTAACAGGTGCAAGAGAAACCACCAATAATGAAAATGGCTCTCAAGGTACTCCAATACAATCTATGAAGTGTCATTAAATGTTTTAAAGTCGAAACACTCATAGAATAATTCAATCGAAGGCCAACGATGAGAACCTGTCGTCAAAAGCGAGAAACTTTCCATTGAGGCATGCAGGCTCCAAGGTACTGAATGGGGGTTTCTAAGTCAAATTCCTGGATAATGATATAACGTCAACAGGAAGCGACCCATTGTAGGAGGGCCTTGATGCATGCCCTATTAATGACATGAAATGGGTATTAAGTTTTGAAGAAAAAAATGGAGTGATTCAGGACTGACTTAGGGATGACGACGCGATTGAAGGTTATGATATGCAAGGTAATTTTGGCTGAGGTTGGAATTCTCTTGAACATATAAATGACACAACATTTTGACTTGAAAACATTTGACTAAAAAATAGGACCAAAAACTAGTTTGAAGACTTTCAATGAGGTATGACCAATTAAGAGGAGAAAGGATTTCCAAACCTAGACACAAAGGTGATGGAGTGTCATGTTCAAGAGTGACATATTTCCTTTTACAATACAAAAACAAATGTTCTTTCCTATTCCCCCCCACCATTGCTAGAAAGTACATATTTATTTTTACACAATATTGAGGAGGATAACATATGCTTGTCATGTAAGCTCATCCCTCAGAGTATTTTTAACGAATCCTAGGAAGGAGTGGATCGGTCTCATCATGATTGACAAGTCCTACATTGTTTACATTTTACGAGTCCACTGAAGGGGTAACTTGATGTCATTTTCATATTTAAAGAGTTTTAAAAAGACATAAAAAGGAAACTCATTAAGCTCTTTCAACGTGAAGTTTTAACATGCCCAGAGAAAGCTAAGCATAATGTTTTTCCTTTTTAGGGAGTCAGGAGAAAAACATAAGTAAACTCCAAAATGTAATTTTTCATAGATTTAATCTCTCAAGCTCGGAAAAGGGTAAAATAATGTGGGAGAGAACTCTTTTGACCATGATTAGTCAAAATATAGATTTTTCATAAATAATCTACATGATCCATAAAAGGGGTAAACTTATATCAAGTAGACCATTTTTCGTTTTCTTTAACGAGTTCGAAGAAAACAAGAATACTTGGAAATCTTTTCATACTTTGAGAGTCAGAAAAGAGCTTAAAGGTTACTCTAGGGTTTCTCTTTTTCATAATTTTTAAGGAGCTTGAAAAAGTGATAAAAGTATACTGATATCACCGACTTTCAATCTAATTAACGAGAAGGAAAAGACAAAAATAACTCAGCATTTTCATGTACATTTTATGAGCATGAAAAGATAGCAAAAGAAGGTCGAGATTTTCATGAGTTTAACGAGTCTTGAAAATAATAACCAAAATGGACTCTAAATAGTTTTCATTTTTATACAAGCTTGAAACAGAGAAAAACTATGCTTGAAAGTGATTTAATTTTTACATAAGATTGAAACAAAGAAAAACTATGCTTGAGATAAGTTTTAATTCCCCCCAAACATAACCTGGAGAGTTACATTTCCCCCAAGCTTCGTTTGATCTACCTAAGTAGATTATTGGTTACTAATAGGTGGATGAAATGAAGGTTCATTTACGAGATCAGGTGAAAGACTTGACTTACTTAGGTATTTGTTTCACTTTTTAACGAGATCAAGACAGGAAAATAATTATGCTCAAGGAACCTTTATTTCATTTTTTAACGAGCTTGACACGTGAAAAGGAACTATGCTCATGGAAGCTTGCTTTATTTTTTAACGAGTTTGACACAAGAGAAGGAACTATGCTCATAAGTCCCTATTTCAATTTTTAACGAGGTTGACACAGTAAAAGAACCAACCTCATAAGACCCTGTTTCATTTTTTAACGAGGTTGACACAAGAAAAGAACCATCCTCATAGGGACCTATTTCATTTTTTAACGAGGTTGACATGGTAAAAGAACCATCCTCATTGAAACTTGATCATGGCTTCCAAATGGAAGAAACACATGCCAAGGGACACTACCTGATCATGGCTTCCAAGAGGGCCTCATCAAAAGGAATATAGTTCTCTGGAAGGAACACATGTTAAGGGAATCAATGGGATAATAAAACTGGGTTCAAATGTCCCCATTGAAGGGTCTACCATGTCAATTACCGGATCTAAGTCAAAATAATTCAAGAAAACAGTGAGAGGCTCACTTGCATAAGTAATTGAATGAATGGGACAGGTTGCCACATAATTAACCTGTTGTGGGGCTGATACCACTTGCATATAAGGAATATTCAGGGGTGTTGTATGGATGGTAGTTGAATCAAGACCAACAAATGAAAGTTGGTCAATATTCAGAATGTTTCCATTGTGAGGGAAATACATCGTGCAAAAGAGTGTTGATACGAACCTTTCATGGCATAGACATAATCTTCTCCAAGGAGAAAATTGAAGTCCAAGGGGCCTTGGACTACCATTAGATAAAAACATACAGTTTTTCCATCCAGAGTAATAGATAACTTAGGAAGGATCCCTAAAGGTTCACTAATGGTTCTGTTAAAATATAATAGATTCTATGTAACAAGCACAAGCTGAGGGGAACGTAAAGCTTTCCAAGTAGTTGAGGATAAAATACTAACAGAAGAACCTTCATCTACATTTGTGCGACACACATTATTATAATAAGCCTTCAAAATGATTTAGAAAGGGGTGGAAGAAGGAATATGAGGCTTTGTCAGTCTATTCCAACCAAAGGAAATAACCTCATTACTTGGAGGGGGTTCAATGGAAACATGTGAAATTCCCCCATGTATAGAATATGTTGAGGTAACAAGAATAACCTAAGAAATATTAATTTCACTCTCTAAAGGGAGAATGGGACCCAATGAATGTGGATTTGAGTTGGCCACTTGATCAACCAATGGTTAATCAACTTGAGTGATATGCATTTCACTCCCCAATGGAAGAGTGGGATTGATTGTACTTGTAATTAGATCAATCACTTCATCAACTAACGGTGGGTTGGGAGAAATTTTATGGTAACCAGTTGGAAGTTGTTGCTGTGAAACAATAATTTTTTCCCATGATTTTGAGGCTTCATCCATATGAGGGAAAATGTGACTATGATGAATCCCTTTGCATAACTTACAAGGAAACCTAACTTTACCCTTTTTCCCAGGAACTTGATAATCACTGGTCAATGGATCAATAGTAAGTTTATAAGTATTTGAAGACCATACTTCTAACACCTTTGGAATACTAGGACAATCAATAATAAGGTGGTTACCCTTACAAAGCTTGTAAGGGAATTTGAGCTTGTGGTTTGTTTTGGGCAATTCCTCAACATTTTCCATATTCAAATATGGTTGGTTGACCTCTTTCTTACCTTTCTTATTTTCATTCTTCTTCCCTTTCTTATTCTCCTTAGCCACTTGGTTACTAGCATCAAGGATTTTACCAAGAAAATAAGAAGAAAGGGAGGAAGCCATTCCGAGTGAAAAAGGTAAAGGGTTAACCGATGATTGGTGTTGTTGAGATGGTGAACCTAGTTGAGGTGAAGCACTTTGTTGAGGCGGTATAGTTTGAGTATTTGGGACTGAAGAAGTTGAAAAAAACCACACCGGTAAACCTATCGTGAATTCAGGAAGTGACAACGTAGCCATATAAGGAGGAATGAAATTTCCAAAATTTGGAAAAGGGCTAGGATTCTCGTTAAAGAGGATTCCTTAATCGGTAACTTCCAGAATTTTTTCCATTAGATTCAACTCAAATAAGTTTTATTAAGAATTTAAATAATATTCACAATCCACACCTAAGGTCTGTAAAAAGTAAAAACAAGCAAATAACACATGCTAATAATTCTAAGGAGTCAAACCATGCAAGCAAACTTTTCACAGTGAAATCACTAGTTGGTGATGAAATCCAACATCGTAGAGATTAATGTGAAAAGTGAATAAAGATAGAGAGGGTGGAACTAGTTACACTAACAACCTGTTTAATGAACATTGTCTGGTACAAGTAACTTCACTTATGCCATCTAAAGTGAATAATTCCCTCCAAAAAGGTCTGAGTGAGTGTAGCCAACGTATGTTCTAGTTATAACATAGAATTCCCCTCTGTTGTCACCTTGGGTAATAGCCCTAAGATTATGGTCTCTAAGGTTACCACTTACGACAATTTAACCTAGGGGGAGAGTCACAGATTAGACGTACATGCAAGGGAAGCGTAAGAAAGCTTAATCCCCTTGAAGGTTCCTCAACATGGTCAATTTAAGGTTTACCTTCAAGTGGATCCCAAGCACCTTTCGGAAATGTTTGTAAAACATATAAATCACTCTACTGTAACCAATGAAGTGGGGTCGATCACTCCATTGGGTCTGATATTATGTCATTCTTAACTCCCTTGTCAGAGGAGCTTCACAGAGCCAAACTGTAATAAATGGATTTGCTCCCTATTGCAAGATTCTAGTGTTTGTTTGCAGCTTTGGGAAGTTAACTCACTTCCCTATTCTAAAACCCTACAACCTAATTTGATGTAGATGGAAAGAGACCTAAAATAACAAAAATTCTAATTGATTTTATTACCGCTATTTTTTTTTTAAAGTTGTTACTTAATGGGTAAATGGATGTGAAACTAATGGTGTTATGACTTGAATAAAAAATTTAATGCAATAGAACATGATATTGTGATCTTTTCATTTATATGAACTCTAGATAAAGTAAGGAGAGAGGTTCTTATTTAAAATATTAACTCCAGAATGCACCACTTATAATTTTCCAACGCAATTCAAAGCCCTAAGTGCCAAACCATGCAATTTAATCTATGCACAATTTTCTTGAAAACTATGCAAATGTCATGTATGCACAATTTCTGTTCATCTTATACAAAATGAGAATTCTAACTATGCAAATGTAATCTATGCAAGATAATTCTTCGAAACAAACACAAGATGATTCCAAATTAGCGAAAGAACAACAAGACTATTTTCCTTCACCAATGTAAATAAAGAGCCAATTGAGTGTAAGTAAAGGAAATTGGGTGAAAATTTTAAAGATCAAAAGTGATGACACTCAAAGGAGATTAACACTCAGACATAATTTAGGCCCCCCCCGATGACTGAATGGGTTTTGTTTTGCAAAAATGAAAGCAAAAACAAGCAAAAATTTTAAGAAACTGAGACAAACCTCTAAGTAATGACCAATTGAAATCAAATTAATAATTTCTCAAAAAGAAAATTCAAAATTCCCAATCAAATTGATAGAGACTCTATAAGACTATAAATAATCTTAAGAAATCATAAAAACAAAAATTATGGACTTAAATATGAGAAATGCTAGTTTTTTCAGAAAAAATACAGGGTTGTGCAGGTAATTAGTTTGATTCAGTGTGCATGTGCATTGTGCACCACATAGAACTGTGCAAATTTGTGCTCTGTTTCTAAAGGAAATTTGCGCATACCTAAAAACTTAAGAAAAAATAAAAAGAAAAGTTCTCAAACCAGAAATTTCAATTCTTAAAAGGGTCTAAAGGTGTCAAGGGTCACAATAGGACACAATGGAGCACTCGTGTTCCCCAGTGGAGTTGCCAATTTGTTAGACGGACAAATTTCTTATGCGGACGAACGAAATCTCCCTAGATTTCCAACAAAACCTAGTAACAAACCTAAAAAGAATTGGTACCTTTCCTTATCTAATAACTTGAAACATGAAACATGTAGTACATGAAGAATCACTTACTTATTAGTGATGTGCATATAGAAGTCCTTTCAGTGCTTTCCACCATCGACTTTTCCTTATTTCCTTAGAGGCTTTCCCAATGCTTTCCACAAACTCTCCATGATTCTCCAAAAGAGATCCGCATAGACAAAAATATTCAAAGGGATCAAAACATCTCGCATATAAAATAAAAGGTAAATGAAATCCCTAACTAAACATACAGAATATAGTGGAATCAATAATCGGTTATAAACCATGCGAGTGATAAAGAAATCTCGCAAATAACATTTGGCACAATTAGTAAAGAACAACTACTTTGTATTAAATTCAAAGGAGAACAAGCTTACAACCTGGCTGCATTGATGTCACAAGCCTCTTCCAATGTTATATGTTCCTTCCCTTGATGACAAGCTCTTCAGACCCAATATCAACACCATAATTTTACAAATCCAAGTCTCTCCCCTTCCTCTAGTCTTATGCTCAATTTATAGGCAAGAGGAGGAGGTTTCTAGTTAGTCTTCTCAAGGGCTATGATGCTTAAGAGGAGGAGATTAGTTCCATGAACCAAGGGATGAGGCGTAGGTATGTAGTAGTTCAAGGTTTCTAATTTGGATAAGATTCCTCCATCAAAACTTATATAACTTGCATTTTTATTGTTACTCGCGTGAACAGGATTGCACGGTTTATAGTGGAAGAGAGTGCACGTAATTGCGCAGGCCACAATGGTAAAAACTGCACATACACAGGTAATGGCTTGGAAAACTGCACAGATACTCAAAAATGGATTTTAAGCAGTGCAACCCAAAATTTCTTTGGTCCCTGATATTGTTTTAATTCAAGCTTCATATGGGATTCACTTGAGACACTCATTGGATGGCGAGAGATCTGAATTGACAGTCATGATGACAAAATTTAGTGTAACAATCATCATCATAAGCATGTTGGAATGAAAATATTTGTAGGTTCAACATACATATAGAACTTCTAAATACGATCCATTAACAATTGATAGTCAAATAAAATATTTGACTGAGAGGTCGACTATGAGACTAACTAAATGGTTGTTTAAGCATTCCACTAGTTGGAAAATTAAAAAAACAAAAAAATGATTGTCGTACATAATAAGATACAAATTAAGGAGTTTGTTGTGTGCCCTCACTAAACTATGTTTACCTCATGTTCCTTACTTCAAGGGAGTTGGTTACATCTTGATGTTATATAATATGGTTCTATGAGTTGATCTAAATAAGCAATAAGTGTGTATAATGAATATGTGAAATTTATAAGCTACACCTAGTTGTGTTGAAGTATTGTAAAAGTGTGTTTAGGCACCACCTCTCTCTTAGAATACTACCTTTGTAATGTACCTAATCCTCTAATTCTCCAAATTATATGAAATGCTTTGATATCTAGCATGTTGTTTACAAGTCTCGTAAAGTATGTTAGTTGCATTTGCTCTTGACAAGTTGGATCTATCTAGTATATTAACTCAAGGTTTTGATGAGGAGTTTGAATATGGAAGCAGATTTATAGATAAAAAGAAAAATCATACATAAAACCTTAATATAAAGTATTCTATTGAGCAATATTAATATTATGAAGGGACACTTGACCAAAATGTCATTGACGGAGTCTTGGCAATAGAAGAGTAAACATGCACACACTCCTAGTGAAGATTAACTAAGCTTACTTGCAATTAATCATATCGGTATGGTGGTAATTGTGACCATTTACATGAATTACTTACCATCAGGGTAACGAAGCTCCATACTTAGCCAACCTGTGTGTAACCACAAGGTCGAAATTGGGTGGCTAACCTTATGATAATGATCCCACACCAAAGTGAACCTAAGTCACTACTATTGGATGATAGAAATAGTGATACCTAACTCTTGCCATAATGATGCATGCATATATTTCCTTTGTAATGGTAAAGTGAATCACATAAATAATCCCATATAAGAATGGGTATACATTCTCTCAAGCTAGTTAACTTAATATAATGTTTTATGATTAACAAAATCATTATTATGTTACTCGAAAATTTGGGTGATGTGTAGAAATCTTTAAGAAATAAATATGATACCATGTTAATCCCAAATCTATTAAGTTCCCAAGAAGAATCAGATCTCTCGAGGGGCAAATATTTCTTCAAGTTTTTCACTCTAAAAGAAGTTTTTACATAAAGATTTCATCTCTATCTGCGCTTAGTAGATCTGGGGTTGACTTTCGAATAAATTTTTGGAGATGATTCATCTATTTTGAATATTTCAACATTTTGAACTAACCATTTTGATCCATCATTTAGAGGGAAAGAGTTGATAAATAAAGAACCTAGCTATTAATGTGAAAAAGAGGAATACAAAAATTAAAAGGTTAGCCAATAAAAATAAATAAAGTTATATGAATTATAAATATATAAATATTTTTAAATAAATTCTTATATTTGTATAATATATTATAATGAAACTATATATATATATATATATATATATATATATATATATATATATATATATATATATATATATATAGATATAGCGAGAGAGACATTTTGATCCATCATTTAGAGGGAAAGAGTTGATAAATAAAGAATCTAGCTATTAATGTGAAAAAGAGGAACACAAAAATTAAAAGGTTAGGCAATAAAAATAAATAAAGTTATATGAATTATAAATATATAAATATTTTTAAATAAATTCTTATATTTGTATAATATATTATAATGAAACTATATATATATATATATATATATATAGAGAGAGAGAGAGAGAGAGAGAGATGGTCTTTTTCATGGCATTTTTTGATTAATTTTAATCAAAATCTAGCAAATATCTTTAAAATCTTTAGAGGGAAAGAGTTGATAAATAAAGAACCTAGCTATTAATGCGAAAACGAGGGAACACAAAAATTAAAAGGTTAGCCAATAAAAATAAATAAAGTTATATGAATTATAAATAAATTCTTATATTTGTATAATATATTATAATGAAACTATATATATATATATATATATATATAGAGAGAGAGAGAGAGAGAGAGAGAGAGAGAGAGAGAGATGAAATGAAATGGTCTTTTTCATGGCATTTTTCTGATTAATTTTAATCAAAATCTAGCAAATATCTTTAAAATCTTTAGTTTAAGTTGTTTAACCTATAGAATTTGAGTGCCCTATGGGATTTTTAGGGTGCTGAATCCATTTATGCATTCAAAAATGTATTTTAAACAACAATAGAATCACAATATTGCTTGAAATTATATTGTTGGATTCTGGTGATCTAGGTGGATCCCTAAAGAATTTGAGTGCCCTATGGGATTTTTAGGGTGTTGAATCCATTTATGCATTCAAAAATGTATTTTAAACAATAATAAAATCACAATATTGCTTGAAATTGTATTGTTGGATTCTGGTGATCCAGGTGGATCCCTAATATCCAAAAAATAAAAGTCCTTGGAACTTGCCGAAACCAAGACTAGATCAAAGAGATTGTCGCGATATTTTCAATGACACATACATCGCCCCAATCTGATGAAAGTTATGGTCAAACTTGACTAAATGAAAAAGCTAAGTGAGCGCTAGTTAAATTTGGAGCCTCGCCAAATTGGTGATCTGACCAAATCAATAGCTAAATCTGGCAAAGGTTTTAATAGGGGATAACTTTCTCGGAGCCACCATATATGGTGGAACCCCACTAACTTTGTAAAAAAGGTGGCCCAATTGAATAATGCCATATGGCCTAACTGGATGGCACCACATGGTACCCAATAGACGACCAAGTTGGCTCGACCCATTGAAAGCTTGGCGACATTGGTTGAAAATATCGACGGTTCAAAATATTGTTTTAATTCAATGGAACCAACACGTTCGATTTTCATGGGTGGCTTGGAAAATTGTTACAACTGTCCGTAGCTAATGTTAACGATAGAGTTCCAAATGGCCAACAGTCATCAAAACATGTCAGAAATTTATTTTTATATAACTAATGATTATATAAACCATATTTTCCATGGTGTAAATATTCAGGTGGTCAATAGACAATTACTGGGTGATTAATATAAACCTAGTCATATATTGCTATACGATTCCAAAACCATAACCGACAGACGATACTTTGGTCACAATTTGTTTTATGTTTAAACATATGCCAACAAGGGTTTATATATAGTGGCGAACTGTTTTATTATAACATCACATATTTGTTTTATATTACAAAATGGGGTTTGGAGGGTTTGAACCCTTGACTGGCCCCAAACCATACCCTATACAAATCATGTGGACCATTGTGCCAACTGCTCATTTCTTGTTTGGTTTGCCATCAAAGTTTAGTTAAGCTATGTTAATTCATTCAGTCGGGGGCCATGAAAGAAGAGTTGACGGTCCAATGGAACCATGAGTTTGGAATAGTGCAGAGACGAAACGAAGAGTCGAAAACTTACAGTACGCAAACCAAGAGGGGAATATTCCTAAAATATTCTGATGAAAATTTGTGAGGAATCTAAAAGATTCCCTAAGGGACCAGAGTTGCAGGTGACGAAATATAGTCAAGTTTATTCTCATTTTGCTTAGAATTTCACAAGGATCACAATGGTGTGGTTTTTTTTCATTTGAGAAATGAATCTCAAGGGTCATGGAAGAAAACCCACATTCTTCATTAATTAATGGGCTTGAAGTTCGAGAAAACAATGCACCTTTAAGAAGTAGGTCATGTTTATATTCAAAAGTATCATGAGGAAAAGACAAACCTACTGGTGTTGTGATTGTTGTGTTTTGAGCAGTCGAATTTCAAGTCACTCCTAGGATTGGTGATATAATGATTTATTTTTCCATGTACTCATTTTCATTTTTGTTGAGATGAATGAATTGACCTCCCCACTATTGAAGCAGGGCTTAGAGATGTAGTCCACACTAGACAAACTCTGTTATCAAACTTTTGTGTGCATTGCCTTTATGGTCTCCTTTACATTGCTTCTTATTTAAGTGTTTGCATATATGGTTTTTACATACTCTTTCATGAAATTATGCTAGCATCAACCGAAGAAAAGATCTTAGATAATGTTGGTATCATAGGAATACAAGATCAAGTTTTTTATTTGAGGGGTCTTCTTATTGATGTGAATTGCGAGTGTGGATGATAACCAGAGATTGGACATGAAACACAAAGAAGGAAAACAGAGAATGACAAATATTTCCATCAAGATTTCTATAGGATGACAGACATGGTAGATAAATTGTTTGTAGATTATGAGAAGAGAATGGCAAAGAAGGAAAATAAGAAGAAAGAGAAAGAGGAGGACAATGCTTCGGTAAATGAAGGAGAAGCTCCATGTCCATCTTCAAGTGAATGTTATTCTTCTTCATCTTCTTCTCATCATTCAAATCACATCGCCAGAGAATTCATGTAGAAAATGTTGAATTAAGGAGACTGCTACAAGACGCAGAAGAGAAGAAGAAAAGATTACAACTTAAGTTTGAGCCACGGAGGAGGCCTCGGTAAAGTTGCAGTGTAATGGAGGCTTAACGATGCCATCCTCATCCACTCCAGAATCGGAAACTGAGGTAAACAACATTAGTGATTCTTAAGTTTCAAGTCCTCATTATGATGATGATTTTGGTGCATTTGAGAGACACTCCAAAGTCACAAAAGTAAGGGAGTTTGAATCAATGTAGGCTGAGGCTACATCACAAAATTCTAGCAATTGTGATTGTAGGCCATCTGTAAAGGGAGGTGAACATTTTAGAGGAAGAGCTAAGGAAATCTCTCCTCACCAGACTTTCTCAAGAGACAATCATGTGGGGAAGGTTATGTCAATTAGGAAGGAGTCATGACATACGAATCCCTCTCCACATGAGGGAAAAAAGAAGGTTAGAAAATTTTGGAGGAAGAAAATCCATTGTAGCCATTGCAACAAGGGTGGACATAAGAAATCCACATGTTGGAAGTTCCATCCAGAACTACGACCAAAGAAGGACAAGGAGCATGTGAAAACACCTTTGAAGGAATTGACCAATGAATAAATTCAACAAGGAATCCAACTACAGGAAGAAAGCTCATTAAACTCGTTACGTAAGAGATGGGTAGCCTTTTTAAGTAGTTGAGTATGGTTTCCATTGAAAATCACATGTTTCTTTTTAAAGACCCTGTAGATGGGAAAAAACTTGTAACATAAATGAATGCAACATAGTAATATTTTGGCCTTTAGTTGGATAGCAAGAGATATGGGTTTTGTTGTAAACTTGACCATGAGTGTTCTATAAACTATTAGCAAGCATGGTCTTGTTAGTTGAACATGTATTAGAAGTTACAAATTTGCATATGGATACAAGTGTAAGTTTCATAACTCCATGTTCTGAAGTACAAAGGTGAAGGAAAGGGAAAGTGGCATGTCAAAGACATTTGTTATGGAGATAAGGATTGCAGTATTGTTTATACTTTGGAGGACCAAATGTCCTTTAGTGGGGATGTATGGTCTACGTGGATCCATAATGGCCCTAAAACATAATTCCTTGGATCACACTGAAATCAGGACCAAATCGAAGAAATCGTTACAAGCTTTCAAACGCCATATATGGTGCCCCAGTTTGAGTTCGTATGTGGAAGTTATGCCCAATCAAAGCTATAGTCAAACTTGAATAAAGGATAGAGTTAGTTGAGCGTTAGTTAAATTTGGAGGCTCACCAAATTGACAATCTGACCAAATTAGCAACTAAATCTGATGGAATTTCACTAAATCTCACAGAGGTTTTTAGTAGGGGATTACTTTAGCGGAGCCGCCAGATATGGTGAAACCCGTTTAACTTTGTAAAAAGGTGGCCCAACTAGATGGCACCACTTGTCACCCATTGGACATCCAAATTGGTCCGGTCAACCGACAACTTAGACTCATTGGTTGAAAATATAAGTGATTCAAAATATTGTTTTAAATCAACGGAACCAACATCTCTGAGTTCTGCGTGTGGCTTGGAAAATGGTTAGAACTATTTGTGGTCAATGTTAACGGTAGAGTTCCAAATGGCTAGTGGTCAACAAAATATGTCGGTGATTTATTTTAATATAAATAATGGTTATACAAATCGTGTTTTCAGTGATGTCAATATTCAGGTAGTCAATAGACAATTACCGACTGGTTAATATAAACTCAATAATATATTATTATATGATCCCAAAACCATAACTAGTGGATGATATTTTGGTTTATGTTTAAACATATGCCAACAGGGGTTTATATATAATGATGAATTGTTTTATTATAATGGAATATATTTGTTTTATCTTACAAAACGGGGTTCGACATGTTTGAACCCGCGATCAGCCCCAAACCAAACCTTATATAGAGCATGTAGACCGTTGGGCCAATGGGCCATTTCTTGTTTAGTCCACTACCGAAGTTTGCTTAAAATATGTTAATTCATTCAGCTAGGGGTCGTGAGCAGAGAGCCGACAGATCAATGCAACCACGAGTTTGGAACATTGTAGAGACAAAATCAAG
Source organism: Pinus tabuliformis (assembly GCA_031772625.1). Classification (NCBI taxonomy): domain Eukaryota; kingdom Viridiplantae; phylum Streptophyta; class Pinopsida; order Pinales; family Pinaceae; genus Pinus; species Pinus tabuliformis. Next base: position 351,453,173 of record CM062813.1, on the reverse strand, counting down.
AGTCAGAGTTGTGCGGTGCGTAAACGGAAAGGGTATATTTTGAGGAAATATTCATTGGAATATCACCAGAATATTCTATGTAGAATCTACGAGAAATCTAAAAGATTTTCTAAGGGGCCAGAGTTGTAGGTGACAAAATATAGTCAATTTTATACTCATTTTTCTTAGAATTTTACAAGGATCACAATGGTGCAGACTATTTTTTCATTTGAGTAGCGGATATCAAGGGTCATGGCAGAAAACCCGTGCACTTTTCATTATTTGTTGGGCAAGAAGTTCAAGACAACAATGCACCTTTCAAAAGTTGGTTATGTTTACAGTCAAAAGTCTCAGGAAGATGATACGGACCTGGTGGTGTTGTGATTGTCATGTTTTGAGCAATGGAATTTTAAGTCACTCCTAGGATTGGAGATATAATGATGTATTTTTCCATGCAATCATTTTAATTTTTGTTGAGATGAATGAAGCAACCTCCCCACTTTTGAAGCAGGGCCCAAAGACATAGTCCACACTAGATGGATTTTGTTATAAAACTTTTGTGTGCATTGTCTTTATGGTCTCATTTATGTTTCTTTTTATTTAATTGTTTACATATATGGTTTTTCCATACTCTTTCATGCAATTATGCTAACATTAACTGAAAAACAGATGTTGGATAATGATAGTATCAGAGGAATATTGGATCATTCAGTGAAAATGCCATTTCATTTATAAGTTAGATTGTAATTATGTGTGTGTGTGTGTGTTCAAACATCTAACATTATAAATATAGCCATACGAAAAATTAAAAAAAAATATATATATTTTTATATAGCTACATTTTACATTACTATTTTTTATGGGGATAATACCTTTATATTCCATATGAGGAATATATATGTTTTGGTCCTCGAGAAACAATTCATATTTTCAATAGATAGGCTCGAAGTCATTACAACAAAGTTCATCATATCACTTGTCAGAATATAACATGGGTAGGGAGGATCACAATCATTCTTTCCAACCACCCAAGCTAAATTCAATTGACAATTTTCTATAACTTTATTTGTTATTAGTTGTCGATATTTTAGTTTATATGTTTCTCTTTTTCATATTAATAAGTCTTGCACTTGGATCCTCTCCTCAACTCTTTTTCCTCTTATCACGGACCATAGTGGTTGGTCTAAAATGTCAAAATATTCAAAATGGATGTGGCATCTTTGGAAATCTCTTTCAACTCTCAAATATGAAATAAATCATCATACCTATAGTGAGTCTTTTTGCGTACTATTTTCCCCTACAATTAATCTATTTGAAGCTTCATAAAATAGGTTGCTCATGTGACAAGAAATAATAATAAATATACGACATTTGAGGGTTACCCCCTAATCTGAGGACTAGTTTGAAGGACTAAAGTGGTATAAAATATTTTCCCACACATTACGACCTAGCATTGAAACCATAGTACTAAATTAGAACAATTGGGGACAAAATAATCCATTTTTAAATTAAAATGGTTCATGAGTTGGAATTTAAAAAATGATTGAAATTCTTTTCTTTTGTTCTTTGGATGACAATGAGAATATTTGTATTGATTACAAATATGTGTCTGGATCACAATTGTAAATTAATAGTTACATTATGATTTTACTCCATATTCAGTATCATATATAGACTATAGAACCAAAATTATCCTCTGAAAATAATACAACCAATACTAAGCATATATGGGTCTTTGGAGGTCAATACCTTCTAATAAATTCCCAAAATTAAACAAAAAGTATAGTACATATACTTCAAATATAATCCTTGGTTACAACTTTTTTCCTTCGATCCCAATTGAATAATAGACCCTCCCAATATATCTATATATATATATATATATATATATATATATATATATATATATATATATATATATATATATAGCAGTTGTCTATAACGCGACTTTTTGAAAGCTTTTTCAGCGTGTTTTTTCGGTTGAAATCCGGCAGGAATTTATTGGAATCGCAAGTGATAGCTAGTTTCTGCACAATGAAAGCGTCCCAGGGGTTTTTCAGGGTGTTGAATCCAAATATGCAGTTAAAAAACCATTTTAACTGCAACAAATCAAGATTTAACCTCAATTTCTTCCGCCAGATTCCGTCACCGGAACATAGGATTCATACTTAATCCACAAGGAGATGGAGGATGGTATTAATTGACCATTAATCATCTACTCTCCAAACTTCAGATTGCAACCTTGGTTAGCACATTTATCTACTTCCTTGTTATTATCCCTTAGAATATGATTGAAACTCATATTTGGGATATCTTTTGATACCTTCTTAATATGATTTAGGATATTATCCAAAACTTTGTCTCCAGGGGAATATCCTTTGACCAAATATTGAATTATTAATAGGGAGTCACCCAACACAATGAGAGAAGCGATCTAAAATTCTTTGGTGAGAAAAATGTCTTAGAGTAAATCATACACTTTTGCCTAATTATATTTCATATTCTTGAAGCCCAATGAATACTCATTGTAACAAATTTTATATATAATATAATACGATATTAAATTATATGATATTGTCTATGAAAAAAATAATAATATTACATAATATGATATTATTTATTAATTGTAACTAACTAATTATATTTTATATTATATAATTCATTAATTATAATTAATATTATATAAATAATATATATGTTATAACTTGTTATAATTAAAAAGTTATATTATATAATATGTAATGACTATCAATTAACTATTTATTAATCATATTAAAATAATAATAATAACAATAGTTTAATTTTACGGTTAAAGTCAAATTGGTTCATGTGATCATTCAACTGTGGGGAATAGGATCTGCTTCTACATAATGATTTGATTACTAAAATTTATTGAGATGAACATACTCTACAACCTCTAGATTTTATTTTTTTGTCAATTAAAGTACTTTCATTAGATTTTCAGAAAAAACATTGAGTATGAAATTCATTTCAAAAGACCCCTTTCTCTCATTCCGACAAGACTTGTTGAGATCGGGACCTGGAGGAAACCATAGAAAGCAGATAATATCATTTTTCCCGATAGGCCTTGTAGCCTTAGCATGTTTAAAGAAAACAAAAAGTTAAAAAGAAGTGATGACAACATATTAAGGAGGGGGGTTGGGGGGTATTACAGGGAGAGTCGCGAAATAGCCAACATGTTCATGCATATGAAAATCAATATGCTCCACCCTCGCTTCTATGTTGTGGAGGTGTTCATTGGTGCGACAATGTTGGCATCGAAGGCTGTCCAATTGTTTCAGTATTTCATTCTGGTTGTACTAGACAAGGTTGATATACACCACCAACTCATTGCGGTGATCATATCAATGTTCCCAGAGAATATTCATGTTCAACTGGATATTTCACAGTTGTTCATCAATGGACTTTAGTGTGGCAGGGGCTACCACATGGCTTGGGGTACGAGCTAGAGAGATGGAAACAACCTCTTCTGTATTCTGCTTATCAGAAGTGTCCAAGGGTGAATTGATGCCTGGTTCAAGCTGCCCGACACGAAGGTGGTTGCCTCCCCCATGGCAGGGTTGTCCCCTTTGATGAAGCATATTGAGATAGATGAGATGAAACTGCCAAAGTAGAGGGAAGGCATGATATACCAATTCACAAAACGTGTAAGAAACAAGATAGCCAAACCTGGGGAAAATAAACCTCTGATGAGTGTAAAACAACAACCCAATACCATGCATGAAAACACATATAAAGGATGTGTAGAACTATCCCATGGCGCGACTGTTCAGGGAACCTTCATCCACCCCATGGATTTGCAAATGAAAAGGTGCCTGCCCCTAGGTGTCAAATATCCCACACATTGACTTTTCACCTTTTTCTGAGGCCAACGTTCAGGCCCCCAGAGGAGTGTATTGCATCCCAGGACAAACACCCCCCCCCTTTAATTGCAGTAAAAATCATGGACCAGAAGGACACATAAACTAGAGCGAGCCCAATTATAAGTCAGTTGGGCACCCCAATTCTGAGAGAAAAAATAGAATTATATGGGAATGACCTTACCCCAAACAACATACACAAGCTTCAATGCCTCCACATACTTTTCATCCCTTGAGCAGAAATTGTAGGTGGGAAGGTGAAAAGGCACCCCAGCGATTCACGTTCCAGGGTCCCATGGAAAATCCCAGACTTTAGTATCACACCACCCCCAACAATCCTAGGTGACTACCTCTCTTCTCACCCAAGGTCTTGACCTCGGCGAGGCATCCTGGGACTCAACTCCATTGTTCTCTGTGCAACCCAAATTCATTTCCCGAAACAAAAAACTGAAGGAACTACCACTGTAGGTCTTGTATTTATCGACTAAGCATGTAAGCAAGGTCTCCACTCGTGAGCATTTAGAGCTAGTCTAGTTTGTCATGGTGAGGTAAAGGCAGGTGTGGAGGCCAGACGGGCTCCTGTGGTAGTTCAAATTCCAAGTGGCCATCATGAAGTAAAGTACACCCCCATCGAGTGTACAACCTCTAGATTTGAATATATGATCTTTATATATATATATACATTTATTATTTTAATTATTTTATAATTATTTTACTTATATCTTTAATTTTAAGTTTTATGTATATTATTAAACCTATAAAAAATTAATAATTATTTAATTCCTTAACTTTAGTGATGTATCATTACATATACATAAAAATATTCTAACAAATGTGATATATAAAAAACATTTTAATGTCAACCATGTGGGTCATAAATAAAACATTTTAATGGCTATGTTGAATAAAATATTTCAATGTATAATTTTATCCATACTCTAGCATGGAGTTCTCTCTCTGTCTCTCTCACAAACATATATATAACCCACATAAATCTATATTAACCCCAATATATATATATATATATATCTATATATAGATATATATCCAAAGAGGGATAAAGTCTTTAAAGATACAAAAAAAGATGTGCACATAAAGAGATTTGATTTCTCTCACCCTTTAATAAATCTAGAGCTATCAAGGATATATGGAAGAAATATGTTTCTAGAGATTTTACATCTATTTTGAATATTTCATCATTTCAAACCAATCATTGTGGTCAATAATTAAGAGAAAAAGAGTTGATGAAAATAAAAATCTAAACACAAGACCAAATAACATGAAAAAAAGTAACCCAAAAAATAAAAGGTTAGTGAATAATAATAAATAAAGTTAAATATAAGTGTTGCATCCTCAAAAGTAAAATAGCCAAATAAAAGTTTGATAACTTGTTGCTTTAAGAGACTAAATGCAATCCCCATAGTCTAAGCCAACTTGTTTGCTCATTTTGGAGCAATTATGGTCTCATTTCCTAATGCGCCATGGGCACTTCAAGTGGTATCACAATTCTCTAGAATCCTACAACTGTAATTCTCAAAGACTCATTCTCTTTCTCCCAAATTTTATCTGCATGTTTTCAACCTATAGGTTCCTCCCAATCTGGTTTTATCTCTAATGTTTATGGACTCATATCCCCTCATGAGAAATATTATTTATATCCGATCTCCCCATTCTAGCTTTCCTAGTCAGCCATGATCATTGGATCCTAGGAGGAGACTTTAATCTATTTCGATCTCTACAAGAAAAGAAAGGAGTAAGCATTAGAGAAATTTTGAGGTAAAAAATGGTCCTTAGAACAAAAATATACAACCAAAATTAGCATTATAAGAACCAATAGGATTCAATGTGGTGATGTCAACCATGTGGGATGATTAACCATTTTTGGAGTAAAAAAGTAAAAAAAATAAAAAAATTCTACCTTTTCAATTTGTATTTTCAACATATTTCTCTACAATTTTACTTAAATTTCAAGCAGGAGAACTCGTTGGATGTGAAATTTAATTCCTAATCCAAGGAGTACCCATGTTTCATACTTTCGATGGACCTTGCTATATGAAAAATGAGAAATACATATAAACTTGCAATCACGTTTTTCATGTATTTCTAATTTTTTGTGTAGCAGGTTCCAATGAAAGTATGCAACATGGGTACTCCTTGAATGATGAATTAAAATTTTCATCCAATGAGTGCTCCTGCTCAAAATTTGATTAAAACCATAGGGAGATAAATTAAAAATACGAGTTGAAAAAGTGGTATCAGACAAGTGGTATCAGACAAGTTGGATGGAGGAGTCGTATCAGTGTACCCGGATGCAACGGAGGCAAGAGATCGCTTCAGCAAGATGCCAACATTGAGTGCATGGAAACCATCACGGAAAAAAATAATTGGCATCAGTTCACCACCATCAACCATCACAAGGATGTCAAGATTTGGTCTCACCACAGTGGTCCAAGTGTTAGTGATGGCTTGCATGGTTGCTCAAGCCATTTTGTCTCACATGGGTACATGTGAAGATTGTATGTAACATCTTGTCAAGTGTAAGTTCAAGTGTCAATAGTGGATGTAACAGTCATAGAGTAGATGAAGAGTCATGAGGGTAGATGAATTGTCACAAAGGGGAATGTCAAGGGCCACCCCACTCTTTTCTATAAATAGTTCCTCACAACTCATTGTAAGGGCTTTTGGTCATCCAATATTCCGATAAGACTATCTTAGAGAGAGCTTGGATAATACTGTAATGAGCCTTGGCTTCTCCACTACGCAGAGCTAGTACATATCTTTGGAGGAGCAGGTAGTTGTGGTTGTAACATTCCGCTATTGGAACTAGTGGTTGGACATGGATGTATTGTATGACTGGAACTTACACTTCTTAATATAGCAGAGCCAGCACATTTCATGCATATGTCATATTGTATTCTAGATATCTTGTTTACTCTAAATGGTATATGTATATGTTTTCTTATGCATGCATGTATGGACTATTCTGTATAACTATGTATGAATCTTACTAAAATGCCTTGATTGGTTTAACCATCACTTTGGATTATTAGCTAATTTTCTTACCAGTTTGTGATGCATCTTCGCTCGTGTGTTCCCTTCCAAGCCGCGTGCTACCACAGGGTTCCAAGGGGTGTACTCACCCAACTCTCTGTGTGTTAGAACCATTCATGCACCTTCCTTGTCTTATTGTAGTTGTCACACCCTTGCTACCAATAGAGTTATCTTACTTTCCTTGTGCAAAATCACGGTCAAGGCATTAACGTACGACCCACTGTCAAGACTCCTACACCAAACAGTCTGAGGTATAATGGGACTTCTTGCCAAGGAGATACCCTAACATGTTGGCGGGTCTAGCACTATCAACAATATAACAAGGAGATTTTCTAGGAGATTTTCCACCTTCTTAACTCCCTCAATCAACCAAGATCACCACACTCTCTCTCATCAGCTCGAGGTCATTTCTAGCCAAGCAAGACGAGGTCATTGGTAGCCAAGCAAGTGCAGTTAAAGAAGATCAAGATCCACCCTTATCCATTTTTGGGAAACAAACACTCCTTTTTTTAGGGAGTCGCTAGTAGCTACCATCTTGTAAAAATAAACATGCAAAATATCTCATTAGGATTTTGAAATTTGTTTTTAGATAGGAAGTTAAAGAGCTTAAGTACTTGATACTGTTATTTTTGACTGGTTATGTGATGTATTTGACATTGATGTTATGATAATGAGAAGTTTCTTACTGGTTAATCATTGAGTTAGTTCCAGAGGGTTGAGGCTCTTGGGCTTGAGCCAAACCCCAGTGTCTTAGGTCCCTCTAATGTATTGGTATTTATTTTTAGCTTAAAGTTCTTATTAGTTTTATGAATTGCATTAGAACATAACCCCCCAAAAATCTTGTGATTGCAACCTCTATCTCATCTCTCTCATGGGAGCATGAATGAAAGGATCTACAATCAGAGTCCAAAAATACTATGTTTATGATTTCTTGGAACAATTTCTATGTTAGTCATCTTGTTTTGCATGTGCTTATTATAGATTAGGAGTTGATTTATTGACTAGATCAAAGTTTTTGGCATAGATTAGATGGCATTTAAATTCAACTCATATTTTCCACTATTAGTTGTTTTATTTTGTCAATGATAAAAGAGTATGTGCATGTGATGTTACAGGGTTGTTTGAATATGCAGGAAAGGATCCTTTCACAATAGGAAAGGGTCTTCACCCTCTTTGATGAATCCCAAATTCTCTTCTTGAGATCATTCCCTTAGGTCATTGTCAACAACTCTCCTAGTGCAAAACAAGCCTTCCTAAGGTTCTAAGCTTGGCTAGGGGTTTTGGCCATCTTTAATCCATATACCCCACCCTCCATCCACCTTATCATCCCTTCAACTCATCATTCCTACCTCCTAAACCTTCTCAGCAGCCTTCCTGTAGCAATACATGGCACTTGTAGCAACCTCATGTAGCATACCTATAGCAGTTTGTTTCACCATATGTTTTGACCTATAATGAAATTTTCACTTAGTCTAGAAGTAGGTTGACCCCCAGTTGTGACTCCATGATCAAGGGAAGCACCTAGGCCATTCCAACCATCCTTTTCGCTCACTACAAAATAGAATAGCATTAGTTTCTTTATCACATATTTAGCACAAATAGAACTTTGATTTATACGCAAGTGTGAGATAGATAGATGATGCATGGAATCTTGAGTTATGATTTTCTAGGCTAGTTTCCTGTCTGCAAGTAGATTTGGTAGCTAGATGGTTGAATGCAACATAATTTAGTTCCCTTTTTGTAAGTAGTGTAGCTCTTGTCCTTTCATGAATTGATTCAATAACATTTACAAGTTGAGGCTTAAAAATCATTTTCCTTTTTATCATTAGAGATAGCTTGTGAATTTCACCTTCATTGGTTAGTTTCCTTCTAATTCAGTAGAAAGAATGATCTTGGAGCACTATTGATCAAATGTCCTAGTTGAGGGTGACATGAGTAGAATCTCATCTATTGTGTATATAGCATTGTCACCTCCAATTTTGTATGAACCCAAGGTTGGTAAATAGATTTGAGGAGCCCCTGGGAGTTTTAGCACTCTTGGTGCAATATAAGGGCTCACCACTTGCTACATGAAAAATTATAAATACATGAAAAAACGCGATTGCAATCACTGTTAGAAAATTATATATTATAGAGCAACGAAAAACATAAAATATATTGCAAAAATACAAAAAATAAAACAAGAGAGACACAGATATACATGGTTCACCCAATTTGGGCTACATCCATGGAGAAACAGCCTGTCCTTCCTTTTATATTATCCACCAAACTGAAGACATAAAACCTACAGTAGATCTAGTGTAATTCCCTCTTCACTCTCACGCAATCTCCTCTCTCTTTCTCACTCAGAATACAGATCTACATAGACGCAATACAATTACCTCATATATAGCAAGGGGTTGCCTTCTAGGGAAAAAAACCAAAAATTAAACATAACTTCTACTGTCAGATTTCCGCCCAATGAACGACTCAGATTGATTACAAAATTACAACATTTTACAAGGCAATCTTACATCTATTTTTAGCTTCGGGGGCACTGCCCCCGATCGCCAACCCCCCTTGAACTCTCCCTACAATGTATATTTTACCCTGCACCAATAATTATGATTGTTGGGTCCGGTTCGATACCCTTTTTAGGACGTAATCTAGAAATGTAGGTTCAATTGGGAGAGGATTCTTGAACCCCAACTGCTATGCTGATGGAAGCAATACAACATTTGAGGGAATAAATGTCTAATTTAAGAGTTGATAATGATCCATTGATGTGGGAGCAAGAGCAGGTTATGAAAAGTCTCATTGATTGGAAAACTCATAGAAACTATGTCCTAAGTCCTGATAATGGGAACAAAGTTGAGTCATATAGACAAATAGAAGGCAATATGTTAGAGAAAAATCATACCCAGGGATCAAAAGTGATAAGGATGAGAATGAGGAAGATTCCAGAAATGTTTCTTACCAGAAAGGATAAAAAGGGAAAAAGATAGAATTACAAAGGGAATTTAGAAAAATTAAACCTCCAACATTCGATGCTAAGTAAGAGGAGAAAATTGACGCTTGGTTAATCAACATGAACAAATATTTTCATATATATGAATATGATAATAAACTAAAATCTTGATTGATGATTTACTAGCTTCAGGGACATTAGAGAAATTTTGAGGTCTAAAATGGGCCTCCTAAGGAATATCAAAAATAATAGTGGAAATAATAAAATAAGATTAAATAACATCATTAAATTTTAGAGGGAAAAAAGGAAAAACTACTTTTTCAACTTGTAATTTCAACTTATATGCATATGGTTTTACTCAAATTTCAACTAGGAGCACTCATTGGATGAAAAATTTAATTCGTCATCTCAGGAGTACCCATGTTGCATACTTTCAATGAACCCTGCTACATGGAAAATGAGAAATACATGAGAAATGTGATTGTTGGGTGTGGAGCCTGATTATCTTCTTTATTTAGAGGTAAAGTTAACCTCCCTTACTAATGTTGTTGTTGGCATTATGATACAGGTATTGTCCTTGATGGCAACTCACTCAGATGAAAGTTCACAGTGCAGCAAGTCAACAATAAAGGATTACAGATCAAACTCCAAATAATGAAGAAAGAGAGGTATACGTTGGTTCACTTTGTCCAAGGCGCGTATACATGCGGTTTAACAGAACAAAAATAGCATATAACGTATACACACACTTTCACAGGAGGAAAAGTGCATACATGTTGGAAAACCAAGTTTTTGGTCCAAGGTATTTGATCCAAGGTATTTTGGTCCAAGGTAATTGGTCTAAGGCACTTGGTCCAAGGTATTGACCCTAGGTATTGGGTCCAAGGTATTGGTCCTAAGTGGTTTTGGTCCAAGGTATTGAGAAAGGCCTATGAGTATATAAGGAGGAGAAGATCATTAGGCCAAGGTGTGCAAACAATGAGATTCTAAGGAATACTTCTATCTGAAGTATATATTATGTTGCAGGGTTATGTTCGGGACTAGATCTGAAATATTCATGTGCACCTTGAGTTCAACATTGGATCAAGAATCATGAGACTTGAAATGACTTATTCTTGAATGATCTGATATTGGGAGTGACTAGATCTGATGTTTTGCACCTGTTCTATTTGTTATCTATCATGATCTGGATTTGTCTGAAGTCTGGAATTGCAGCAAAGTTCTGAGTCAAAGCTTGCAGATCTGTATGCAGGTTCGTCTCGGCCAAAGCATGTGTACGCAAGTTCGACTCTTCCAAGTAGCGTATAGAAAAGAAAATCTTATGTTCAGATCTGAATAATCTATTGGATCAAATTCTATTGTTTTACTGCTATCTGTCAATGAAGTCCTCTTAGACCTGAACGTAGAACTGTTGTATAAGGAAATTGAGTCTGTTTGATTGATTGATTGAGAAGGAAGGGTGATCCTTGCTGCTATTTGTTTGAACTCTGTAATATGACAATAGATCTTCAGAATGTCACTGATTGGTACAGTGTGTGGTTCAGAAGTTTATGATTTAGTACCTTTAGAGACATACATAGGTTGGGTTAAAGGAAGTAGCGTATACACGTGGGTTGGGTTCAACCAAGTAACGTATACACTCTAATCCATGATTTTTGAAGTTACAGCTAGTTCTGAATGATGATGCAGGGTTTTGGGTTCAGCACAGTGTTCTAGTGTCAGTGATCTAATTGTTCAGATTAACTGAATATTGGTTGATGCAGTTTAAGTTTAAAAGGCTTTGATGGGTCCAGTGTGAAAATTTGATGAAACATGGCCTTCAGCTTGTGGTGTTGTGATCCAAGAGTATCCAGTCTGAAAATTCATGAAACATGGTCCCTGGTGGAAGAGTGGATTTTTCTGTAGGTTGGAACCTACATACTAGTAAACATATTGGCTAGTACAAGAGCTAGGGGGTTGTAGCTCCCTTCCAGTAGAAGCTGGAAAACAAGAGAAGGTTGTAACCTTCTGCAGGTAGAAGCCTGCGTACTAGTATGAGTCTGCACCAGTACAAGATTGTAAGCAGATTTTCTTATTATTAAAAGAAGACATATTCGACAGCAGCAGGTGGTTTTTACCCACATTGGGTTTCCACCTTAAATCTTGGTGTTCATGTGTGTTTCTTATGTGTGATTCTTTATTCTGCTTTTACTGTATTGTCTAATAAATATCTGATATACTAGTTTAAGCTCAACACATGATAAACTGTCTAAATCAAAAGTTCTTTGTATATACGTTGGTTTCTTTAAGCACATTCGCGTGTACACGCTAGTTCACTTCACTGTAGTAGCATATATAAATCTGTTTTGGAAATAAAATTATTGATCTGATAATACTGATTCGCCCCCCTCTTAGTATTATTTCCAACAATTGGTATCAAAGTAGGTCCTTTAGAAGAAGCTTGATCGCTTGAAGGGAGATCCAACAACATGAATAATCAAGAAAGCATGGGATCCATCAGACTGCCAATCTTCGATGGAAGCAACTTTGTTTATTGGAAAATAAGAACCACAACCTATCTACAATCACTTGGAACGGATGTCTGGGAAATTGTGGAAGGAGGATATACATTTCCAACTATAATTCCTACAGCTACGGCAGGTAAAAAGCAATATGAAACTAATGCCAAAGCTTTCAATACTTTATTGGGAAGTCTGTCACAATCAGAGTTTGTCAAAGCCATGCAGCTCAAATCAGCTAAAGAAATATGGGACAAAATCATTCTGAGCTACAAAGGAGACTCTCAGGTAAAACGTGCTAAGCTTCAAACTCTCAAAATTTAGTATGAAACTCTTAAGATGCATAGTGATGAAAGCATAGCTAGTTACTTCCTACGTATAGATGAGGTTGTCAATTGTATGAAGAATCTGGGTGAAGAAATTAAGGAAGTTACCTTAGTTGAGAAATTTTTGAGATCCTTGTCTGCTACATTTGAATCCAAAGTGTTTGCCATAGAAGAAAAATAGGATCTGCAGAATATCAGTATGACATAGCTTCACGGAATCTTCACTTCCTTTGAGATGAGAAAAGGAGGACCATCAGATATGAGAGAAGTCACATTCAAATTTCAGCAAAAGGAAAGGAAGAACACAATGAATCAAGACATATTTCAGAAGAAGAAGACGTGGTAAACTTTGTCAAAAAGCTTCAACGAGGTTCTGGAAGATTTAGAGGTAAGTTACCCTTCAAATTTTTTTCTTGTTGTGGAGTCGGTCATTATGCTACCAGATGTCCTCATAAAGATAAATTTTAAAAAGGAAAGGAATATGAAAAAGGGAATAGAAAACAAGATGTGAATAAAAGGAGCTACTATACTGATGAAGATAGCGATGGTTTATCTAATAGTGATGAAGATGAAACTAGACAATATTACAGAGTTCTCATGGCTTATGATGATGATAATTTTTGGGAGCTTTAGAAGAGGAAGACCTTCATGAAGAAATATATAAACTCAAAAACACAATGATACCTTGAAGAAAAGAATATGATTATAGATACCTTGATATACCAACTTGCTGAAAAAGAAAAACACAATGAAAAACTAGAATGTGAAATTGTGGGTCTAAGAAAGGATCTGGAGAAAAAGAAATCTCTCAATCCTAGATTTTCTAAAGGATCAGAAGATTTAAATGAAATTATCAAAGTTCAGCGTTCTCCTCTGATAAAGACAGGTCTTGGATATATTGAAGAAGCATCTCAATCACAAAAGTTGTCAACCTCCACCAAAATCTATCTTGATGCAGCAAAGACAAGTGAACAGTATGACAATCGTCAGCAAAGGCATAAAGCAAATCACCATGTAAATCAGACTCAATCTACTACAAGGATAAATAGAATCCACAACTAATCTCAGGTAAATCATACTCAATTTTCTCCAAAGATGAATATCAATAGAAACTACAATCATCGGGTCAATAGATTCGATAGTCGCAAGAACTTCTTTAATGGGAAATGTTTTTCATGTCATAATTTTGGACACAAAGCTGCTCAATGTCTTGCTTACAAAACCATCATGACTAGAGAAGCACGAAATCAAAGGAATGTAATAGGGATCAAGAAAAGTTCCTATAATAACTTCTCTCTTCTTGAAAATAAAATAGAATGCTCAATCTGTAACAACTTTGGTCATGAAGAATCTGAATGCAGGAGAAAATTTTGGCAAACATCTCAAAAGGAGAAAACTCCATTAAATCCCAAGATATGGAGAAGGAAAGAATCTCAAACAGAAAGATGTGGTACAACCTTGTATGTAGAAGGACAAGAAAATCAGTGGTACATCTACAGTGGGTGCTCAAAACACATGACAGGTGACAAAGAAAAACTTCACTCATATAATGCCTTAGAAAAGGAAAAAAATGTCTCATTTGGAAATGAAATTCCTGATATCATAAAAGGTAAAGGCTCTGTTTTCTTGAAAGAAAAGGTTAAAGCTAGAAATGTTATGTATGTAAACGGTTTAAAGCATAACCTGTTGAGTGTCAGTCAAATGTGTGATCAAGGAAATGAAGTGGTGTTTCGATCAAATGGATGTGTTGTTTGTGAGCTTGATACAGGAGAGGCTGTGATCAAAGGTACAAGAACTCCAAACAACTTATACATACTCAAGGGAGGACAACAACAATGCTATCTAAGCAAAAATGATGAAAACCGGTTGTGCCATAGAAGATTGGGACATCTAAGCTTTTCTCGAATAAGAAAATCATGCAGATTCAAGGTTGTTTGTGATCTTCCAGATATCAGCATCCCAGAAAATAAAATATGCAACCCATGTCAATTCGGCAAGCAAACCAGAGTTCACTTCATGGAAAAGGAAGGGTCAGCTAGTAAGCCTCTTGAACTTGTCCATACTGATTTATGTGGACCATCAAGGAAAAAGTCACCTCGTGGAGAAGAATATTTTATTTTGTTCATTGATGATTTTTCTAGAATGTGTTGGATAGGTCTTCTAAAGCATAAGGATGAAGCTTTTGAAAAGTTCCAAGCCTTCAAAGCTTTGGTTGAAAATGAATTAGATCGAAAAATCAAATGCCTCAGATCTGATCGAGGAGGGGAATTTACCTCGGATGAATTCTTTGACTTTTGTGAACAACATAGAATAAAAAGGAAATTATCCACTGCAAGGACTCCTCAAAAAAATGGCGTGGTTGAAAGAATGAACAAAATAGTTCAACAAATGGCTCGAGATATGCTAGATGAATCCGGAACTCCTGCAACCTCCTGGGGTGAACCTACATTCGTTGCCGTAACTATTCTCAACCAAGCAAATGTCTGGGTAAACAGCACTCAAACTCCACATGAACTTTGGTATGGTAAGACCCCTACTGTAAAATACTTTAAAGTTTTTGGAAGAAAATGTTATATCAAAAGGACTGATGAAAAACTTGGTAAGTTTGAACCTAGAGAAAATGAAGGTATTCTTCTTGGTTATTCTTCTAGAAGTAAAGGGTATAAATGTAAAAGACTTGGAAAAATTGTTGAAAGCATTGATGTTGTAGTTGATGAAGCATGCAAAAGTCCAAAACAGATAGAATCAACAGAAGATTATGACAATGAAGAAGATGGGGATTATTTTCCCACATCAAATCAAAATCATATTGAAGAAGAAACCAATGAAGCACCAGAAGAAGAGATAATGGTAGAAGAAAAGACTCCATCCAGGTATGTTTAGAAAAATCATCCAGAAACTCAAATTTTAGGGGAAAAAGAGGCAGGTGTACAGACAAGAAGAACTATTACAGGGACCTCAAGCTATCTAGCATTACTATCCTCCACCAAACCTCAAAATGTAAAAGAAGCATGCAAAGATGAATGTTGGGTCAAGGCCATGGATGAAGAACTTGAGCAAATTGAAAAAAATAATACTTGGGAATTAGTTGCTAGGCCTCATGATAAAAATATTATAGGAACTAAATGGATATTCAAAAACAAGTTGAATGAAAATGGAGAAGTCATTGGAAACAAGGCCAGACTTGTTTGTAAAGGGTATGCTCAACAAGAAGGTATAGATTTTGAAGAAACTTTTGCACCTGTTGCTAGACTTGAAGTCATAAGGATGTTTCTTGCTCTTTCTAGCTTTTAGAAATTCAAAGTATACCAAATGGATGTAAAATCAGCCATCCTGAATGGAGATTTAGAAGAAGAAGTTTATATTGAACAACTAGAAGGATTCATTCTTGGAAATGATGCAAAACTTGTATGCAGACTCAAAAAGGCCCTCTATGGTCTGAAACAGGCTCCAAGGCCCTGGTATTACCGCCTTGACAAATATCTACACCAACAAGGTTTTACAAAAGGTTCATCAGATAGAAATCTATATACAAATATTGAAACTGATAAATTGCTGATTATTATTGTTTATGTTGATGATATCATTTTTGGTAGCAGTGAAGAATCCATGAGTCAGAATTTTGCTTCAGTAATGCAGCAAGAATTTGAAATGTCCTTGCTTGGTGAACTTACCTATTTTCTTGGTCTACAAGTTCAACAAAATAGAGATGGTATTTTTCTCTCACAAACCAAATATCTCAAACAGACAAACAGATCCTTGAAAAGGTACAGAATGGAAGATTCTAAACCTGTATGTACCCCAATGGTAATAGGATGCAGTCTTAGCTCAAATGATGAATCAGCAGCAGTACATCAACCAATTTACAGATCCATGATTGGTAGTCTGCTTTATCTAATAGGTACCTGACCTAACATCATGCATGCAATAGGAATAGTTGGAAGATTCCAAGCAAATCCAAAGGAATCACACCTTCAGGCAGTCAAAAGAATTTTCAAATATCTTCAAGAAACTCAGGACTTTGGTTTATGGTATCCTAGAGATACAGATCTTACTCTTCATGCATATACAGATGCAGATTGGGAAAGAAGTGTTGATGACAGAAAAAGCACTAGTGGTAGTGCATTCTATATGGGTTCGAGGTTAGTGTCTTGGTTCAACAAGAAATAAAGTTCAATTTCTTTATCTATAGCTGAAGAAGAATATGTGGCTGTGTTGATGCCTCGAAAATCGCTGCAACAACATCGGGGATAACCACCCGGTCCGGACCTTAGTACAGCTCCTTTTCTGTTTGGAATAATGGCTCTGACTGGGGATAATGGGACCAGTTTCCCAGAAATAGATAAACGGGATGGATGGATGATTATAAACTACGCTAGCGATGAGTGAATAACTAAAACTATTTGATAAGAATATAATAACTATGATCTATCCCGGGGACTTATTGAGCTTTTAAAGTGCAGCGATTGATGATCCTTATCTATAAACGGGCATATAGATGACTACATTTGACAGACATGGACGTTATTCTGTGCATGATTGCTATGCCTAAATAGTTAAGCAAAGTGATTAAGGCGATATTACCACACTTTATCACTTATATCATTGACATATACATGATTTAAAGAAAAGGCACATCATAAAACATCCAATAGTGGAATGAATAAAGATCTGCTGTTACAGCGCATGCATATAATCAACAATAGCAAGAATAATCAAATAACAATTCACATAGCAGGAATGAATTCAGACATAGATAGAAATACCATATGAGCCGCTTTAACACTCCCAAATATCAATCACTATTTGTAGTTCTTCCTTCAACGCAAAAACATCCTCAACAAAGACAATAGTGCACAATTGCATAAAGAAGCTTCCTTGTCAAATTAAGAACAATTGGTCTGGTTTCATAAAAGAATATTGACTGAAGCACAGTAGTGCAAACTTCAGTCTTTTAAGTCTGTTACAAAACTTTACGACCCTTTCCAAAACAACGAAATGGTCTATAAATACTAAACTAATCTAAATATTTAATAAACAGAAATCCTACATAATTGGCATCAATAAATATTGATCCTATTTCCCGGAGCGATCTGGCAATCGGCGACATGATTCATCAGGTAGGCTGCTTGCCTTTAAACCTGAGCTGACTTATCGCAAGCATTGGCTCTACTTCAGGCGGTTTGTTGAGACGCGAATTGAGCTGGGCAGCATAGGTGGCATCCCGAATGTCGGGAATTATACACCCGATTGCATCTGTTAAACACTTAAGGGCGGCTCGCTGTGTGTGCGGCTTAATCAGAAAAAGCCAATATGCATCCATAGTTAAACTATTAATCCCAGCGATTAATCTCCCTTTCTCCTCTAAATCAGGATAGCATGATTGTTCCAATGTATTTTTTGTTGTCATCTTTCCTGGTGTACATTGGGAAATCATATTTGCTAAGTAGAGAGTGTTGTTAACTAGATCAACCAGATTGCTGGAAGTTGATTTACACCTTGAAGCTGCCCTTTCTGCTTTCATCACCTGAGTGTGCCATTCTGTGAAAAGTATGTCTTTATATGTTTCTGAAATCTTGGGCAAATTTGCTTATTTCCCTTGATCAGAATCTTGCCAGTCAATATATCCAGTTATGATCTCTTCGGCCTGGTCTAACTCATTTCTGACCTTCTCTACCTGCTGATTTATGGATGTCGTTAGCTCACACAATGGCTCTGCCTGAGCGATTTGTTGACACAGGAGCCTAATCTGGGATATCAATGCACTGTTGATTAGTGATGCTTCCTTTCTGAATTCTACCACTTGTGAAGTGCCCTTTGCTTTTTCGAGCTGCGATGATAATTGAGCGATTTTCTCATCTTTCGTTTTCATCATTTGCTCATTTGCTGTTCTCAATTGTGCCAATGCTTCCGACAATTCCTTCTGTTTCTGGATCGCGCTTTGGTTGATCTTTTGCTTTTCTATTTGCAATTGCTGGGTTAATTGATTGTTCATTTGCTGTTGTGCCAGCAACTGCTCCTCTGCTTGCGCTGCCTTCTGCTTTGTCTCGGCCAATTCTGCCTGTAGTGCAAAAATTTCTTGGTCCTTAGTCTTTAGTAGAAGACTTACCTCCGATGCCTTGTCGATTGTTGCTGCGGAATAGGCTCCTGCATACTGTGACAGCTTTGTTAGGTCATCGGAGGGGTCCAATTCCTCCTTCCATACTACATTACCCGTGACTGTTTGCTCTGGAAAGATAGAAGGTTGATCAGTCCTTCGTCTTTTCCTTGATCTCTTTACAACTGATCTATGCCTCGGGCTGTAGAAAACATCCAGGGGAGGAATATCTTCTACCTGGAGAATGATTTGATCGGAGGGGTCCTTTGGAATTATCTCAACATCCTTAGAAATGGGTGGGCCGCTGGTTCCACTTAGAACCTGAGGTGAAGTGATGTCCTGTGTGTCATTTGTCTTGGAAGTGTCCCCATCTTTTGAACATTCCAATCCACTGATAATGGAATGAAACTGCTGCCATTCCTGGAGTAGTTTGGGGTCTACGGTAGTGTCTATATTGACATCGGTGGTGGTCTGTTTCTCCTTTTCGGCTTGGGACTCCTCCCGTTCTTTTTCCTGCTCTTTCTTCTGTTGCTCCTCTTGTTCCTTCTGTTGCCTTTCCTCATGTTCTTTCTTTAGCTGTTCCTCTTTCTCTTTCCTCTGTCTTTCCTCATTTTCCTCTTGTGCTCTCCGCTGCTTTTCTGCCTGTTCTTTTCTCTGCCTTTCTGCCTGTTCTTTTTTATGATCTTTTGTTATAACAGGAGGTTGGCTCGACTGTTGCCGACCGGGCTCGCTTGATGATGTAGCTGGGGTCGTTGCCAGTAAATCTAGAGGCAGAGTTTGCAACCTCTGTTCTCTAAGTTTATTAAACTCAGTCAACCCTTCATCATTATATTTCATTCGAGCGAGTTCTTTAGCCTGACCTATTGTTTCGACTGAAACAAATAGGTCGTCAAATATATCTTCTTTGTGCTCAAATTTTGTCAATTTGGCATGTTCTAGTGCATTGTAGGCAACTTTCTTTGGATCATATGGCCTGTTTGGGATAGTCGCCAGAGTCAGAGATTGAATATTTGTGGCTTCCTTTTCTGCATGTTTGAGATCATGCAGGGTATAGACACCACACCTGAAGGGAAAAGAGGGCCAGCCCCTCTTCTTTTCTTTCTTGAGAGTTTGTGTAACACTCTCAGCCGTAATCTGATAGGCGATTTCTCTTGCTAGCAACTTATATGGTATATACAAAGGGAGAACATGTGGGTCGGCTTGGCTGCCGAAAACTCTTATGTAGGTAAATCTTTCCTCCCCAAACCAACTCGCTACCGCCGTTATATCAAACGAAGCTTGATAGGAAATCTTGGGAATGGGTTTGTCAAAAATAGAATAGTGAATAGGCACCATAAAGCCATTGCAGATTTGGTACAGATGGTGCTTGTAAGAGGACTTCCATAGTTTCTGATGGTATATGTGGATGGCCGTGGGATCATGTGGCGTCCACCTCCAGCTGAGCACGGGGAATTCAGAATTGAAACATAGTGTATCTAAGATATATGCACTGTAATAGAATGGGGGAATTTTCCTTTCTGTGACGATAGTCTGATGTCTAAAGTCATGCACAGCTTGTGCTAATTTGTCAGAAAGGATGGTGGCCCAATCCATAATTATACCGTTTACAGCTGCCTCCATTAGAGGAACCATCTCTATGGTAAAATTAGTAGAGTCATGCAATCCCCATAATCTACACATCATTATTCCCGCATAGAAATAAGGAGAAGCAAGAGGATCGACCGAGTACTTACCGGAAGATTCGTGTTTGTGTTTAGCTGGATTTTGTCTCCAATCCCGGATGGGTTTGGATTCAACTTCATTTTCGCTTGCAAACTTCTCTAGGAATGCTTTATTATATATCTTCTCCGGCTCGGGCAAATGATACATTTGTCTTAGATCATCCGGCCTGAACGATCCGAAGATTCTCCCATCTCTAGTGTTGAAAGTTCTGTCCAAGATTGGGATTTCTTGAATCGCCCATCGCACGACGTCTGTGTATGGGAGAATTTTCTCCCTGGCCGCTATTCTGTGAAGGAAAGAGTCGGCTAAATCTTTGAGAGTACAATCAGACTTGTGAGTAGGATCCGCAGTAGCTTCTGTTACTGTCTTTTCTGGTTCTTCGGCTTCAATTAGGTTGTAAGTGCCTTGCCAAGTGACTCTGGTGAGACCCGTACACGTAGTATCATAAATTAAGCCCTTCTTCTTGTCTACGGCAGCTTGTCCTGCAACTGGTGTAGCGGAAGCGCCCGCGGTCTTCTTGGATTTCTTCCCCATTTTGTTTGAGTTTTCTCTTTCGGATGGATTCTGCACAGAGAGGCAAATGTGCATAATACAGAGATAGCAATGAAAACTTGCAAGTGATGAGAACATATGCATAGGTGCGTAATAAGGGATTAGCCTTTAAAAATGGGCGCGGACACAATCCATGGAAAGATTTTAAGACTTATGATCTCATTAATTGGCCGTTTAAAACCTGTCATCCCTTAAATGCCCATTATATCGTTATTCGGCTGAATGATTCACTTAAGCGTGCAGTGGGCGTTTTGGCGGTTGAGTGCAGGTAAATGACTGCTTAACCGATCAAGCTTTAAATATGAATGAATTGTGATATCCCATCACTTAACGGCTTTTTATTGAAAACTGCGCTTTATCGCATCGCGTCGGGAGAATGAGGATTATAAAGTGCACATATAGTGTATCGCCGATCGCCGATAGCGATATCGGATCGCATCGGGGGTATGACCTGTGCGCCTTAATGATGTGCATTGGATATTGCCGATTGCATCGTATCGCGGGGAAAAGCTTTGAGCACATTAAGACTTAAGTAAAGATTACCGCTGATATCCGATCGCCGATTTCGCATCGCATTGGGGCTAATGGCATGGGGCGCTTTAAAATGTGCATGAAGTATTTCCGATCGCCGATTGCGATATCGCGTCGGCGGAAATCAATGTGTCATTTATTTATACTTCTTATGTCATTGCGATATGCGATCTTGTGATCGCTTTATCGCAATGACAAAGATTTGCCTTATTTCTTTAAATGGGTTTTTCAAAAGGGTTTTATAAAATGAGTTCATTTGATTATCGGACCTTTTTGAACAATAAAAGTATTGATACCAATTAATCTTTAAAGGGACCCATTTCATATGTTAATATTTATAAATAAAAATGATATGAAATGGGGGGTTGTTGTAGAGCACAACAATTGGCGATTCGCTGGAAGAACCAGTTATCTCTGGAAATGATAGAAATACTTCAGCTTTTTCAAAAATAGAGTTTCAATCAAAAGGGGAAAATTCTAATATAACCAGATATATATGCATTCTGAATAAAATGAAACTATTTTGTTAACTTCCTCCCCTTTCTAAGAGAACAAATACATTCTAAGCTTTAAAATAGGCCTTTATTAGTTTATAATGATAAAACAGAAAACCTTTCCAAATCAGCTTTTAAAATGAACTCCTCTGTCATAGGTAGAGCCTCTGCTGCCAGCAAACATCTATAGTTTCGACAGGGATACCTTTTAACCATGTGATTGTCCATTGTCCCATCCAATTAAGAGTGTGATTAACAGAATGAATTCAAAATATGTTTTCATATTTTGTACTTCATTTCCTTTTCTGTTGTTGATAAGATAAAAAGCCATTGTCCTGGTTTGGTGGCCAGCTATTGACAATGCCATTCACTGGTAGTAGTTTAACTGAACAAGCTGGCTCGTGATGAGACCCCTTGTCTTGTAATTTCAAGCCATTACCCTGTTTTGGTTTGTAGTATTGGTAATGTCAGATAAACTATTTCCCTATGAACATGGTAAGCAGACTTGTAATAAGACCTCTTATCTTTAATATCTTATATTTTAGAATTACACTCTGAATAATCATAAACTTTAGTGAATGGGGTGAACAATCTTCTCCTTAAGAGTAAATGGATGACAGGGTAAGAGTTGAAGATGCTGAAATTGGATTGATTTCTATCTTGATATTGGTAACCTTTTGAGACCAATTTGAAAATAGAAAATGATTTACAATACTTCTATGCTTTGAGAGGAGTTGACAAAACTTGAACTGTGGTTTCAGAATACAATGATATCTAATTTCCTAGAAATTATCCTTTTTGGTTAAAAGTTCTATTATTTAAAAGCAAATATTCATACTAGTTTTGTGGGACAACTTTTCAAACACAGCAAAAGGTCAATGGAAGATATCTCACAACCTTATTTTCTAAAAAATCCTACAAACTATAAAATCCTACTGAAATGAAAGGAGAAGGGGTTACCTCCTCAGTTAAAGAATTTCTTCAAGATAAGGCCATTAACGGGGAGAGAATCTCTCAAACCTGATAAATCTTTCAATATAAAGGTTGAATGGCCTATCTTTTCACAGATCTGAAATGGTCCAAGCCACAACTTCTGGAACTTGGAGTGTTTACCCTTGTCCTCATGGGCTTTGTCCCATTTCAGAACTAAATCACCGACTTGGAATTGTTTTGAACCGGATGAGACTGAATCAAAAGCTGCTTTGATGACTTGCTGATGTTTGGCATGGATAACCTTGGCTTTTTCTCTTTCCTCTTCTAATTTTAGAATTTGGTCATGTCTAAACTGAATAGAAGAGGAAGGTGTTTCCTCAATAAACTGCACTAGGGCTAAAGAAGGAATAACAAGATTCGTGGGTAGTATTGCTTCTTTTCCATATACAAGATTAAATGGAGAAGTTCCAATAGAAGCTTTCTGTGTTATCCTATCAGCCCATAATGCAAACACTAAGGATTTGTGCCAATTTCTCTGATTTTGTTCGATAGTTCGCTTAATGATTTTAATCAGATTCTTATTAGTAGACTCCGCTAAACCATTACCTTGGGGATAGTAATTAGCAGAATATTTTAACTTAAATCCTCTTTTAATAGCGAAATCAAAATAGCATTGCCTGAAAAGTAAGATGCATTATCAAAAACAGAGCATTTGGGACACCAAACCTGGTAATAATGAATTGATCTATGAATTCAATGATTGCTTCAGAATTTGCTGTCTTTAAAGGGATTGCCTCAACCCACTTAGTAAAATAATCGGTAGCAGTAAGGATATACTTATGTTGTTTTGAAGACGATGGAGTGATTTCCCCAATGATATCCAATCCCCATTGCTCAAATGGTTGTTCAATGTTGACTGGTTGCAGAGGGAAAGCTGATTTTCGTTGTCTTCCACTAGATGTTTGACAATTGAGGCATTTCCTTACATACTCGTGGGTATCTTTAAACAAAGTGGGCCAATAGTAACCAACATGAATAATTTTGTGAGCTGTTGTATCAGCTCCAAAATGTCCTCCCGCTGGTCCATCATGTAACTCCTGCAAAACCTTTTGTGCTTCAGGTTTCTCAAGGCATCTTAATAAGATGGAATCATAATTCTGCTTAAAAAGCACATCATCAATAATTGTAAAATTCTTTGCTTTCAACCTAATGGCCCTTTTGTTCTTGTAAGATAGATTTGGAGGTGCATAACCATTCTTTAAATAAAATACTAAATCTGCATATTGAGATCCAGAATCAGTAACACTTATCTGATTGATTTCTTCAGTTTGACATGTATCACTTGATTCTGGAATGTTTGATGCTCCCACCAATATCCTGCAAAATCCTTGACCCCTAACAATCTTCGCTGGTTTAATTTCTAAGTCATATTCTTGAAGCGCTGTGACCCAATTTGCCATTTTTTCACCCAGTTCTTTTTGGATTAATAGTTGCCTAATTGCTGGGAAAGGAACTATAACTTTTGTGTGGGTTTTCAAAAGGAAGGGTCTATAATGTTTGACTGCTTTAAAAACAGCAAAGGCTTGTTTTTCTACATCGGAGTAATTCAATTCGGTACCCTGAAGATTTGAGCTAAAGAATGAAATGGGTGCTTCCAAATTGTGAGCATTTAGCTGCGTGAGAACTGCAGCATAAGACACGTCGGATGCAATGGTATACAATGTAAAATGATTAGAAACATTTGGAGTATTCAAGGCTGGGGCATTGATTATTGATTGCTTGATTAAATCGAAAGCTTGTTTTTCTGCTGATCCCCACTTAAAGACTGAATTCTTCTCGATCATTGTTTGAAGTGGCAAAATAATTTGAGAAAAATTTGGAACAAATCTTTTAACAAAATTGATCTGGCCTAAAAATGACTGCATCAACTTTTTATTGTGTGGGAAAGGGATTTCAGAGATTTCTTTGACCCGATCAGGGTCGATATAAATGCCATTTTTGGACACAATAAAACCCAAGAGTTTTCCTTGATCAAGAGCAAAGAAATACTTTTTAGGATTAAGAGAAATACCATATCTTTTGCAGCGCTGAAAGATTTGATTTAGATCATGCAAATGATTATACCTCTTCTTGGAGAATACAGTAATATCGTCTAGATAGACGACTACTGTTCTATTAATCAACCCTCTAAAAGCTATATCCATAGCTCTTTGGAATGTCGCTCCTGCATTTATAAGTCCAAAAGGCATTTTCTGATACGCATATGTTCCCCATTTTGTTCTGAATGTGGTTTTAAGTTGGTCATCAGGATGAACCAGAACTTGGTTATATCCTGAGAATCCATCAAGAAAAGACATCAATTCAGAGCCTGTCACTGATTGGAGTATTTGCTACATAGTAGGTAATGGGAAATTGTCTTTCAAGCTCGCTTTGTTTAAATTTCTGAAATCAATACAAATTCGAATGTCTCCATTTTTCTTTCTGACTGGCACCATATTAGAGACCCAGTTTGAGTGTCGGACCGGAAAAATAATCTTGGCTTTCAAGAGTTTGTTAAGTTCTGACTTTATCTGGCTCTCTAAATTTGGATGTATTTTTCTTAACTTCTGCTGAATCGGTTTCTGATCAGGAAGCATAGGAATGGTATGCTGGATAATGGATGTATCATATGTCTTCAAATCATCATACTTCCAAGCAAAGACCTGTTTGTTTTTTCTTAACAGTTTAATGAATGCCTCCTTCTCTTCCAAGGAAAGTCCTAATCCTAAATTAATGTTTTGAGGAGCATGGTCAGTACATAGATTTATCAATTCAAACCTAAGGGTAGAACTTTGGAGCTTTGCATTAATTATAGGTTTAAACCTGTCTTTGATATCATAAAGATCTTCGAGCTTTACCACTGGTTTAGGAATTGAATTTTCCTGAGGTGTTTCTTTCATTTGTAGATCATGGTCATTTTCCTCAATAATTTGATCGTCATAGGACTTTTCAAAAGTTAGAAATTGTAAAATATCTTGATCATGGTTAAATACTCTCCAATTAGTGACATTGTCGAGAATTGAAGGCCTAAAAAGTAATTCTACGGAAAATCTATCAACGCTGTAGTCTTCAGAAGGTAGAAGCTTGGAAGCTACATTGGCTAGTAGGTCGGCTGCCGAGTTTTACGACCTAGGAATGGAGGAAATGTTAAATGCTGAAAAGTGTGAGGTAAGATCTTGTACTAGCGATTGATAATACTTGAGGTGATTTGAAAGACAATGAATTGCATTCCTCACCTGTTTAACAATAATTTCAAAATCGCCGAATACTTTTAGATATTGCACTTTAAGGCCGATTGCTTTATATAATCCCTGGACTAAAGCTTCATATTCGGCTGTGTTGTTAGTGCATTCAAATTCTAACCTACAAGACAGCATTGTATTTTCTCTTTGTGGACTAACCAAAATGAAACCTGCTCCTGAGCCCTCGCTGGACTTAGAGCCATCAAAATATAAAGAAAAAAATAAAGAGGTATTAACAAAAGTATTTACATTTTTCTCAGCATCATTGAAACATCTAGAGCTATCAGTTTGTGAAAAATTTTCAATCTGAGATGTAAAATGATTGACTGAAAAAGGAGATGGTTGGGCAACAAAATTGCCAAAGAATGACTCTGACGAATAATTCCCCAAAATGTTGTTGTTGAACGCTACAGGTTGGTTTTCTTGCTCAAATTCAGTAACTGTGTGGGTCATGTGTTTCTCTCGATCGATCCTTATTTGATTTGGCTTGCCCTTGTAGGGAAGCCACATATGTGACCAATCTGTGGAAATATATCCATGCAATTTTTCGGACCAATCCCTACTCAGAATTAAACCGTAAAATTCAGGTATATCGGCTATTAGGATGTCAATCCTTTGTACTACTCTGGGATCAGCAGACAACCTGATAGTTACGGAATTAATTTCTCCCACAACCTGCACTTTAGTCCTGTCCAACTGTACAATATGAATATCAGACTTCTGGGGTTCAATGTTCAGTTTAGAGCAAACTGAAGCTAGCATTATGTTAGATGATGCCCCTGAGTCAATTAGACAGTTGTGCAGGTTTCTGTTATAAATCTCATAGGTCAG